>JAMJFZ010000191.1:9387500-9962500 GCA_026225945.1 Cricetomys ansorgei | reverse complement strand
ACTATCTCACAGCAGATGTCCCAGGATTCTAGGTCTTAGAATCCACATGCCCCCTCTTTCTTATCCTTGGATGTAGGGGTTATGTTGGAGATGAACCAGTTAGGGTTAGGCAACCCACAGAATTTTATACAGGTTTTATTGTCACAACGATATTAAGTAGATGCAGTCACTGTTTAATGTCCTTATAGTTTTCAAAACTGTTAATACATTTTCAACTAAAATATAATTATGTCACTTTCTCCCTTCAGTCTATCCCGATTCTTTTATTCCAACTGCTTCCATGCCCCCACTCTCAAATTGATAGCCTCTTTTTCTTTGATTATTACTATTTTATATATATGTATATATGCATGTATACATAAGTGTGCATAAATATTTAAATACATCCTGCTGAGTCTGTTTTTGTTGCTTGTGTGTGCATGGTTTCAGGGCTCTCACTCTGTATTAGATAATGAATTGGGGAGTTCATCCCTAGGAGAGCTTAATTCTCTCTCCTTCAGCAGTCATTAATTGCCTGTAGTTCTTTGTCTAGGAGTGGGACTCAGAAGATTTTTCTCCTTCTGCTTTGTCTATTGATACTGCCATTGTTCGGGTCTCATCTAATCAACATATCTGTGAGAGACTGTTTCATGCAAGACTTTATGGTATTCTGGCTCTTAGAATCTTTCTGCCCCCTCTTCTGAGATGTTCCCTAAGTCATATATGCAGGAGCTATGATGTAAATATATCAATCGGGGCTTAGTTTCCCACGATCTATTGATCTCTGCATTATGACCAGTTGTGGTTTTCTGTGATGGTCTCCATTTGCTGTCAAGAGAAGCTTCTTTGACGAGGGGTAGCTGCAATTATCTGTGGATACAAAGATGAGATTTGGAATATAGTTAAAGATGATGCTGGTCTTCTAAGATCTATGATCTCATTAGAACCAAGAAGGTGGCTAGGTCTCTAGTACCAGGCATCACTTCCTTCCTATTAAGAAGACCTTAATTCCAATTAGACAGGTGTTGGTTACACCCAACATTTGAATGCCACTAATTGCACCTTTATGAATGTCTTGCCATGCTGGCCATTGTCATAGTTCCCCCTTAGAGTTTTAACTTTGTATTTACATCAGAGAGTATTTAATAAATGAAGTAGTCTCTATTCCTTCCATTAAACTCAAGAAGTGAATTTGGAAAATGATCAGAGTCTATTTAGGATTTCAGATAAAAAAACTACCAATTAATAAGGAGATGTTTGGTAATGTTTTCTTCATGTCAAAAATATTCACTGATTTTTCTCCATTTATAGAGAAGACTTTGCATAATTCTAGAGTTGTTTAATGGAATTCAGTGATGAATTTTGTAACCTTGTGAAATGCTGAATAAGCTCAGACAAGAGCTGAAAAATATTGCAGAGGCTGCTGTAATTCCACAATGACTTATTTTTGTAATGACATATAATCCCCCTTATTTGAAATAAGCAAAGAGTGCCTTAGTGGTGACTTTACTTAGTTAAATTGTAGGTCGTAATTTTGATTGTAGTTTACCTAAGGGCACTTAATTGAACTACCTATGGCATTAATTTCCACTATTCACACCCCAACTAGGAAAGGAATAAAAATCTACTTTTGAAAAACTAAAAACAGTTAAATTATCTCTAAATATTTTATTAGCTAATGGCAATACTTCTGTGCAACTGTTTCATTTTATTGCCTTGATAAACTTAAACCTAACACTTCTGTTTAATATAAAATTTAAGGTTTCAGGATGGCCAGTGATTTTTACCTATGGAAGAACAGATTGCTTGGCAAATTTTAAATTGCTGGAGGGTACAAAGAAGTATTAAGAAATAATTGCATAAATTGTAAGAAAGATAATATTTCTTTTTTTTGCAAAATGTAAAATTAATTTGAGCAGCTAAGTCTATTAGCATCGAAGAGTGAATTTGTTTGAGTGAAAAATTATCTTCACATATAGGCTTTTTAAAATGAAAATATTAATGGAAATTTTTCTAACATATTGAATCATCTACCTTATTTGATATGTTTTCTTGGAAAGCAAATACATTTTCTTTATGATATCCCTCTAAGGAGATATTAAAAAGCCATGTATAATATTTTTTCTTTATAGCTAGTGACACAGCGTTTGTACATCTATCTCTGAGAACTTTATTCTAGCTGAGTCTACACAAGCAGTAAGATCTTCAACACAGACACGGCTCGGTGAAACTATTAATACAAGATACTAAAAGTACAAAGCTGCTTTACTTCTGCAGTTAAACTAATTTAATTTTGTGACCAAATACAACAACTCCCATCATCCAAACTTCTGTGCCCTCGTCAATGACATTGTGGGCACACGGTTTGTTTTTACTTACTCTGAGCTACCTCCTTTGGAACCTGTGATATGGGGATTCAACTGTACTTGATACACAGTGCAAAGAACCATAACAACGAAGTGATGTATGAAGATGTCACGATGAAACTCTTTCTATTGTGTATTTAATATATTGTTCATTAAAAAATAATAAAATGAAAACCTAAAACTATCACCTATATCTGACATCTATTCAGCTTTTGAGACTACCAACAGCACTTTGTACCCATTATTGTTTACTAAACATGTTTTAATTGAAAATTGGAAATTTATTCTTTTTCAGCAAGAAACAGAATTTTCAGTATAAAATGTATGTCAACACACTTCAAATGACACTGAAAGAACCACAGGTGACTGTCTCAGGGGATTGAATTTTTACTTGTTTGAGTTTAACACACATTTATGAGGTTTTGCTTTTTTTTTTTCATGATACAATGTCAACTGTAAGATTGTTTATGGGGAGAATCTTAAGGAAGCCACTAACATGGCTGGAGCCTCATAGCTCACCTTCTCCTTACCTCCCATCAGCTTTCACTCTGTTGATCATAGTCACTCCTAGATTTTTGGAAATGGGAAATGCCCAAGACCTTTGCATGGACTATTTGCACAGAGTAGCTTTTCTTCTCTGATGACCCATGAGTACCTAGGGGAAGACTGAATTACTTGGTATATCCCAGCCTGGAAGGGTATCTGACTAGACTTAAACACAACACTGATGTCTTTGTTGGTTTCCAAAGAACATAAAACCAGTGACCATTCCCTGGAGCTTACCCTGCAATAGTTTCTTCTGTCTGTGACTTTTGAGTGGCATTTTGTGTCTTCATAGAGTGGTCCAGGGGAACATGCTAAGTTTTTCTTCCCTTCTTTCTGCTGAAAAGCACACTCACTCAGAAAATACATTCTACTCCCTCTGAGTCTCCAAGGGCAGAATCTACTTCTGTAAGAGTGGTGTCTTAGTTATGGTTTCTATTGCTTCAACAAAACACCATGACCAAAAGGCAAGTTGGGAAGAAAAGGGTTTATTTGGCTCACACTTCCACAGCACTGAAAGAAAGTCAGGACGGGAATTCAAACAGGACAAGAAGCAGTAGCTGATGCAGAGGCCATGGAGGGGTGCTGCTTGCTGGCCTGCTGTCCCTGGCTTGTTCAGTCTGCTCTTTTATAGAACCCAAGACCACCAGTCCAAGGATGGCATCACCCACAATGGATTGAGCCCTCCCCCATCAATCACTAAGTAAGAAAATGCCTTAGAGCAGGATCTTATGGAGGCCTTTTCTCAATTAAGGTCCCCTCCTCGCCAATAACTTCAGTTTGTGTATCAAGTTGACACTAAGACTAGCCAGCACATGTGTGACTATGCTTCAGGTAATTGCCTCTTCTGCTACCATGTTAGAGGATAGCATGTTTAATGTAACTGAATTCCATAGCGGGGATTCATGTTCTTCTAAGGGTCTTCCCATTGCTTCAGCTTGATGTTCAAAATGTTCTCTGAATATGTTCCACGTGATAAAAACTACAAGAACTAATAAGTGCTCTTGGAATGGGCGTTCAGTGGCTTTCCAAAATGGCCACCCATAGATTGAAGCAAATTAAATACCAAGCGTCCCAGAATTAATAAACTCTGTTTGAGGTCTTTTCTTCATCAAACAATGAAACTACGCATGAGAGGACTTTACTTTTACACTTGGCTGTCTCAGAACTGACAGAAATTTCAAAAATAGTTCGGGCGATGTTAAAATTTGTGAGCTTTCCTCTTGTCCTAAAAGAAAAACTTTAAATTATTAATATACCATCTTGCAAATCTACCCAGAGTCTACATAAAGTTACTTACTGAAGAATTTGCCACTGAACCATATCCTTTAGGAATAAAAACTGCAACGTTATGGATAAATTAGGTATTCAATTAAGAAATAAATGAGAGTGGCTGCAGTTATATTTTACAAAGCGATGTGAAAAAGCATACCTATACCCAGCTAAATGATTGAGTTATATGAAAATGCCAATATTCAAGTGTTTTTGATCTGTAAAAATTGAGATTTTTATGGCATCAAAACCAATTACCAGTATTTGTATCGAACATCACAGTTGAGTTTTAATTTACTGCAGTAATTATTATTTAAACCGTAAGGAACAATGGATGCCACACTGCGGGCTTTTTTTTTTTATACTAATAATGCCTAAATAAATCTTTTTTATTTTCTTCTTAGAAAAGAAAACAGTGTCAGAATATCGTTCTCAATCCCATAGTCCCTTGTAATTATGCATGGGTCACAAATCCCTAGATCTGTAGCGTGACTTTACTCTTCTGGAAAATCTAAGAGGAAAACAAAGCTTTTCTGCCTTTTAGAATTTTCTAGCTAGCTCTTTCAGTGTGCTGCAAAACTAAAATGTGCCCTCAGAGAACTGGGGTGATAATGCATTCAGTAAAGTGTTCACTAGACAAGCATGAGGATCTGAGTTCAACCCCCAGAACCCACATTTGAAAATCTAGAAATAATGGTGCCGCCCAGCACTGCAGAAGCAGAGGCAGCCTGCTCCCTGATGCTCGCTGGCCAGCCAGCCTAGTCTGCTCTGCAAGTTTCAGGCCAATGATATATACACACACATGCACACATGCATGCATGCAAACACATGCATGAACCCACATGTGTATAGTTCCACATACGATACATACATGTACTTATGTGTATATGCCATATACAAAACACATACGCATATGCATGCACATACACATAAATATCACCACATACAATAAACATACATACATACATACTGGTACTCATGTGCACATCACAGATATACCACACACACACGTATACATTCATACACAGGCACACAAGAGTGCCCCATGTATGAAAATGAGATCACTGCCTATCTTGAAATATAAGCACGAAGCTGCTTGAATTATTGTCAGGCTCTTCCATGGTGCCTCGGGCAGAAGAAGCTCTGATTTTTGCACAGGTGAAACTCTCATCTCACTGCCAGAATGCAGTGATGTAGCAAAGCCATGTTAGCTTGTAAACCTATCTTTTGAACCACAGCGCTTGACAACAAATGCAATTTTGGAATAAGCCAGCTAGTTCACTTTCCATTTCTGTAATAAAATATGCATGACAAAATAAAATTGAGGTCGGTCTGTGATTTGGGATAAAGAAACTCATTCAAGGGAAGAAATTGTAGGAATTATTTTTCAAACGATTATAGAAATTGCCATTTTCTGGAAATAGTAGATAAGCATATACAAATCAAATCACCTAAGCATCTAGTTTAACATTAGTGCTCTAGCTGAATTTCTTGATGGAATTATACCACATTACCACCAGCTGCCTCTTCTCAGTCTTAAGTATAATTCCATTTAAGGACTTTGTTATTATATCAAAACAGCATAGAAAACTCATTATATAGTTCAAGAGTCTTCACAATTGGGCGCTCTTTGATTGTGCATTGTGTGAGCAGCTCATGTGACTAATCCCTGCTCCGTCCTTATCATGGAGTCCCATTTCAGCATCCTTACCAGCACCTGCCTGGAAGTGATGGCACTTCCTGTTGTAAACACTGGTTTCTAAGATGGGAGCTGGGAAGGACCTCTTCCAAGGAGGAAGAACTTCAACTCTAAAGGATGCTGAGAGCCCTTTCTAGTCTTCCTTCAGTCCTCACCTCATAGGTTTGGGGTCAATGTCTCTTAGTATGCAGATTTAGTCTAATTCTCTACACCATGAAAATACCTTCACCTCTCCTGTATTCCCACTCCAGTACCAACACTGTAAGAACTCATTAGGCCTAGGGAATAAAGAGCTAGTGAATCAAAAAGAAAGAGTTGTGGTTGCCCCTGGGTCCTCATCCTGAGAGCAAGCCCTGCATTTCATTAGCACCCATTTACAGTGCAAATATAAAGAACGGAGAGGGTATGTCTGAACAGATGGCACTCAAATATCTCGTATGTCTTAGTCTTCCAGGAAGAATATCATTAATAATGGACAGTACATTTTTCTGCCTCCAACTCAGCTCAGGTGGAACACCCAGAAATCACAAACTGGGCTGTAGTTCCTCAAAGCTGTTAATAATTCCTCTCCAAAGAAACAACATGAAAACAGATTCAGGGTGATTAAAGTGCTTCCGAAGCTCTTGGGAACTATTCACTTGTAATTTGTTATTTCTTGGACTGTCAAGGGCAGCTTTTATGAATAGGAAATGATTGTTATTTACAGCCTTTCTTGCCTTTGATGGAGGCTTGCGTGCTGCCAAGGTTACCCTGGGTTTGAGAAGGAAGAAGATCACGTCCCCTTTCCTTAGATCAGTGGTTTGTTGGATTTGAAATAAAGCACAAAAAAAAGTCTTTCCTTTCAGGCATTAATAAAAACAGATAAGAATAGAGAGAAAAAAACTTGGGCTGCATTCATGCTGACTGAATTGAAACGCTGATTATACCGTCATGTTATTTTGGATAATGTAGCCTGTCAATATGAAAAACTCAATGCTGTCAGAAGTTTTAGCCCAAATTCTCTGATATTTCTATTGACAGTCTTTTGTTCTCGATTAAGCATTAGTTTTTTGTTTTTGTTTTTTTCTCCTAAGAATAGAGAAAAAAGGAAATTTTGGTATTCGATAAATACTTTGAAGAAAAAGGAGAAAACATTTTCCATTGACACAGGTAGACAGGCCACAGTAACGACAACAACAGCAACAGGAAAAAGAGAACAGTCAACAAATGTGAGACCTCTCTCATTTCTACAGAGCTACAGAATTCCTCCAGCCGTTTGGCTTCTGACTCCCATAGCTTGGAAATGAATCCATTTAAGATTGAAGGTGTTGGCATTGCACAACAGCAGGGCCGTTAGCATAGGAGAAGTTGCCTGTCTGCAACATAAAATTCAATTAGAAGCTCCAGGTAAAAACTTAATTAAAAGGTTTTGCAAACAAATACACTGTGCACCGGACTTTACAACCTGCCAGCCTCTGGCTCTGCGGAATCACCAAAGGGAGAGAATTTGCAGGCATTGGCCTTGTGTCGAGCCATGCATGGCTGCCAGTAGCACACAGTCTTGGCCATGACTGCAAGCTTAGGAAGTATGGTTAGCTCTAAATTAGTTATTGAACAACTACTGCCTCATGTATCAAGACTGTCTTCTGGAATTTCATGTGACATATACTCTGGATCTGAAAGGTCCAAGAAATATGGGAAGCTGTTGCAGCTCTTGCTTAAGTCTCCCGTTGAGAAGGCAAGGCATGCTTTGCTTCCTGTGCATGTCTGTGTCTCAGTGCGTTCACATTTGTTATCCCCTTTCTCTTCTCATTAGTAATTCGCAAGTCTAAGTCAACTCAGATAGCTTCTACTTTTTACACCTTCGTTTCAAATAAAAAATGAAAAGTCTTTCTCCAGCTGTACTGTTTGCCCCTTCCAGAGCCTAGGTTGAGATTTGATGCATTGTGGTGATATTGGAAAGCAGAGAATTTAAGAGATGATTAGGTCAAGAGGGATAATGCCTTTCTCTTGGGTGGAACCTGGTCTTCCAAAATGAGCTGAAGTTTCCTTCGAGGTGTTAAGAAGATAAGAAGGGTTTCTAGCTGTGTGTCTGACTCAATGACTAGGCATTGGTGTGTACATGTTGATAGGACATAGCAACCTTCCTAAACAAAGTCACTTAGAAGCTAGTCAACACTGCTTGGTGTGGTGGGACACTTCTATAATCCCAGAAATCGGTAGATGGTGAAGGGACGATCATAGATTCAATGCCAGCTATATAACAAGTTCAAGGCAGTATGGGATACACAACAAAACATTCCTTCAAATATTTAATAAAATACAGATGAAAAAATAACAATCTACAGAAGCCATCTCTGAGCAGGAAAGCCAAGGTTAAAAACATTGTTTAATATTAAATTTAAGAGAAAACTACCATTTGGTATGTTGTTGACAGTGAAGGATATTGAAAGTTTTATTCCTGGAGGTGATTCACAAAATTAATTTCTGCTGCATGGCTTTTTAATTGACATGAAATTCACAAACGAGAATTAATCATTATAAAGAGTTTAGTGATAATTGAAACATGCATGTGTTATATACCTATCACCTCTGTCTAGTTCCAGAACTTTACATCATCCACAAAGGGTACACATCCCCATTACTGCTACAGTGCCCTTTCCCCTTCTCAAAGCTGCTGGCAGCCACCCTGTCTCTATCATTTCTGTATCTTTCAACACATGATTGTTTATTAATTTTTTTTAACCTAACAACAGATTTTTGGACTTAGTCCAAGGTATAGCATGAGTTGTTGCTTCACTTCTTGTATGGCTGAACTACTTCTCTAGTTTTTTTGTATAGAAAATTTTTGTTAAAATAGTTCAGTAAACATTTATTAAGTCTTTGCCTTCAATAAAGACTTTTGAAATCTGCATATGCATATACAATGTATTTTGGTTATGTCTACCCCCTACCCTATCCCTCCAACTTACCCTGGACCCCCTCCAACATGTCTCCCTCCCCACTTTAGGTCTCCTTTCTCTTTTAAATAGCCCACTGAGTCCAGTTAGCATCACACATATGAGCCTGCTGTGGGGGTGTCATGCCCTGGGGCATAGGCAACCAACCCATGACTACTCCCTGCCCAAAGAAAAGTGACTCACCCTGCTTCCGCAGCCATCAGCTGTCAGCTAGGGGACATCAGGATCCTCCTCATGCCCCATGCTAGATTTTAATTAGCTTAATCTTATAGGGATCTTTTTGGAGGTAACTCACTGCTGTGAGTTCACGTGTGCAGCAGCCATGCCATGCCAGAAACGAACATCTCACAAGCCTGTTGCCCTGTTCTTCAGTGCTCTTGTTCTTCCCTACACTTTTCTATGATGATCCCTAAGCCCTGAACAGGGATGGGATTGATGTAGCATTTCCCTTTAGGTCTGAGTCCTCAAGTCACATATCCTCTGAGCTTTGACCAACTATGAGTCTCTGCATTAACCAGTTAATGACTCATTGATAGGTTCATTCACCAGAGGATATTTGAGTTGTTTTCACCTTGGGTATTGCGAATACTTCCTTTATGATGGTTTTACTTAAGGCCCTGGTTTTCATTCTATTGAATACGTACTGAGGAATAGAATTGATAGTAGAATTTGTATAGATCACATAGTAACTCCATGTGGAACTTATTGAGGGATTGCCAAACTATTTTCTATTAGTGGTCACGGTATTTTAAACTCCAACCAGTAGTACACAAAGACTCTAGTTTCTATGTCTGCTTGCTAATACTTGTATTTTCCATTAAATATAGATAGATAGGTAGTAGGTAGTTAGATGATAGATGGATAGATAGATTGATGATAGATAGATACAAAGATACATAGATACATAGATGATAGAATTAGATAGGTACATAGATGATAGATAGATATCCTAGGAAATATACATATTTATATCTTAGTGGTACTGAGATAAATTTTATGCGCAAATTATTCTTCCTGTTTTTTCTAAAGGCATTCAATATTTCTGAATACTTGATGACCGACTCATATTCCATCTCCACTTTTCAGTGCGCCTCCAAAGTCTCAGAATCTGGCTATTTAAAAAATGCCTGGTAAAAATTATTATGACCACAATGACAAAGACATCATATATATACAAAATGTGACCATAAGTGATGTATCAGGGGAGGGGATGAATCAAATAAGGAATATTCAGCTAATCAGGCTCCTTGGAAGAAAATTTAATGAAATTCCAAAATTTTATATAACAAAAATAAGGTCCATAGGCAGATTTCATTTTAGAATTTAGTTTTAATGTTTAAAAAAAAAAATCAGTAAAACATAGTCACCCGTACAGATTTTCTGAACTGTATTTTGCACAAAACTTGCTGTATTCTTAACGGCTTGTTTTTGTAATCAAGTATTTGGTGCCTTAAATCCCTGAACTGACTCCTGTTGTCTCATGTAGAAAAGAACATTAGCAGACCCAAAAGTCTCAGTTGCATCTTGCTTCCATCTGTTTGAAAAGAGACACATCAGGAATTATTTTCAAGTTGGGCTGCAGGGACGTATGAATGGAGGTGAGGAAGCACATGGTGGACTACCCTCTGGACTTCAAATCATGTCCTCCTGGGAACTCAGCAGGAAAGGAAGGTTTGGTGTCTGTGATTTTAAATGAATTGCTAGTAGAACTTCTCCATCCCATTTTTTTGGCCCAAATTAAAATGATATAGAGTCCTTTCATTAAATATACAAGCAAACACACAAACACCACATACACACACACAGGATTATTAAAGGAGTCAGCAAGAGGAAAGAGCCAGACCGCACCAGTTGAGTTTGTGATGTGAGCTTGGAGCTTCTCAAGCCGGTGAGCACCCATGCTGTTCTGTTCCACACAACCCCAACAGCCATCTTTTAGCCCTTCCATAGGTCCTGCAAACCATAGCTGGGAATACCTGATCTAATTTATTGTCCTCTTCCAGACACAAAAATATGAACTGTTTCTTTCACATTGAAAGTGTCAAGGAACCACTCCTCCACAAAGCATCCTGTTTGATTTGGCGTCTGAACAGTGGAAAGGAACCTGGCACACCAGTGCCAACCATTGTCCCTGTAACTTCAATCTGTTCACTCTTGTCTGATATTTTAGAATTGTAAGCCTCTCTTCCACACGACAGCATTTTGGGTTTGCAAACACGGGTAATAATAGATCTTTTTTTCTAGACAAAATATTTCTATGTAGTTCCACTTCTGAGATGTGACCTGCAACCAGACATTACACCCTGCTTCACCTTTGCAATGACCTCAGGCTGTCCTGCATGATCTAGCCCATGTTAAGCATAGATGACCTCCTTCTTCAGTGTTCCTGGGGCTAGCCCTCACCAATGAAATTGAAGGCTGTACTTTGTATGACAGCCAAGTTTACCATGAGCACAAATAAAGTTTGTGGTCAACCAAAGCTGTAGTCAAACACTTTGAAGGAGTTTTGTGATCTTGGTTTCTCTAAAAAACACAGAATGGCTTTTGGAATATGTTTTTGTCCCCATCCCAGATGTAGTGGATGGTAGTGAGTTTGATTTAGACTAGTGGATACAGTGGCTATGATTTGGTTATATGCAACTATTTTGCCATGTGCAGCTTGTCCTTATGATTGTTTGCCATTTAGACTCTTGTGAATTTTGCTCAGAGTGTGAATATTTTTCAGTCATCTGCTCCTAAGGATTATCCATGATATGTCCATACTCAAAAAACAAAAGAAGAAAGTCACAAAATCTTTAATATAATGAGTATATGACACATGGCATGCAAATAGTACAGCTGATTAAGTAATATTAGCATGGAACTAAGAATATTCTAGAAGAATAATACAATAGTGTGAGCTCTTTCTCTACTTTTCCCTTGGATTCTTCATTAACCCTCTTATGACTTGTTTAATCCCATTGGCAGAAAATACCAAAAGCTAATTCGACATTACAAATCATACTTGGAAATTCAGTTGTTAGAGATTTTAGGCTATGAAGATGCTTAGAGAGTTACTGCTATCATTCTTTGGTTGCCTGTAGTCCTTCCTGTAGGCTGAGGCTTTGTGGTCCTTACCCTGTCCATGTCAGCATGTCTGCTGTTGTCATTGCTTAGTTCATCCTTTGGCATTCATGTTGCTGAGACTTTATGGATGGCAGAGTTTGGAGGGAGGAAAGGGAAAGGAGAAATGGTGTGATTGTTTCATAATCTCAAAAATAAAGGAAAAATATAATTCATGAATAATTTTTTTAAAAAAATTAACAGTTTACTATAAATCCTCTAAAATTGACCAGGCAGTACTGTTATTGTCTTTGTGTATAAGAAAACAAGCCCAGAAACATTGAATGATGAGCATATGACTGTATTATTAAACACCCCAGTGTGCCTGGAATGCCTCAGTTTATCCAACTAGCAACCTCATTTTTCTGGCTGTTGTTGTTTTGAGACAGAGAGACTCACTGAGTAGCCCAGGCAGCCTTCACTTACAGTATTCCCATCTCAGCCTGTGAGCAATGGGTTTTTAGGTGTGGGCCACTACACCTGGCAGTAAATATCTGTTGCTTTCTTCTGCTCTGGACCTCTTTGAGTTGCTATTTGCAGAAGATGAAGGTGTATCACCTCACAAGGTTGAAGTTTAATTTTCTTCATGATCTCTAACAGGAGAATGCAATCTCAGTCCAAGGACTTTTGGGCTTAAGTGACTCCACTGCTGACCCAAACATCTTGTTATATGGAACTCCAAGGACATTTATAACCAGTAGATTATGAAAGGATGGTCTACTAATACCTTCTCATGGTCCTGGAAGATGCTTGAAGTTAAGATAGAGCAGATTAAATCAGGGTTTAAGAACCAGAGTTGTATAACTGTAGTTCTTTCCTTGTGTGAAAATGTGAACATTGAGTGATCTGCAAATGATGGAAAATTAGTTTAAAAGCAGAAAAGTACAGTTCTTCTCCCATCCTTTGTCAGCCCTCTACCATAAGCTGAAAATTGTATAGGGCTTTTAAAGAAGTGTTTTGAAAGATATTTTTAGGACTTGTAAAAGATTGTCATGTTCACATATAGTAAATGATGTAAAGTTTTTTGTTTTTTTTTTTTGTTTTTTTTATATGTGATCAAGGAATGCATTTCTGATAGCAAATACTAAGCTGGCTGCTAGGAACTAAGTAGAAAAAAAAAAAAATATATATATATATATATATATATATATATATATATATAAAGAGAGAGAGAGAGAGAGAGAATGTATGTATGTATGTATGTTGGTTGCCTCTTTAACATGACCACAGTAATTTGAGCAAGAATCAGTATTAGACAAATCCTGCACACAAGTACTAAGTACTCTAATCAAGTTGTTTGAAAGCACAATGACAATAACAATACGAAGTGTTGATAGTATTGTTTGGTGGCTCTGTCCTACTGCATCAGGCCTCTTTTCTGTTATAAGGATATTCAACCTCACATCAAGCTTGACTCATTCCCCAAGGCAGCAAATCATGATGGCTTTTGCTCCTTAAGGACAAATAAGGGCTTTAAAAAGTGTAGGGGCTGGCGAGACGGCTCAGTGACACTAACCACCAATACTGCAGGCCTGAGTTCGAGCCCAGAACTGACATGGTGGAAAGAGAGAAACAACTCATGAGAAGATGTCCCCTGACTTCCACATACAGTCTGGGCTATGCAAGCCCCTAAATAAATAAAAGTAAAAACCAACCAACAAAACAAACAACTTTAATGTGCTATGCTTCGTGACGTCAAATGCTGCCAGCAAGCAGAAAGACCATGGACCCTTTTCTCTTCCTTTTGGCAGGTACTAGCTTTCAGGGCCTCATTAAACAGATTTTAATAGGTTTTCTTTTTTTTTTTTAATTCACCATAATACGAAGGACTTGCCTAGGACTGAGTCTCTACTTTCTACAGTTTCCCTCTAAATGTCCACAAACTGATTTCACATAGATGTGAGTCTCTGAGTGATTAGGAGTACCTATCCTTTTGATTTCTCACAGTAAAGAGTTTACCTTTATTTGGAAAAATAGATGGGCTATCATTGGAGTGATTTAACTGCGCCCCTGACTCCTGTGGAACAGTATCAGGACCTTTGGGGATTTTTTCTGCACACATACATAGAAGCCTAAACCTTCCCCACGTGCATTGGCTCAGAGCCTAGAGAGATATGCAGACCTATACATTATTGATACACATAGCCCTACAATGTAAATGACATTGTCATACATACACATATATGCCTGGAACTCAGAGCCACACAGAGGCCTGTACCTCATGCAAATTAACAAATATTTCTTGACAGAAAATGTAAAGGCCTAATAACGCACCACTGGGGTATCTTCATAATCGTAGAACTTTCTAACTTAGAGAAAAAAAAGTTGAGGGCTTTCTCCTACTTATGAATATTTGACAGGCGAGGAGATGACACCTGGGGTAATTTAAATTATGCTTGCAGGTTTAATGATCGGGACAAGATGTTCAACAACTAAATCAAGGGCAAACCATAGCCCTTCTAATTAAACACATATTGTACAACCAACCAGACAATAACAGAATATGCTGAACTTGGATCCTGATTTGGTCCAGTGCACATGAGCTACTCAACTGAGCCTCTCTTCATGTGCTGAACTCCTTATTGTGAGGTTATCAGGAGGCGGTGCCTTTGGGAGTGATTAAATCATGAGACTAGAACACTCCAGTATGGAATTAGTGCCCTCATTTAAAAAAAAAAATTCTAAGAAACTAGGGAGGTGGTGCAGTCAGTAAATGCCTGTGGTGCAACTTTAGACCACAAATATCCTCTTCCCAGCTGAGCATGAGGGTATCCCTGAGAGTGGAGACACGTAGACTCTTGGACCTCACTGGGCAGGCAGCCTAGCCAAATTGATGAGACCTGGGTTCCGTGAATCTCTGTCTTAAAAATAAAATAGGGCCAGCCTGATAATTCAAGCCCTGGAACTCACATAGAATAAGAGAACCAACACCTGAAAGTCGTCCCCTGATAGCCGTGCATAAGCAAACACACATGCACGCATGCAGGTACGCACCCTTGCACGTACGCATACAAACAAATAAAGGTATTAAAAAAGAAGATAAAAGGCTGAAGGAGATGGCCCAGTGAGTAAGAACACTTTTATGCTAAGGATGACAATGAGCTTAAATATCCCCAACACCCACATAAAAGTCTAGGCATGGCTGTGCACACCCATAGCCCGAGTGCTGGGGAGTGAGGGGAAGAAGACCATGGAGCTTGCTGGCTGCCAGCCTGGGTCCAGGTTCAGAGACAAAACTATCTCAAAGGAACAAAGAATAGAGTAACAGAGCAGGATACCAGATGTCCTGTGACTTCTGAACACATGGGTACACGTGCTCATACACATACAATAACACATACACTCTAAACAAACAAATAAATATAGTAAATAAACATTTTAAAAATGGGGTGGAGACTAATTGAGGAAGACACCCAACTCAACATTGACTCTGGGCCACCACCATGCATATTTACACATCCTCGTGGTGTGTGTGTGTGTGTGTGTGTGTGTGTGTGTGTGTAAGAGAAAGACAGAGAGATCATATGCACGTATCACACACACGTGCACAAGATGAGTTCTAAGGACTCTGCCTCTTGAGGGCACAGCAAAAACATGGCTCTCTGTGAGTCCGCAAGCAGACCCTCACCAGACAGGGGCCTGCCAGCATTTTGCTCTTTACCTTCCCGTCATCCAGGACTGAAAGTCAGAAACTTCCGTTGTCTTTACTTTGTGGCATTTTGTGACAGCGGACAGAAGAAAATACATTTCATTATTTCCATGCAGTCTCTCTCCCTTAAACTCCCCTTGTGCTGTATTCGTATACAGACAAATGTCTAAAAACCCACCACAGACAAAATGGAGTCTCTTCAGCTATTTGAAAGTTTCTCGATACTTCTGCAGTTAATATGTTTCATTTAAAACATCACCCAGGCATATTGTTGTCAGCTTGTAATTTATTTAAATTGCCGTTGGCTTCATTTCCATTTTCTACTTTCTAGCTTGACATTTCAGAGGCAGAAATTGAAGCTGAGTTCAGAAAATGCAATGTATTTTTCCTACGCATATGTTAAATCTTGCCAGGCCTGTAAATAACGACCGGTTTCAAAAATTAAAGATAAATAAAGAGACTCAACAGGGAGTGGGGAATTTTCTTTTTCCAGATGAGAAGGTGAACTTCTGAGACAAAGGCTGTCATGGATATTAGACACCGCCCTGCATGCTGGAGCAGGCAGGACCAGGATGGAGTATTGATTCAGATGTCATAATTAAATGAGTCTGAGCCTGGGCTCAGCTAGGCACGATTTGGGAAGATGGATAAAGAGTCGGGAAGAGATATGAGTTAGAGTCTCTTTCCCTAATAGCACTTGTCAGAATTTCAAGGATGAGGAGTTCTATCAATTGGAACAGGAACGGCGTGGGTATGATGGGCTTTGGCACCTTATCAATTCTCTGCCTTCTAAGAGAACATGTGTGTGACATCTGTGATTTATTTCTGATCTACCAGTCTGGTGAGCATGAGTCTGGAGTTTGCTGCCAAATTACCTTGCTCGTCTACATGCTAAGAGGTTGCTGTCACATTTAAAACTGTCAGAAATCCAAATCTTTCCCATGGGGCATCCCAGATAACACACAGAATAAAGATTCGCTTTTTTGTTTGTGGCAAAATACCCATGAGACTTATGTAGGTGCCAATCAGCTTCTGTTACACCAATTAGCTCTTCCTCTCAATTTTGGTACATTAAGGTTAAAACAATATCACAAACACATCAGTTGAAATCTAAGACATAAAAATAAATTCTGATAATCTCACCACCCCAACTCAAACACAGTTTCCTCAGTCTATGTGGACCCTATGGCATTGACTCCTCCGCTTAGGAAGAGACTTCTGGTTAGTAGCAGATAATCACCATGAAGTGATATCGCCTGAAAGGAAAGAGAGACTCTCCTCTCAGGGGAAGAGAGTGTATTCGTGGTTCCACAGAGAAAAGAAGGGTTCTCTGAAACCTGTGACCTGTAGTGGAATGAGAATGACCTCCATTGCAGCAGCTCTCAGAAGGGACATGTTTTCCTTATCTGATGGAGGACATCTGGAAGTTGTTTTTTTTTTTTTTTTTTTCCTTTTTTTCCTGTCAGCAACTTTTATGGATTAGGTTCCACAGCTTTACATCTTTAGCTTCAAAGGGGAGTAGATGATTCTAGCACACAGGGCCTTGCTTCCCCCAAAGGTGTGTGTGTGTGTGTGTGTGTGTGTGTATACACATCCTCTTCCTTCTAGGCTGAAGCAGGGGGGAATATGTTAAGTTGACACACAAGTTCCTCTGGCCATTGAATCATGACCTCTGACCTTGGAGCTGGCTTGACCTATGAGACTTATGGAAGAGACCTTATTCTTGTAGCTTGGCAGTTCACTCCATTCATTTCTTCCCCATCTCCCTCTTCTTGCTTTATCCTCATTAGTGCAAGAGTCATTAATCTAAGCCATGCTATTGCCTTAGGGACCATAAAGTGACTCTAAGTGACCATTCTCTGAAGTACCTACTAAGACATATTGTTTCTCTGATCCTTTGGCCCTGCCTGACCCCCAAATAAAAACCCTTTTATCTATAAGCCTTCACACAAAAAGAGATTTTGCAACACATGTTCTTACCTGCAAACTATAAATGCAATGGGATGCTATCAGGTTGCATTTTCTTTGTTGAGAAGCTGAGTTCCTGCCCCTTTACACTTTGTGGGCTTTGTAGTGTTTGTGGAATGATTACACAATGGCCTGCAGCACTTTCTAAGCAGTAGAAAAGTGCTTGTGTCTTTCAGAAATCCAAAACAATAGAGAATCAATTATTGCATTGCCAACCCTCCTCCCTAACCCCATAGATGTGGAACGAGAGATCCTAAAGGGTAAGAGCCCAGAACCTGGCACACTAGGTCAAAGGACCTAGTGGGAATCACTGGTTCAACTCATATTAAACTTCCAGAATTCTTGAATAATTTATGCACTTTCTCTCTGTACTTTGGTCCTTTTGTCTGAATAAAGAAAAGATACTTATGTAAGAAATTGTGCGAGGTGAAGCTGGAGAGATGGCTCTGTGGTTGGGAGCACATACTGTTCTTCCAGAGAGAGGATCTAGGTTCAGTTACTAGCACGTATCCTGGACAGCTCCCAACTGCCTGTAACTCCAGTTCCAGGAGATGTCTGTGGCACCTGCACTCATGTGATGCACAGACACGCACACACATAAATACTAACAAATACATGTTAAAAACAGAAAGTTGTACAGGTTAAATAGCAACACTGCTCATGGCACATTTTAGTTAGTGGGAACTAACCTTTAATTAATGGGAACAATCATTCAGTCTGGAGGTGGAGGTGTTGACCATTTCTGGATTATTCACATGTCCCAAGGAGATATTCAGCCCTGAGACCCATCCCACTCCCCAGCTTTTTTCTTGCTCCAAGAGGAATGGAGCTTGTTTTGAAAGAAGGTATTTTTTTCCAGTGGCATTTACAATCTAAACCTCATGCCCAGATAGGAAGGAGGTGTGCTGTGCATTTCAACAATCCCTGCTGGAAAGCATTGCCAGAAATAAACAAGCTGTCAGGAGCGAATGATTCATTTCTCATCTACTCCGATGACATCTGGTTTAAGTGTGATGAATACATGCTTGTTTAAATCACACAGTGACGGTGATGCTATCTGACAGAAATATTTGCAAATGTTTTGGGAATCCCCTAAGTGCTTGCTACCAAAGAGTAAGCTTGTTTAATGAAAGAGGAAACAGCACAAACTTAAGTCTTCCTGGGTTATGAGATCCAGAGTTACTTGCAACACTGAAGATTAAAAAGTGGCTACTTTGACATTAAATATGGATGCCACTAGCAGCATTCTGATGTAAAATAAATGCTCAGTGGTAATGGGGGCATTTGCAAATAGCCCTCAGAATAAAAGAAATATCAAGCGCCCCTACATCCTTGCATGGACCACAGTACATGCAATGGCTTTCTCACTGTTTATATTACTTTTCAGCTTTTTATTTGTTGATGATTAGCGGATTGTGCCAAACGCAGATGAGTCTAAGAGGAAATAGAAGATGTCTGCTTGCTTGAGCACTTCCCATGGTCACCGAGGGAGTAATCAATCTTGACACAAGGTTTGATCATTCCGATCCATCAGAGACAGATGCGGCAGCCTACGAAATGCCTATACGTTGGACATTATCAGGGTTTTTATGCAAGAGGTTTATTCTTGTCACGTCGATTCCTTTCCCTAATGACTAATCTGAGAATTAGCAGAACTTGGCTCAAATCCATTAGTAGTGATTCATATGTAGGAAATTTAAATTATATATAGAAATTCTAAATTATCTGAATATTGAAAGATGAAGGTTTATGCATAATGCATAGCAGTTGCTCAGCAAATTAGGAATAAACACTTACACAGAGAAAATTGTGTGAAGTACGTGTCAAAGTATAAAGAGTGCACTAGTGATATCCAGGCCATCTAATAATACATTTACACAAAGAGGAGAGAATAAATTTTGCGTGATACTCATGACATCAGTAGCTATTGCTTACATAGCACATCACAACTTTTAAATATTCTCCATGAATTGTCCCATGTGAGATAATGATCCTATTTTGTTCCAGGTAACTAATTGTATTTTTCAGCAATATAATCCACATTTCAAGTATGTGGTTGTTTTTGCTGAAACATCAATAAATGAGACCAATTTTATGAGCTATTTATATAAGATAGTCCCAAATATTTCAAAATAATTGATTTTTATATATTAAGCCCATTATCTCTGTTGTTATGTTCTCTCCGAGTTATTGGTAGGTAATTTATGTTTGACAAAATAAGGAGGTTTATAAGCGAGTTAGTAGTAGGCATTTTATGATGCAAGCAAAAATATATCAATTTCTATTTAATGTAAATTACAGACCTTTTCAGGCGTGTCCTAAAGCAGTAATGGTATGAGAGTAAATAGATGGTAGAAAGGAATAATTTCTGGGGATGGAGAGTTGGCTCAGCTGTTAAGGGCACGTCCTGCTCTTGCACAGGATCCAAGTTTGATTCCTAGCCACATGTCATGTGACTCACGACAGCCTGTAACTCCACCTACATTCATATGTACATATCCACACAAAGACACACACAGGTATAAGTAATTAAAAACAACAAATATATAAATCTTTTAAAAAAAACAAGAAATAAATTGTCTGTCTAAATGAGTACAGCTTCAGAAGAGGTTTTGTGGTCTTGGATTGAAGAGTACTTCTGAGCACATTCAATAGACTAAGTTTAGCAAAAATATAAAATGCAGAAGGGTACATGCGAACATATATGAATGTGTGCACGTGTTCATCTCCATGTGTACACACACAGAGAGGAGGCTGAAGGGGTGTGTGACTCTGGTAAATCACTACTTTAGAAGAACAGTGTGCATGAGAAATGGGAGAATGAAAGGATCTTTGCATTTTACCCACTTGCTACTACATTATCTAGCTCATGTCTCTCAGGAATCACTATTTCATCGATTGCTTATGTGAAAATAAATAAACAATACACACAAAGGCATGATGGTACCCAAAACGAAGAGTGGACACATCTGCCTTTCTTGGGTGCTGGCTTATAAAGGCACTTACTGGATCTTCTTCAGGGGGTACTGCAAACACCTCAGGATGGAGGCTTTCCACTGTTGGCCTTTTCCCTCTCCTCCTCTGACTAGTGCTGTGCCATTGCCCATTGAATAACTGGCCTTGATAGTGAGAGAGGAGCAGTAATATGCAGCATTTGCAGATTTCCATGGTGCAAATATGTTCAAGGCGGCCATTTTTCAGTTACCATGGTCAAAAAGCTCATAGTAATCTTTTGGAATTGTCAGTTGGCTCTATCTGGGTCCTGACTCAGGAAACCCAAAGTCTTGATTCTCTTCACATTAGACCCTCCCTTTGATTGAGCATCAGGTTTGCCCTGGCAGCCTGGACTGCGGGGAGGGGATGCTGGGAACATGATGGAGAGACTTGTACAGCAATTGTCTAGTGAGCCCATGGGTGAAACTGGAGGTCACAAGGCTGTAATTCACCAAACCTGTCACCAGATTGCAGTGACAGCTGCCATTCGCCCTGCAGGGGCAGCAGATGTATTCCCACCCTCGTAGTACAGCCGTGCCAATAAAGGAGGGAGATCAGTTGGTCTCTATGAGCTCTTCATTCATACAGTGGAGATTATGCATGGGGTGTTTATCACTGTGACGTCCCATCTCCATTGTCAAGTTGGCTGATTCCTAGGAGGAACTGGGTTTCCTGAGGAAGTCATCAAAGAGGATTAGTTATGAGGAGAAGACCCACTTAACTGTTGGATTACGATCGCATGGTCTGGGGTATTGGGTGCAATAAGAAGGGAAAACCAGAAAGCCAGCCATGCAAGAATCTTCCCTTTCATTTCCTCTCTACAATGATGAAAACAGCTTCTGCCACGTGCTCCTGGCACCACCATGCACTTGCTTCATTTTACATGTAGACGACACATGGAGCCAAGTAATCATGGACTGAGAGCTCTGAAACCATGAACCAAAATAAACATGGCCTCCCTTAACATGTTTCTCCCTTAACATGTATTCAGTATCAGAAGTGCCAGTAACAATCACTTAGAAAACTGCATTCATTCTTTTGTCAAGATATTTGAACCCAGTGTTTTCATCTTCAAACCTGCATCTTCGAAGACCAGTTAGCTTTGTCCAAATGGCACAGTGTATGGTTGCTATGGCAGTGTATGGTTGCTATGGAGCTATACTCTCATGCTGCTCAGCACCCAAACCATTAGTTTTATAGATAAAGAAGGCAGTCTTTTGTAGCTCTATGGGACTTCCCCTTTGAAGGTAGAGTTTACAGTAATGGCCAGTTAACCTGCCTATTTGCTGTTAGCCAGCCCCAGACAACTGCATTGAGAAAGGAATTCCCACTTCATTCAGACAGGACTCTTTCAACTGACTGCCTAGGAAGCAGCAGGTAGCCTGGGGGTGATTGTGGGCTTACTACAGAGAGAACAGAGCTGCAAAGAGCAAGTGTTTGAGGCTTTAGGTAAAGATAGATTCAAATTTAGAACAAGACCCTGGAGATGGCTCCCTCAGTAAGACACCAGCTGCTGGCAAGCCAGCTGACCTGAATTTGATCGCTGGACCCACATGGTAGAAGGGAAGTGCCAACACTTGAAAGTTGCCCTCTGACTTCCATTCATGTGCCCATGGCACATGCATTCACACACACACACACACACACACACACACACACACACACACCATGTATATATACAAATAAACATAGAAACATTTCATCCTGCTCCTAACCCAAGAATATCCTCAGCCCTGGATGAGAACTCTTGTAAATAAACCCACAGCAAGTGTGTACCAGTTTCATCTACAGTCAGAGAAGTTGCTGGTTGACTCTACTGCAGCCATCTTGATGCAAATGTTTGCATCATTTATATAAGGCATTCTGAAAAAAGTACATGGACACATTCAGAAGAGAGTTAATTTAGATTTTCTATGTGGCTGGCTTTTCCCAGTATCCTACAGTGACCTTGGAAGGAGTCTGAGGTCTCTTTCTCCTGCATCTTTATAACTCTCTGGGGAAGATCACAGCAGAGAGAAGTGTTTGGTTTAGGGATTATGAGCCTGAGAGAGGTACCCTGAAGAATATCTTCCACTCAGTCAGCTTTTGTTGCGTGCTGGGAACTGCTCCATGGGAAGATTAGACCTTTCTTATTTGTTTAGAAAAAGCAATGGGAACTAAGGACCTCTGTATCCTCCAGCTGCTTAGCAGGTCAAGGGGGGACCTGGCCTGGTGTCCTGCCTTAAAGTCATCATTAAAATTTTCTTTCTCCCCCTTCCAACCTTGACCTAGACAGGTGGTTTGTTATATTTATTAGATAGTTTTAATACCCCCCCTTCTCATCTCTGAAGGTGACTAGCAGTGATTTACAGAGAGCAGCTGACTGTGGGAGACATACCCAACATCAGCAACCCTTAGATACAAGCTTGGGGCAGAATTCTAGGCATTTTGGGAAACATAGGTTTCTCTGAATGCAGGTTCCAATCAAGCACAGATAATCCTTCTCACCTGGGGAAATCAAATTCCAAAGCCCAGTGCCTTTCAAAAGAAATGTCAGCACTGGGTTCAAAAGCTATTGACACCTTCCTTGTCCAGATTCAAGGGCTGAAGTTTTCTCGTCTCTGAGTGTTACATCATTTGCATGTTGGTAGCAGCAGCTCAGGTGAGCGGATGTCCATGCTATTTGCAGTCTGTAGATGGCTAAGGTTTTCCAATTGTCCTATGAAACGTTGTCTTCTGCTCATACATTTCTGTATGTATAGTGCCTCTAATCTGAGAAGGAAGTATCTCAAGACCCCAGTGGAAACTTCAGTCATAATTAGTACTGAAACGTACATGTAGTACTGGTTTTTATGTGCTTGTGTCCCCTCCAGCACTGCCACATGGTACCAGAGTTGCTCTGTCTCCTGATAGTTCAGGCCTTGCTGTCTCCTATGGATCACTATCATTTTGCTTTGGGGCCATTGTGAAATATATTAATCATTACTTGAGCACATGCTGTGTGGTACCACCACAGCAGATGACCTTTCACCCGAGCGCAGCTTCTAGGGGGAAAGTAGCATATGAATGTATGAATACATGGGACAATGGGATCATTCATGTCAAAAGCAGTTCAGATAACATGGTGACGTTTCTTCCTGCTGCTCAAAACGGAGACATGATTTAGAACTTAGAAAATTGCTTATCCCTAGAATATTCTACTTAACATTTTTGGACTGAGGTTGACCACAGGAAACTGAAAACTGAAATGATGGACATTTATCAGAGCTACAGACAAATGAGGACTACCATTACCGTGTCTCTAGACTTCATTTCTGTATGGCCACGGAGATCAAGTGGTATACCAATCTATGTGATGCCTTGGGAAGGAATGGTTTTATATTCTTGTTTGTATTCCAGTAAATGAACCTGCTGGTAGGACCTGGTAAATTGTAATAGCAATGAAAAATTTAAAATTGACCACAAACTTCTATCACCCGATATGTAGTCCAAAAGTTAGATGAACTAAATAGATATATTTTCATCATGTTGATGTTGACAGAATAATAGGTTAATCAGAACTCCTACTCCTAAGCCTCTTCTTGATTAGATAATGTGACAAGTATTTTTACATATTCCTTTTTTGAAACTCCTAACGAAGCTTATGAGTTATACAATATTTCTACATTTCCCAACATGAAAGAAGGTAGTCATTTGTCCAGGATCTATACCCAGAAGGTAACAAAGCTGACCCTTGAGCTTGGATCTTGGCACCAGAATTCACATTGTCTCCATCGTTCAGTGCGGACTTTATGCGACGTTAGTTAATGACAGAGTGACATTTCCCAGTAAGGACAGGAACCTGCTGCTTTAGAGAGGAGTTTTCTCATAGCCACTCAATGTACCAAATAGCTGGGGGCTGACTCACAGTTAAATAAATCCTTTTGCTAGAATAAGATGCTCCAGGGAGGTAGGATTAACGTGGGAGATGCTTAGCACTCATTCATTCCCCATACTTCAATCGGAAGCGAGAGTTGTTTTCATAAATGACTTGAACAATGGGCAGTTTCACTCTTGCTTCTGGATATACCTGTCAAAAATGGCAAGACAAGGTTTAGTGTTATCTCAAAACTTTCCTGGTAAAGCACTGCAAGTTTCCTTTACTTTCACAAGGCCCTTTGATTACTCAATTCTTTTTTTCCTTTATAGATGGTTGATTGGACTATTTCCCCTAAATATAGAAAGCATTTAAGCCTACAGAGTTTTTCAATGATGATGGCAAGAATGCACATCCAATTTTAGCAGTCGAGATGGCTGAGAATGGAGAAGACCGTCTTACAGATGAAATTATTCCTCAGCGCTGTTCTGATGTGTCGTTCTTCCTTGTGTCTAGTTCTTTATTTTCGTGTTTTAAATTTGGTTTTCCAGTAAATAAAAGTCTGAAGCTTTAAATGGCTTGCTCACTGGGGGGAAAAAATCTAATAAAAGATCCCCTGGGGAGTTTTTGAAGGTAGGGAATGAAGTGGAGCTGGGAAGGGAGCATTCGCTGGCCCCTGCATGAGCACACACACGTAAGTGTGTGCCCACAACCATGCACACTTCACGCCTTGACTGGCAGCAGACAGACACATGGCACACATGCACACCCCCACACAAAAGCATTCAGGCAAACACATAGGCACACTGCTGCCCACCATGCACAGGCGCACACAAAGGCCAGTGAGGTACACCTGCTGATCAGATCATGTAGCGGGAGCTCGAACATTGAGATACTGACTAAGATAGGTCATCCATTGCTCTAGGCACTCCATGTGTGGAATTCTGATCCCCCCCACACACACACACTGGATCCATGAGGGAAGTACCACAATTACCATCATTTTAAAGATGAAGAGCTGGAGTCAGAAAAGGAAAAAAGAACAAGTATCATCATTTTAAAGATGAGGAGCTGGAGTCAGAAAAGGAAAAAAAGAACACGTGGTTCTCTAATCTGCACTTTGGTGGCACTGATCAGTTTCCAAGCCCAAAGGCATTAGAACTTTAATCTGTTACTTTCATAACACTTTTTTTTTTTCGGTCACGTGCTACGCAAGACTCTACCCTGTGAACAAACGGCCTAGGACCTTTGAAAATGCTTTTAGGATAACATCACTCACCTTAACTTAGTCCACAGCTACTCCCTGGGTGATACCGTTGTGTCTGCAAGAGCTGCCCCTCTGCATTTCCTCAGTGCCGCAAGGGCACCTAAACCACAGACAGAGTTGCACCGTCACTACCCTCCTAACACAGCCTGCAGAGAGAGAGCCTTGAGTCTTGAGCCTGGCTTACTGACAAGCTTCCTCTGCCTCGCACGTCATTCTATCTCACGATCTTTCCCTCTCCATCCTGTCTTCCTTTCTGGAATGGAAAAGACTACTTCCTGCATCTCTTCCATTCAAGGCCTGGGTCACACACCCTTTCTTTTGAGGTGTCCTCGCCCCAACTCTTCCACCAAGGAATGCTCTTTTATTTTGCATTTATCACACTGGAATGACTTCATTCTCACCTGATTGCATTGATCAGAAATTTGCTCCCCCACAGCAAAGGCTGCTGTTTGCTGTGTTTCCCAGACAATTAGCACAGCGACTGTCAAGTCATCGACAGTGCATCCTTGTATGGCTTTTAATGATTTGCTGGAAGGGTGAACTTCTTAACCCCACTATAGATTCACTGTTATCTATAACTTTCCTTGTACATACTGATACGCCGGATTGTGCCATACTTAAACTTTGCACTTTAACTCATAATAATCAGAATTGTCAGCAGCTAGCCCGGCCATTCTTTTACATCTAGTACTTGTGCTTGTTATTTCCGTATAAATGTTCCTTGTTTCACTTGCTCCTCCCTGAACAAAGATATTTACGAGGCAATGTTTCATAAAACTTAGGCTCATGGGCTGGTGACTACGATCTGGGCCCGATACTCATTGCTCTGTGAGATGGGCCCGTTGCCTGTGACTATCCTCCAGCTGCCCGTGGATACAGAGTCTTGCCCAAATCACACTTGCTCACTCCTCCCAGCCAAGAGCAAAGGCCTTCCAAGAGCCGCTGCCAAGACCTACTGTGTTCTATTTGGATGCTAATGAAAAAGTGGTAATCAAATTCTTGAGTGGTATTTCCTGTGAACTGTGTTGGCCTGAACTGTGAGAGTGTCCAGATGATTTTTAGTCTATGAGAAGGTAACATGTCTATCACAAGGAAGGAAAATGACTTCAGATGTTCTTGTTGGAAATGAGATATGTTGTTATAATAAAGTGAATGAGAAAGAAATTCTTGCTGATATTGTCATAGAATATTACCCTTCCCCCACCCATTAAGATTACTGAATTGCCCATCTATCAGTAAGATCTGAAAGTTAGAATGAATGACTATATAGAGGGGCTTCCAGAGTTGGAAAAGCCCCATTTCTAGGCATCCTTGAGTTGCTTTGACCCATCTTGTACTCATATGATTATAAAAACTGCTTAGAATATGATTTATTTCAAAGAAAAGAGTACCTGTCATTTAAAGGTGCACAAATATTTTTTTTCTTTTTCTATGCTTATTTGTGATGTTACCTAGAGACAGTGAATTTGAAGCCTCCAAATTTATACTTTTGTACGGCTTCTGAGTGTCTGGTGGTCAAGTCCATTAGTTACTTTTTCACTGATGTCACAATCCTGACAAGAAGCAGCTTACAAGAGGAAAGGTCTATGTTGGCTCTCACTCTGACCGGATGTTTTCTGTAGTACAGGGGAAGGCACAGCCATAGGAGTGTGAGGCAGCTGGTCATTTTACATCTGCAGTCAGATCTCGAAGATGAAAGCTGGTGTTCTCCTTGCTTTTTGTCCTTTGCGTTCAGTGGAGTCCAGTCCATGGTACCTCCTACATTTAGAATAGGTCTTCCCTTTTTAGTTGACTTTTTCTGGAAACAACCACACAGACACAGTCAAGATATGTTTCTATGGCGATTCTAAACCCAGTTATGTTGATAACAAAGATGAGTGGCCACATCAAGCAAAGACTCCAAACAACAGCCCGGTGAGGAAGAGGCAGAGTTGTGGCTGGATCCTGCTCTGATTCTCATAGCTGCTCGAGCCCTTGGATGGGTTTCCAATCTTTTTTTCTCTCCATTGATAGACATAAATCAATTTATAGACATATAGAGAGATACTCAATTATATCAACAGACTCTTGGCTTGAGTTTCATTTTCTTTCTAATGGCTCTATCTGAA
Organism: Cricetomys ansorgei; assembly: GCA_026225945.1. Taxonomy (NCBI): domain Eukaryota; kingdom Metazoa; phylum Chordata; class Mammalia; order Rodentia; family Nesomyidae; genus Cricetomys; species Cricetomys ansorgei. The sequence goes on along the minus strand of JAMJFZ010000191.1, from coordinate 9,934,779 downwards.
TGGAAAATGAGTATTCTTTATTTACAGTTCATTACATGTTATACTCCCAAATAGGACCTAATCGTCATATTGCCACCAGAAACTGTTGGTTTGCTTTCTTATGCTCTTGCCACAGAGCAGTTTCCAACCATGCCCATGTATAGGAACCATAGAATGGTGTGAGTCGGGAGGACAAGTCAGCTTCTTAGAAGATGACTAATGTCACTGTGCTTGTGGGTGGGGTGCTACTCCTTGATATCCATGTTGCCTTGGGATCTCAAATGCATTTGCCTTGCCAATGTCTTTGTATTTAGTCCTAATGTTTAAGGACCAGAGATTCCTCCTCCGTACAACCCATAGACAAAAGGAGGTCACAATGTACAAAAGAGCAGGATGGACAGGATTATATTTCCTGGAGTGTTTTCCATATGTCTTATTTCTCAACCTCCAGAATGCCATGGATTTTAAAAACTTTTATTAAGTTGTGAAAACCATTTCTATAAACAAAAAAGAATATCACTGTTGGCCAGCAATCATCTGTTTCTTCCTAAATATTTGAATCTATCATTCAATTCAATTCTTAATTCTACTTGGTCCAAATCAGCTATTCATATCCAGTGTTCCCAAACCAAGAGTACAATTCTAAGCCCACATCAGCATCTGCTGTCAGCGGAGGACGTGAGGAGGTTCATCAAAGCCAAATTAGAGTCTCATCAGGCGTGGTTACTCCTTTGTGATTTCCTAAAAAACATTTGGCTGCTCCACCTTTGCCAAATCTATTTACCCTCCCCATGTAGTTAGGAAAAACCAATGCACGTTGCTATATACTTGGAAGCTTAACAAGATTTTGATGCTTGCAGATCTCTAAATCCCGCAGAGACACAGGTCTTGCTGGTCACACTGGAACAGAAGATTCAAAACCAGAATGAAAGGACAGCTGTGTTCTCTACCAGGAGCACCCAAAACCCTGCTGTAAACTTCAAGGGAAAGCAAAATGCACAAAATGCAATGGGTGTTTGAACCATAATTCACAATACGATTATCCCACAGTGCATGAAGTGTAATCTGGCTTGTGTTTTTGTTTCTGTGTTGGGATTTTTTTTCCAACCTTTGAGACAAGAAGGTAGCACAAAGCTTCAGAACTTAGCACCATTTCTAAAAAAAAAAAAAAGAGAGAGAGAGAGAGAGGAAAGAGTAAAATCTATTCCTGCACATCCTGCTGTACTTCCTAGAGAACCCATTGAAAGATCTAAACAAAACCCATGTGAAATTCATTGTGAAGCCAAGGCTTTCTATCACCATGTCTGGTTCAAAAGTGAGTTGTTATAGCAACAGGGAAGAAGTAAATGAGCATTTCATGTTGTAAAAATTACGCCTGTCTCTCCTCTAAACAGTGCTGTCCAGGCAGTCAAATGAACCCAAGTCATTTAAAGGAGAAGAATTCCATTTTAATTGTGGAGGCGTGCACCGAACCTACCTTTAAAACCAAAAGTTCATTTCAATTAACCTTATTCCCCAAATCGATATAATAAATTCTCTGGAAGGATGGGATGGAGCATCGTCCTGTCTTAGGAAGATGACCTCAGGAAAATAACGGTGCCAGGATTTCAGCCCTGAAGAATAACCAGAGTTCTGAGTGGCACTGAGCCCGTGGCCGGGGCAGGGCGCCTTTCACCCCGAAATCATTGTTTTTAATCCAGTATAGATTGGAAGCGACCAAGAGATTTTGCTTTTTAACACTTGTTCACTGACCTGTATTAAATTGGATGTTGATCCGGGTCTAGCTTCAGACAGAGCCTATGGGGTGAATGTTTTTGATTCCCCACACTGGTTTCAAGAAAGAGGAGAAGGGCTGGGTGAGGTTGAGAAGTTTTTGATTTGACTTTCTGCTTCTGTCATCCCTCCATAATGGGTGTGTTACACGGAAGCGAGATTTCTAGGATTCAGTTGTCATCTCTTGCTTATCACCTTAGGAACTCATCAGGATTGACACTATCAACTTAGTTAAGCATTTATAATTATGGATGTATCAGATTATCACATTAAAGTTAATTTGTAAATATATAAAACAACAGGGGAAGGAGAACCCACCCTTAGTCCCTAAGAGCAACCTTCCCACAAAGCCTAAGGCAAATTTTAATTATTAGGTATAACTGATCTGTATAATTAGCCTTGGCTAATATTCCCTGGTGCCTTTCTATTTAAAGAGACAGACACTCTATTTACATAATTGAACGTACTGGCAACTCCAAGACAGCATCCCTTGTTAGGAATGAGAGACACCAGGCAAATGAAAGCTATAGGAAGCACCAAGACTCCATCTCTACCAGGGAGGGTGCATACAAGGGGAGGGAAAGGAAGAATGCAAAGTAGGAGTGGGGGGCAGGCATTCTGCCCAGCTAGAATGCATTGCTCAGGGGTGACTGTGCCCTTGTTAGTTCCCCATGTGTGATGAAAAGAAGCAATTGTCCTTCCCCCATCTGTGACCACATCACTAAACTCATGCTGAATCTTTCTGTGTAGGGGTCCTAATACAACTGACAAGTTGAGTTCTCTGGCATCAATAGGAAGAAGGCTGTCTGATCCTACCACTGGTTTGGGTGGAGTTTAGGAACCTAAATTGAGTGTGTGTGTGTGTGTGTGTGTGTGTGTGTGTGTGTGTGTGTGTGTGTGTCCACATGCACATGTGTGTACATACATGTGGGAGCCAGACATTCATATCAGATGTCTTCCTCAGTCACTCTCCACCTTATGTTTAGAGAGAGGGTTTCTTGCTTCACCTAATGCTTGCTCATTTACCTACATTGGATGGCCAGTAATCTCCAGGGAATCCTCTGGCCTCCACTTCCTCGGTCTGGCTATTACAGATTCTGCCACTGTGCCCAGCTTTTTATTTGTGGGTTCTGGGAAGACACGTAGGTCATTATGTGTGCACAGAAAACATTTTATCAGCTAAGCCACCTCCCCAGCTCAGAACCCACATTTTTGTTTGTTAATTGACACTTAGTTGTGCATAGGTTTGGGTAACATGGTGACATTTCAATACACGTGTGTGTAATATGTAATAATCAGATCAGGGTAATTGGCATCACTGTCACCTCAGACACTGAGCATCTCTTTGTGTGGCTAGCATTCAAATATCCTCACTGCTGGCTGTTCTGAAAAGTGTACTTGGCAACCAGAGTACTATAGAGGTAGCATTTAAAAAATCTCCCAACTTAGCACTGCTGGATCACTTCACCTGTGAGGAGTGGAGGACGAGGGGAAGACATTTCCCATAATCCTCAGTGATCCAGAGCCCATCAGGGACCACAGCCGGGACTTCCAAGTAAGGTCCTCAGCGCTTCCAAGCTCTGTGTCACTAGCCACTGTCGGTTCTTTCAGGGTATGTGATATTTAAGATTTTAACACATTTTGGAGCATTTTCATATAATTCTAAACTTTTACAAAGAAAAGGGAGTAAAGCTGAAATTCTGCATCCTGGACCACATGATCTTCCCAATCTGGTCCTCTGTACCCTCTCCTTGTACCCTGTTCTGATCCTCTTAAGGCCTCGGTCAAGACCAACTGCTTACAGTGCCGGTGTTGCTTTGCCTCTGATCACCACGAGGTCCTCACCTGGATGTCTAGAGCTTATCCCTCAGGTGCACTAAGCCTACAGTAACCTATGCTGTCTTCGCAGATGATCTACGGAGCAGGTACCTGACCTTCCCCTACCCTGCTTTCCTCCTCCCCAGTGAACTGAAACACCTCATTTTTTTCTTACTAATTCTTAAGATATTCTCCAAAACCATATACTATTTGTTCTCTCTTTAAAAATTGTATTTGTGAGAGATGTACACTTGTGTATGTGTGCACACACATTTGTGGGCAGGTATATGCCTGTGCGTGTGCCTGCATGTGAACTGATGGAGATCGGAGGTTGACATAAAATGTCTTTCTCAATCACTCTCCACCTTAGTTTTTGAGACAGGGTCTTTCATTGAACCCTGGAGGTCATTAATCTGTCTAGACTGGCTGGCCAGAAAGCCACAGGGAGCCGCCTGTCTTTGCTTCCCCAGCACTAAGATACTAGACATCTGCCATCATGGCAGCTTTTCACGTGAGTGCTGGGGATTTGAACTCAGGTCCTTATGTTTGTATAAAGCCCCTAATCCACTGAACTCTCTCTCCATCCCCCTTATTTGCTGTTAGATTTCATTTGTTCTTCTTCCCCACTAACATGTAAAGTCCAGGAAGTCAGGAGCAAGTGACTGCTGTGGACGCTAATGAGTGGCTACCACCACCCAGGGTCCCACAGCAAATCAGGCTGTTGTGCCCAGGCAAACTGACTGTGGGTCGCACTACCACAGTGCGGAGACAGGAACGTGGTACAATCGTTCAATGTCACTGTCATACTGGCAGAGCAGATGTAATCATTAGAGGAGAACAGTTCTGAATGACAAATGAAGATAACTATAAATTAAGAATGCTAGGTTTCATTAGAATGCAATGTGATATTTAGTGAGGCATTTTCTTCCTCCTTGTTACAGGGAGGACCATTTCCCACCTTAGAGTCCAGTGCGTCCAGCACAGCGAGGTTGCCATTGCGTATTGTAGGATTTGTAGAAGTCTTAGAGATCAACAAAGTCACTTACAAAAATAACCCCCTCTGTACAAACAGATAAAACAGGAAGGAGGATTAAAATAACATGACATACAGAAAGAACGGAAGCCACAAGAGAGAATGAGCTAAAACTGACTAAGTACTCCTTGTTAACACAGATCAGTAGAGTGAGATCAAAAGATGCTGGACCCTCCCCCAGGCCCCTCCTGTGGCTGGATGCTTCTACCCTTGAAACCTCAGGAAGTCCTGGCTACATAGTTTGGCATTTGTGTTCAAATTATCTTAAACTCCGATTGCCATTAAATTTTTTTTTGTAATCTCCCTATTTTTATGACTCCAAAGCTTCTCTTCCCAAGCCGAATATACTTCCTCCTTTAAAAATAAAATTCGAGGGTGGAGTGCAAAAACTGCCAAAGAATTGACACTTAGAATGTGGTGATTCAAAAGAAAAAAAAAACCACACTGGCCCTTCACTACCCGATGTCTTTATCTGACAAAATCCATATGCTATCTGATCACCATGGCAACTAAGTAGGGTTGTAATTGCAACCCTGGAAAGCTAATTTTTTTTTCACTCAAATAGTGCCATACGTTTAACCTGTCTGAAGTTTCAACAAACCATCTTTTAATGACAAGTGTTTTGAAGGGTCTAATTTAGTCTGTTTGTTTGGAGGCACATTTCTTCCGCTTTTAACTTAATAAACTAGCTGTAAAGTGGGAGCCAGGTAGGAAAAGCTGCAATATTTTCTAATCTTACTTTATAAAATTATATCTGGTCATTTTTTGAGCAATAAAATCTAAACGTGTGGCTCTGTCTGAAGAGCACACAGATCCCAGCGTTCTCAGACTCCATGGTGAGAATCAATCAAAGCTCTGTAGAAATTAAACTATAGAGAAGGAAACATAATCCAAGGCCCCTTTCTTCCACTGCTACCAAGAAAATGCTAGCTAACCCTGATGACTAGGCATGCAATAGCTAGACAGCTATTGAATTACTTTGTTAAGTATATACTTTGGTTGAGGTTAAACATTCCCTTTTCTGTGTATGTGGTCCATGTATTTGCACACGTGTATGTCTGCTTGTGGGGGCCAGAGACCAACACTGGGTATCTTCCTCAGTTGCTTCTCTCCTTATTTGCTGAGAAAATCCTTCACTCAATCCAGAGTTAACCAGTTCATCTAGGCTGGCTGGTCAGTAAACTCCGAGGAATCCCCCTGGCTCTGCATCCCATTGCTGGGAATATAGACATGCACCACTGCACCTTGATATTTACATGAATGCTTAGAAACCAAACTCACGTCCTCATGCCTGCATGGCAAGCTCTCTACCAATGTAACCATATTCCCAGCCCCAGCCCCTCCTTCTCTACTTCAGTTCATCTTTCTTTCTGTAGAGTTACATGACACCATGAAGCATGATGATTGGAAAAGATATGTGTGTTTACTCGTTGTATTCCTGGGAGGTAGGAGAGTAAGGGGTCTGGAGGAGGAAATCTTTAGACTTCAGTTCTAGCCCATCCAAGAATGGTGGGTGTTACACTCAGGGAGGCTCTTCAGTGGGTACCTGAAACATCACCTTGTAGAAGAAAAACCATTATAATGTAATTCAGAAGGCTGGAATTTTAGTTCTTACTCAGTGCTGAGCTGTGTGACTTTACCTTGGCCTCATCAACTACATGACTTGACAGAATGGGTCTTGTCTCCTCTCTAGCCCAGGCTTGGATCGATCTGTAGTACCCAGGGGACATCTGATATGAACCTACCTACCTGAGAGACAAAACACTTCCCAGAGAGGGTCTCAGCCTGAAACAATGACAATGAGACATCCCAGCTAGCTAAAGAACAAATGGTCTTTGAAGAGATATTGAATATCAGTATACCAGGAATATGCCTCTCCATCCTTATACCCTTCAAATTATATTAGGAGCCTTCATTATTCCCTGGTAGAGCAGACAGCACCCAATAGAATAAAACAGAGACGAGAGCCCTTTAAGTAGTGTGGCTATAGGTCTGGACCTGTCAGGGATAACCTTGATTTCCATTACTACTGCCTTGCATGATGACCAGTATCCTGGTTTGGATATTAAAGTATGTGGTTGTTGTGGTTTGAATGTGAAATGTTCCACCACAGCCTGGTATGAGAACACTGGGCCCCCAGATGGTGGCGCTGTTTGGAAAGGTTATTTCACACTTAGGAGGTAGAGCCCTGCCGAAGGAAGAACATCACTTCAGATAGTCTATGAGGATATAGTCTGTCTCCATTCGCTGTAACCTCAAAGACTGTTCCCTCTCTGCTCCCTGAGTGTAAGTGCGGTGTGATTAGCCAACTTACTGTTCCTGCTGACATGCCTTCCCCAGATGTTGCCCAGTCTTCCCTACCAATATAGAGTCTATCCCTCTGAGACTGTGCAATAAAATAAACCCTGTCTCTCTGAAGTTGTTTTGTCAGGGTACTTCATCATGGCAACAGAAAAGAAACCAACACAGAGGGTATTCTCTTGGAGTATCTCAGAAAGCTAAGGAAAGCCAGGAGGTGGTGCTTCTCTGTGGAGTTGATAATAATAGAAGACTTGAAATGAATGATATTTCCCATTGAGGTGGCTGTTGTTCCCGAAAGCAGATACAGAAGGTGCTAAGTGGACAATGGAGCTGGCTCCAACAGAAAATACAGAATGGAAACTATGAGCTAGTAGCACCTGGAACACCATTAAACTTATAAGAACAGAGACCTAAGAGAAGCTGGATGAAGACACAGACCATGACTCTGTTTTCTTAACTGTTGGTGCTGTTGCCCACAGTGTCCCAGCTCTGGGGATTGGCAGGCTGCAGATGATCATAGAGGCAAGTACAGAGTGAGAATGGCATGTGATTATTGAACTTTCAGATGTGGATCCATCTGGGATGGATGGGAGTCTCTCATCTAGCACAGCCACCAGCCACTCCCAGGTCGCATGCCTGAGATCTACTGGCTCCTCTTCTATCTCCCTCCCAGGCTTCTACCTATAGACCCAGTGGTAGCTCTGACTGAAATGAACCAATCCCTGCTTCCTTACTTCCTTTTCAAGTAGACATTTGCCGTGTGGCTATGTAGTTTATTCGAAAAAAGAAACAGAAAATAATGCATAGACATTCATATGGATAGGAAGACACACTGACTATCCATAATTACAGCTCCACAGAACACAGCCAACTTCATATTTGGATGAAAGAAAGATGAGAAATTGAGGAGTAAAAATCTAATTTGGTTTTCTATTATTTCGAGAACAGGTTACCATAAATTTAAAACAGCAGGGCTTTGCTATCATTACCCCCTTGCTCTAGGGGGTGGGATGTTCTCACGTAATAAGAATCATGTGTAGCTCGGTCAAGAAAAGAAATCAAAACTATAAAATACATTCCAGAGAAAGCTCTGAGCAGGCTGACTGACTCGAGGAGGACTAGCAGCCTATTGGGTTCCATCTTATAGATTTGTAAGTAGCTTCTGATGGTCCCTTCCCTCTTGTGATTTCATCATCAAGTTCCTCCCCTTAGGGACCACTTTTGTTTGATTTCACTGTGCTAAGCATGTTCCAGGTGAAGATGCCTTGTAGTTTCTTCTCTGATCACCAGGATGTTCATTGGTGCTCATGCATGGTCATTGTGAAAGTGCCCTGGTACCTTCATTTTTTTTTATGTGACAAAAACGTTATTTGCGGTTTCAATGATATGGACACACAGAGGTGCATTTCCAACATCAGGACTCACAGCTTAGGTTTCCTTGGGTGCATCATGTTTAACTCCCTTCCCACATGGTCAAGATGTACCTAATCATAAAAAGGTAATATGCATGACACCCTCCTCCTTCATGGTTATGTGTGTCCAGCTACTTACAAGAACAAGAAGTCTGGGTGGATTCTTATGGTAAGTTTCTTTTTTCTGGTTTTCATGAGGACCATATTGAGGTTCTGGAATCACCGCTCTTATCTGGAAGCTCTTAGAGCTAGAAAGGATCTGCTTCAAAACTCATTCAGGTTGCTGGTATAAGTCAGTTGCAACTGGCTACAGGTCCTCCTGTTCTCTGGAGCTGTCATCTAGATGTTTCTCACAGCTTCTCAAAGCCGCATGTATCCCCTGGCTCGCAGCCTCTGTTGTGGTTCACTTCATGTGCAACTTGGTTGAGCAATCGAATGCTCAGATATTTGACCCAACATGGCTATTGTTGTATCTATGAAGGTGTTTAGGGATAAGATGGGGATTCAGATAGGTAGGCTGAGTAAAGTAGGTGACCTCCTTAATGTGGTGGCCTATTCGATCACATAAGAACCTTAAGGGAATAAAAGAGCTACCCATCCCCTCAAGGAAAAGAGAATGTCTCTTAGCTGGTTGCCTGGGAACCAGGGTATGTGTTTGTTTCCCTGTCACTGGGCTCAAAACTGAAACATTAGGTCTCCCATAGCCTTGAGTCTGCTGGACTCTAAGCTAGAGCTGAACTGTTAACCATGCTGTGTCTGGCTTGCTAATTAACTATGCAGAACTTGGCACCTGCTAGCCTCCACAATCTTGTGATCCAATTCCTTATAATAAATTGTATTCTTCATGGAAAGGATAGGAAGAAGAATTCTTCATGGGAAACTCTAATAGAGCCCCAGTCAAGGCCAGCAAAGCTTCAAAGCCAAGCACTCACATATCCAATCCAGTATGTTTTCTTTTCTGATGTGTCTGTCTTCTGCTTGCGTGTGAGAAAACTCTTTACTGTGTGTGTGTGTGTGTGTGTGTGTGTGTGTGTGTGTGTGTGTGTTTATATTGTGTATGTGAGTATACACATGCAGAGAACAGAAGAGGACACCAGTCATCTGTTCTACCACCCTCTGGCTTTATCCCTTGAAACAGAGTCTTTCACTGAACTTGGTCTTAGATGAGCAGCTACCAAGCCCAAGGATCCCCATTTCCACCTCTCACAATATTGCAATTGCAAACATCCATGTCCCTATGCTTAATTTTTTGTTTGTTTGTTTGATGAAACAAGTTTTCTCTGCTGTAACTCTGATTGTCCTGGAACTCACTCTGTAGACCAGACTGGTCTCAAACTCGCAGAGATCTGCCTACCTCTGCCTCCCGAGTGCTGGGATTAAAGGCGTGCACCACCATCCGGCTTTGCTTAACATTTTATGTAGTGCTTGCCAAGGATTCAAACTCAGTTCCTCATGCCTACGTGGCAGGTGCCCGTACACAATGAGCTATTTCCTTAGTCTTGTTGCTCTGCTTTTTAAGGCCTCATATGGTTTACTTGTATCTTTCCAACAATATCTCTATTTTAGTTCCATAACCTTAATTCCACCAAAAATATTTTTTGTTCCTTTTACTATACAACATAACATGTCACCAGAGGGTGACAAGTCAAAAAAGTTATAATCCCGTCTAACCTCTGCTATCTCAAAAGAGTAACCAGACATATTACCCTTCTTGTAACTCCTTTGTTAACCCCCACTGAAGCAGAAACCCTGAAGAAACAAGCAATGAGATGTAAAGTAGAAAAACGCCAAAGGCACGTGCTGAACTAAGAATCAAAAAGAGGATTTTGGAGAATTTTAACAGAGAGGGATCTGGAACCTCACAGGCAAATTGGGAACAAGGGTCCATTTCCCTGCAGCCCTTGTCAATTGCATACATAATCTCTTCTCAGAGGAGCACACAGGAGAGCTGAGGCAGGCCCTTCAGAGAGGAATTCTGTACGAAACCATGAGTATGAGCTGCATGCAGGACAAGAGGAAGCAGAAGCCTGTGAAACTGTTGGCATTTTTCCCTTCTTCCTTTAATATGTATTTCAATTTCAATCTACGCATAGTAATTACACACATTTGTACAGTGCAGTATGTATGTTAGTTACTTTCTCCATTATTGCAACCAATGCCTGGCTGATGCAACTTAAGGGGCTATTTGGTTTATTTTGGTTCATTGTTCCAGTAGTGGTAAAGGCATGAAGACAAGGACATGAGGTGGCTAGTTACTTGGCACCCACAGTCAAGAAGCAGGGGGCTTTGAATGTTCGTGTTTAGTTCACGTTCTCCTTTCTATGTAGGCCAGGACCCTTAAGATATTTGTCTTTCTGTGCTCAATATCTTTCACCTATGGTAATGATCCCCAGGTTCATCCAGATTGCCATGAATAGTAGAACGTCATTCTTTTTTGCAGCTCAACAATACTCCACTGTATATAGGTTCCATGTTGTTTTTACCTATTTACCCATTGATGGACACCTAGGCTGATTCTATATCTTCGATATTATGAATAGTGTTGCAAACAGCGTGTGGGTGCTAATGTCTCTTTGAGGTACGGATTTCAGTTCCTATGGATATACCCAGTAATGTACACAGTGCTTTGGTTGCTGAATAGTATAGTAGTATACTATATATACCTATATATGTGTATATATATATACACATAGATATATATGTAGTATATAGATAGTATAGTATCTATTTCTAGTGTTTTCAACACCTAGTTTTTGAGATTTTTAAAGAGCATCTCAGTTTTACACAATGGCTGTACTAACTTATCATACATTCCTACCAATAGTTTATAGAATTCCTGTTCCCAGCAGCTTAGCAAGCATTTTTTTTTTCACCATTTCATTTTGATACTAGCCATTCCAACATGGTGAGGTGATATGGCTTTGTAGCATTGATGTAGCATTGATTTGCTTTTCTCTGGTGGCCACTGATGATGTTGAACATTTTTGCAGATGACTGTTAGCCACTTGCATGTGTTCTTTTGTTCTCACTGCTAACAGACTGGCCCATGACAAGGGAGGAAAATTCTGAGGAGAGGAATCAGAAACCAGGAAGATGTAGGAGAAAGGAGGCACTGGAATGGGAATGATGTTGTATAGAGTTTTGGGTACAGGAAGTCATGTGCAGTCTTAAACACACTGGGTGATAATGAATACAGACAAATATGCATCCCAGTTAGCCTTCATGATGTCCCAACATTGAGATGCTCACCTTTACCTCATTGACAACAGAAGAGCCCACCCTGCACCTTCAGAAATCACTACCCCAACTAGACAAGGTGTCCTCAGCTGACACGATGGGGCTCAATCAAGTTAGCAAGAGACAATGAAGCTGAGAAAGAACAGAGTGGGGATAGACACAGGTCTCAGTGTCCACATTCTTTAACTGGAATTAAGTCCATAAGTTAGATGCTTGAAAGTGGAGGTCAACGTGGTCTCCGGACAGTTATTGAAATTGAGTTTTCAGCACTCTCTGGCCTAGTATTACAAAGCTGTTTTTGTAGGAAAGAAAGCAATCTGTGTTTCATGCTTGCTGTCATTATAAAAGAAATCACAGCTACAAGTCTAGACTTTATGATTATTTCACAAGGACTTGTTCTTATGAAATAATCATTGTTTCATGTCATCTGTAGTTTATTGATCTGCGGTATGCCTGAAATTATTTAGATAAAGAAAGTAAGCCTTTCTTCTCTTTACAGCACACAGAGAAAGATTGTCTTGAGCTCCTGAGAACAGCGTAAGCATCTGATATTGGAAACATATTGGGCCCACATTTTTTTTTTAATTCACTAAAATGTTTAACATATTCTGTGAAGCCGGTTTTATTGGGTTTCCATAAGAGGAGTTTTTCTACTTCTAAATGTCTGTGGTTGTTTGGTTTTCACAATCTGAAAAGGAGAAAAAAGGTAGGAAGTTCGAAGGAACAGAGGAGTAGGAGCAGAAAAGAGAAGAAAGGAGAAGGGTAGGGGAATAGGAGATGATGGAAAGGGGAAAGAAATTCCTAATAGTTATCCAGAGCTTTGTAGTTCTACTAGCAGGTAGATCGTACCGGTTAACATATTTATGGCGGTGACTGCCAGGTCACCAGTGTTCCTTAGCCTGGAGGGAAAATTCTTATGTCCTCTACCCTCAACTTTTAATGATGCTTCTATGATTCATTGTCTTACAACGAAATAATTTGGGGAGTAGTTCATGGCAGCCATCCCTGGCATAGATCACTTTTATATGCTCCAGGAATCTCTCGTTTCTAGCTACTTTACAGATGAAAATGTTAAGTGTGGCTCTCAGGTGCTAACTCACTGCATCTGTTAATATGGATAGGAATGCCTGTCTTCCCTGACTCAATATTAACCTTTAATATTTATTTTATTACTTATGCAAGATAATTCAGTGAGCCATACTTCCTGTTGATGGGTGTCAGTTGCATTTCCCCTTCTTTCGACTGCTCCAAATGATCAGGGTATTATCGGGCAGGACAACCAATTCCAAGAGGGTTTGAGAAGACCCTGTGCTGACTGGTTTATCTCAGACACACATTGCAGACACACTGTAATTTGTTCAAGGGAGATATGAAATATTTTTCTCACCTTACGTTGTCTTGGATTATTTGCTGGAAGAACCACAACTACCCTTTCTGTGTCTCCCAGTGTGTCTACAGAGGGCTTTTAGTATATCCGATTTTTAAGAAACACAAGTTTCCTCCATCAAGGACAGAAATATCTCTGTTGTCTTCTAGAAGTTGGGTAATTTTGCATTCTAACCCATCTGAAGTTCGTTCATGTTCACTGTGTGAGCTAAGGATTCCAGTTCCCTTTTTGAAGGAACAGCTTAAATGCCACACTCTGCTGCTTATTGGCAACACCATGTCATAATCAAGTTGTGGCTCCCAGCTCTACACTCCAAAACCACACAATCTTAATTTGTAGTAACCCCTGGTTTCCAGTAAATTATATTTCCCACCCACTGTTTTCTTCTTTTTTAGGAAATGTATTGAGTAGTGCTCACTCTGTTCTTCCATATGTATTTTAAAGTCAGTTAATTTTATTCCACAAAACAACAGTGACATAGATAAAACATACTAGGACTTGTATGAGATATTTGGTTGAAATTGAATGGGTTGATTAATAGATTACAAATTAGCCTCATTATAATTTTGAGTTATCCTATTTCTGAATATTTGTTTGGGGATGAAAAGCATTCTTTAAAGTTTTCCAAGAAAGATCTAAAACTTCTCTAAGGAGCAAGAGTAGAGTGGCTGGATTTTTTTCTTGACAATTTTACATGTTAATGCTATAATAGTCATATCTTTTAAATTTTAAATTTCCTGATTAGAAAAAACTAAACGTATATCTGCCTACAGACAGCTCTAATTTCCAAAAATGTCACTAAGCCTTCCTAATAGGTGTAATCTTTACCCCAAAATTTTCTGGAATTTTTTAATATGTATTATTATCAGCAAACAATGGGAGTTTTTAAAAATTAGTTTTCTTCATTTCTTACATTTTTGTGCTACTTCTATTTCCAGTACCATATGGGAGTTTGTGTTTGTGGGTGCATGTGCGTGTGCAAATGTGTGTGCGTGAGTGTGTATTTATGGACAAGTATGTGTGTGTTGTGTGTGTGTGTGTGTGTGTGTGTGTGTGTGTATCCATATGTGCACATGTGTGAGAAGGCCAGAGGTTGGGTTCCTCCTTTCTTCACCTCCTCAGCTTGGGGTTACATGTGATTGCCACCGTGCCTGGTGTTTTACAGAGGTGCTGGGGATTGAGTCTTACACCTGCACAACAAGCATGTTACCCACTAAGATTCCCCACACGCCTTGCAACTCTACCCTTAATAGAAATTATTGAAGTGCTTTCTGGTTTTTTGTTTGTTTGTTTGTTTTGTTTTTCGAGGCAGAGTTTCTCTGTTGTAACTCTGGCTGTCCTGGAACTCACTCTGTAGACCAGGCTAGCCTCGAACCCACAGAGATCCTCCTGCCTCTGCCTCTGCCTCTGCCTCTGCCTCTGCCTCTGCCTCTGCCTCTGCCTCTGCCTCTGCCCTGCCCCTGCCCCTGCCCCTGCCCCTGCCCCTGCCCCTGCCCCTGCCCCTGCCCCTGCCCCTGCCTCTGCCTCTGCCTCCCGAGTGCTGGGATTAAAGGCATATGCCACCACCACCCAGCGCTTTCTGATGTTTTTAATCTTAAAGAGGATATTTTAATATACCTCACTAAGTATAATGCATATTTTTATATCTGGACTTATTTGACATCTTCTCCATCATTTTTTTGCTAAAAATTTTAATTCACACTATAGGTTTTTATTAATTTATAGGTTTTTATTAATTTATTATGACCATCATGTTGTTTCTATCCTTGCTCTGCTAAAGTGACGAAATATATTAAACTGGGTTGGTCTTACGTTAAACTCTTGTACACACCCGAGATAAATCCAACTTGCTGGTCTTTTATATTCTTTGTGGAGAGACTCCATTTGTTCAAGATTGTTGTATTTGTTTTGTACTACTGACACTGGGAACCAAGGTGCTCTAGTGAAAAGCATAGCAGAATATGTGAGACAGATACTTTTCTTTCTACTGGCACTCTGGAGTCGTCCAGAGCCTGACAACAGTGACCAGCTCGATGCATTCAGTAACAGGCCTGAAAATCATCGCTGTTTTCAGCCATTTGAAAGACAGCCAGGGATTCCTGAACATTTTTCTTTAAAATATGACCAAGGAATTACCCTCACGTTCCTTCATATTTCATTTACCCCAAAGCTGATTCCATGACTACAGATAGCTGAAGAGGAAGCAGGAAAATATTTTCCTTGGAAAAAGTTGCCATGAGCCTGGGTTATACAAACCAGGATCTCAGGTTTGCCTCTAGTTCACTATGTAACTGAGGATGGTTTGAACCTTGATCTCCCTTTGTCCAACTTCTAAGTGCTGGGGTCACAACTGTGTAACTCCACAGCGGGGTTTATGTGGTGCTGGATATAGAACCAATTGCATGATAAGCCAGAACTCTCATCAGCTGAACTGTACCCTCTGCCTCCATGTGAATGTCTGTTACTGAAAGAGACACAGAAACATTTGAAACAGAGAAAAAAATTAATTCCTAATATATGCAGGCATGAGAAAGCATGTACTATAATTTTCTTTTGTTCTGTCCTTGTCTCATTTGAGAATTAAGACACATTATCTCCTTCCTCTCCCCCTCCTCCAAAAAATAAATTTGGAAAATATTCCATCTTTTAGTTTTCTTTGGTATAATTTGGATATTTCTGAAAAACTTTGAAAAAACATTTTTGGTACAACTTATGGGTAATAAATACCACCTGGTGTTTCCTTTTAGAAATATTTCTATTTAATGATTCCAAATGTTCATGAAATATGGTACTATTCAGCCTTTCTATTTATTCCAAAGTCGGTTTGGAGTGGAATTTTTAAAGCAGTTTGCCTACTATAATGAAGTTATAATAATCTCTTGCTGCAGTTTTAATCCTTTTCAGCATTTGAATGCCTTTCATCTTTTTCTTGTGATTATAATTTAATTATCCTTCCCTTCTCCCTCTCTTTCAAGCTTTTTTCTTTTTTCTTCTAAATGGCTTTATAAATTTAGTTGTTCTATTCAAGAATAAATTTTGTTTGTTTTGGCCTTCTCTCTTGTATGTTTGCTTTCTATCCCAATCATCTGGTATCATTCCCTTCTTCCTTCTGCTTCATGTGCTTTTGTTCTGACATATTCGACTGACTCTTAGTTTATTTTGTTTTATTTTAGTGTGTGTGTATGTGTGTGAAGGCCAATGTCAACACCAGGAATCTTCTTCGGTTCTTCCTCTTCTCCTTTGAGACAGAGCTCTTACTGACTGGCTAGACTGGGCTAGCTGGAAACCTCTGGGGATTCTACCCACAGATTCCCTATGCAAGGACTGTAGACAGCCATGCTACCTGGCTGGTTTACATTCATGCTGAGGATCTGAACTCAGATCCCCATGGTTGTGTAGTAGTTACTTCACTGCCAGAGTCATCTCTCCAGCTCCATGATTTCTATTTTAATACTTCTTTTTAGACAGATAATTCTTCTGTAGAAACTAACTCTATAACATATCTGATGTGCTACCTTTTAATAAGAAGAGGAGATGAAAACAGGCATCATCACCTCTCAGGCTTTTGAGCTAAGATCAGGTGAAAACATCCATGTGCCTGTTATAAGCTGTAAAGCAAACACAGGAAAGACAAATCAACGTTTTCTTTCTACAAATTGCTCACAACCTATTGCTCATGGTGGGAATTTAGATGGAAATGTTTTTAGAGGTGTGACATAGCTCTTAAAGCATCTTGAAATGCCTTTTTAAAAAAAAATAAATTTTACTTTTGGAAGCATGTGAGCAGTCTACATACTGAAAAGAATAAAATCAACTAGGCTGGGATGAGACAAAAGCAAAACAGCAACAGGAAAATATATCAATAACTCTGATTGATTTCAGTTGAATTCCATAATTCTAAAGATAGAGAATTTCTAAGCGCTAATCCAGACACCTGTAAAAATAGTATCTGACCGGGTGATCTCTGTCTTGGGAAGATCATGACATAAAAATTGCAAATAAATCCAAAATTCGCTTTAGTGGGCTTGGGGTTCTATTGTGGCACGTGAGTGAAGCACTCTGGGAACAACAGATTTAGGATCCAACAAATGAGTGAATGCATCAGTGTAGAAGCGAGGACAAAGGAAAGCCCAGTGAGGATGGGTTACAAGTGGAGCCGCAATGCACTTTTGTAATTTCTACTAAATGCATGCCCTTGAGTACTGTATGTAGTCTGAGTAGCTGCATGAAAACATATGTGTTCTTAGATGTATATATATATATATATTTGCATATATATGCGTTGTATGCAGCTATTTTACAGGAATAGTAACTGAGGAAAAGACGAGAGAGAGAGAGAACACAGCCTCATCTGTCTTCCTCAAGAACCTTTTATTTATTTTTGAAACAGATACTCCCAATGGCCTGGAGCTCTTCTCTTAGACTTCATTGGTTGGCCAGCGAAGTCCCAGGGATCTACGGGCCTCCCCCTTCTCTAGAACCCCACCACTCAGCCTGACCTTTCTTCTATATAGATTCTGGGAACTAAACTCAGGTCTTCCGTGTTTCCAAGACCAATACTTTGCCGAATGAGCTACCTCCTCGGCCATGATACTTCAGTTACGCTAACAGCGCATAGCACCCCAGTCTCAGATGTGAATGCCATGCCTTGCTAAGAAGGAACCAAGGCTGAAAAATGGCTGACGCTGGTTTTCTTTATCTGCAGGTGTCTGTTTACTGTGAAGTGAACTGTGTCAAGAATTTTCGTTTTGTTTCTCACGTAATGGCCAGTGAAGGTTTTACCTGATTTCTTAAAAGATTTATTTTTGTTTTATGTGTAAGAGTATGTTGCTGGCACACTCATGCAGTGGTCACAAAAGCCAGAAGAGGGCGTCAAAGCCACTGAAACTGAAGTTATGAATAAATGGACTTGGTTAACTTTGTGGCAGGTGGGAATTGAACTTGGGTCCTCTGGAAGAGCAGCCAATACTCTTAACCAGTGAACCATCTCTCCAGCTTGCAGCCTGTGGTTATACTCAATTCTTGGACATGTATTAATTTGATGAATTATTGGTGTTCACTGTGATATTTACACACATACTTAGGTGGTGATCATTTCTATCTACCCTTCTACCTAGAACTTTATGTATTTATGCTTCATGCATTATACCATTGAGGTTTTTTTTAAATAAGAATAGGTGATTAGGAACCTGATCTAACACATTAATGTCACCCATGAAGAAGCAGTATAACAGTAGGAGGGCTGGCACTCACTTCTCCAAACTCCTGACCTAGTTCCCCACTAGGACTGAAGTGGTGAGAACAGGAGGTGTTAATCCAGGACCCAGGATTAGATAGATGCCCATGGCAGCGGAGAGTTTGTGAACGTTTGTGAACATATCCCTTGATGGACATGCAGATCACATTCTCTCCTTGTACAACCTCTTCTTTCTTGAAACTGGCCAGCCTATCTTCATTCATATCACATCATATATATACACATATACACACACACATATATATTCGATATATATATGGATATATATATATGTATATACATATATATATATATATATGTATATACTTGAGTATATATATATATACTCAAGGGAAACTCTAAATCTGGGAAATTAACCCAAACTCAGGTTTCACAGACACATTTGAGACTGAGTTTTACCAGTTAAATTAGATTCCGATTAATAACTCCCAATTATCAGTTAACATATCCCAAAGACTTTCCATGCTACAAAGTCTCTCACAAATGTGGGTTCCCATTGAGAGGGTCTACCAGTTTGACAAGTGTTTTCATTTTGAGCACAGCGGGGTGGCTAACTTCTTCCTCTTACAAGTTGAGCCTGTGTTAACATGCCTGTCATTCATCTTTACTTAAAACCTTCCATTGTTTGCCTAGGCTAAATCCCTAAAAATGAAACTATAAGGTCACAGGGTGTGTGCATTTCTAAGCCATGATGTAGTCTTCCCACATCAAGAGTTGTGCTGAATTACCTTCTAGCTGTGGCTACGGGATGTTAAATGATCCTCTGATTAACTAATAATAAAAATAATTTCACCAGATTTGTTATCTATCCTTTTCTTAGGCTAAACTTTATGAAGGATGTATTATAGCATTCTCAATATTATGCCAACTTAACGATCTTGCAAAATCTCCAGGCTCTCTACACCCCTTCATTGCCCAGAAATTTAATATCAGAGAATTACACAGTGTCTCAATTACTAACATCTCTCTGCTCTGACAAGACCCCCGGCCACCGCATGCTGACTAGTGGTGGTATTTTCATAATTACTCTGAGCTAAATAGCAATGTCACAATAAATGAGCTATTTTTCTATTGTTATCTTTGATTTACTCATTGTCCACAGACCCAGTAGTGGCCAGCCATCGTGAGCCCCCTGTGGCTAATGTGCATTACCATGGGGACAGCTCTTTTTTGACACTAATTCTGCTCAGGTTGGATCACATGAGAATCTCCTGATATAATTTACAGCAGATAATACTGAGTTATTGATCTTATCAAGTAACTGGAGCATTTGTTTCGTATATAAATAGGGGATTTTTTTTTTCAGTAGACTTCTGGCTGTCTCCGAATTAAAGCCCACTGCCTGGGTCCTCCTGTTGTTTTGAACACACTGTGGAGAATGGTAGTTCTATGTATAGAACTTGGGACTGGCAGGCACAGGCCAGCTAGCATGTATTTGAAAAGGCCATTTCTTCCCCTCCATGAATGGAAAGCTATTTAAACATCTGTAACACTTTCACAAGCTAACATCTGTCAACTGTGCCATGTACAACTTCATCAGCTGGGAACTGAAACCCATTCATAGTGCACCTGTTTGTAAACTTCTGTCATTGTGACTGTTCAGACTACAAACTACTCCAGAGAGAAAGACAGAGAGTGGAAGACAGCCCCAGGTTTAAGATGACATTTAAACTTCACAAGAATGCGATGATTGTACAAAAGCCACTTTTCTGAGCAAAGGTTGAGGAAATTGGATGTGAAGCCAGCCTGAAACACTACTGATCGTTTCAAAGCTTAACTTTTCTCAAATGTTGGGTGGATTTTCCTGGTCGTTTGTGTTATTCATTTGGTTAAAGGGAGGGCTTTTCACACAGATTTCATCTTGATTTTCTTCATAGATTTAAGCCTAACAATATACACAGACTGTCGACTTCAGACAGTCGATCCCATAAAACTGACTCCAAGACAGGAGGCCGATGATGGTTCTTAATTTGATAAGAAATTGTGCACAGATTCACAGATGTCCATGCAATCTATAAAATCAAGCAAAGAAAAATGGAGACACTGGAACACAATTTTAGAGGATATGCTTTTGCCTGTATTTTTGCCAGTTTGCTACATTGTTTATGGAGCGGTACATCTTTATTTTCACGTTGACGCTCTTACTTTTTGTTTTATTATTCTTTGACTGCAACTAAATCATAATGTTCAAGACGAGCTCACAGAATAGATCTAAGTAATATTTAAGAATTAGAACAATGCATAAGGGTAACCTGGAGGGTTTGTTTAAATAGCCAATTCGGGGCTGGGGAAATGTTCATCTATACGAGCATCAATGCCTAATTTTAAGACACCACACCAGCATCAACCTCTGGCCCCAACACACACACACATACACACACCACTCACACAGTAGTTTTGAGGTGTCATCTTCAATAATCTAACCAGGAACCTCATGCGTGTAGAGCAAGTCCCTATTTTACCAATATGCATCCCAAAACATTCTGAGCTACGTGTTCCACAATAGGGAAACATTATTAAAATTACGGTTTTAAAAATTAGAATTAATGAAATAAAAATCACTTTGGGGCAGATAGTCCAGTGGTAGGCCACTACCTGCCTGACGTGAACATGGCCCTAGGTTGAATCACAGCACAGTTTTACAGATAGTGCAAATGAAGGAGTTTGTTTGTGTGTTGTGTCTGAGTTACTTAGTTTTCTTTTAAAGGGACATATTTGGAGTCTCATTTCCTATGTGTATAGGCAGGCAGACAATAGGAAGTGTGCAGGCTCCAGGCCCAGATCCTCCACGAAGACTCAGTGGTGACATCACTATTGACACGTGTATTTTCACCGTACCCTATGAGCAGGGGAGAGGACAGAACTGTTCAGCCACCTAAAACCACTGAGCACCAAGCAATACATCCTGTGACTGCTTGATCCGTCCCGCTGCTGCCATATTCAACCCTTGGGGTGTTAATTCCTTCTAAATTGTGAAGTTAATATGCCCCAATTGCAGACATCGCCCCCGGTGCACAAGCTTTAAAAAGTCAGAGCATGGTAGGTCTCGGAAGCTTTCAGGGTCAGACGGGGTGGCAGTCATATTCCATGTAAGATAACCTTGAAAGAGGTGGCCCTCCAGGCTGCTAGAAAATGAAATTTCACAGCTTGGCTTGGTGCTCGTGTGTTCTGGGGCTTGAGACCTTTCAACGGACATCTTTCCACACTTACAATCCCAGCTGTCTGCCTCCAGTCTCCCTTGTGCTTCGGACAAGGAAAACCGATGCTAGTGAAACCCTGCACTCTGAGGCACGGACATGGGACAGCCCTTTGTGCTTTCTGTTGTTTTCGTCCGGAATGTAAAGCTAAATCGTTCCCTGCTTTCTCAAAAGACCTCAAGATTCGTCTCCTCTATTTTTCCCTTCCCTTGTCGTCATGCCAGTCTCTGAAGTATAATGCCACTTGGCAATGGCTCAGCTGAGGAGTCTTTCTTTGATCTTTGCTTCTGTTGCTCAGTCAATGCCCCCGGAAACCTCCAAACACCTACCAGGATTATCAGCACAGTCTTCATTAGTATAGGATCCTGTGACAGTCACAAGCCACTCCCGTCTCCCTGATCCTCCGTTTCCTCCAGTCCGGCCACTCGAATGAGAGGCTCCCCCAGTTTTAGTTCTTTGCAGGCTTCTGAATTTATTATAAAATCTAAGGAAGTTAATGCACAGTAAGTTTGGACAAAAAAGGACTTTTTAAAAAGACAGATTTAACTTGTTTGTGGAGCTCTCGGTGGGTCTGGAGGTTGTGGAACCTAACTCATTTCCCCAGTGTCTCCTATAGCTTTAGGGCACTTTCCTTTGATGCCCCCTTCACCTGCCGTTTGGTTTTATTTACAGATTTAAACATTGTAGTTAGCATTAGTAGCATCCTGTGAAGATGAGTTTTGTCAACTTGGCACAATCTAGAATTGCCTGGGATAAAAGTCTCAATGAAGGACTGTCTAGATCATGTTTATAAAAGAGTATATTGATTGCATTAACTGAGGTGGGAAAACTACCCACTGTGGGTGGTACCATTCCCTGTTCAGATCCTGAACTATATAAGAATGGAAAAGGTGAGCTGAGTAGTGGGGATGCAGGTATTGATTCATTTCTCTCTGGCTTAGAGAGTAGTCGTGATGCTTCGTGATGCTGCTTTGAGTTCCCCACAATGATGCACTGTAACCTGGAATTGAGAACTAAAATAAACAGTTTTCCACCAAGCTATTTTGTTAGGGTGTTTTAGTATAGCAACAGAAAGAAAATGAGGACATATTCTTAGAGTCCTTTGTTTTTCCCTGCCATATCTTTCTCAGCAGACAGACAGAGGCTTTGTTGAAAGCTCTTTTGGGGGTTATCAACTATTGCATGGAGTTCTCAGGGTAGTTCTTCAAAACTGTATCCTGGCTTCTACCCCTACTGTGTTTGTAGGGCTTTAAAAAAAAGATAAGAGAGGCTGTGGCTGTAGCTTAGTGATAGAATGCTTATCTGGCTTCTACAATGCTTTGAGTTTGATATACAGCACCAGCTTTGGGGGAAGAGAAGAAAAGCACATGGGTTTTCTCACTCCTGGTTGCAGAAGTAGCATCTCATCTCTACATCCTTCAGGGAACAGTAGTTGTGCTTGGCAGACATATCAAGTGAATAGAAGACTGAGGGGCTGTTTACAGAGGTGAGTGGCACAGCCCTGCTTGGGCGATGGGAGGTAGACCGTGCTTTGCTAACTGCAGAGTATGTAAATTAGTTCCAAGTGGAAGCTTATCCTTTGATGTCACATTTACTGCATTCCGCTGATGGCCTGGCAGTTCCCATCATCTACAACCAAATGACATCAATTATTGAGAATCCTTGACAGTGGACCTTGAGAAATGGTCCAGGAATCAAAACTTTGATGACCCACCCTGGTGCTTTTCTGCTTTTTGACATGGAAGATGCTCTTCTCAGGGTAACTGGATCACCGCACTCTATCCAGAACGTCCTCCCTGGGACAACTGGTTACTTGACCTAACTCCCTACGAATTCAAAAAGCTTCAAGACAAAGAAAACAAATCAGGCCCCCACACACCTAGGCACAGATTGCCTGCTATAATCTGTCCACAGCATGGAAGTGAGTGAGACCTCTCCAAGAAATGTATGTCCGTACAGCTTAAAGAGTGATAATTGTGTTTTCTTACTAGAATTTCCCACATTTGGTTCCTGAACTTCAATGCTGTTCAGATTTGTGGTTGAATGATTCGATTTATGTCTATATGCTCAATAAGTCTGGCTACCTGCTTTACTGAAAGCAACAAAGCATCATAGTAAGGTCCTGGGGTGTAATGAACGTAAAGGTTCATCTCTCATTAAGAAGCATGCATGAGGGCGTCCGGATTTCGGCCATTCACAGACCCTTAACTGGTTTTCGTTATTCTTGTTTAGTTCAGCTGTAGATTTTTCTCCTGGAAATCTGTGTAATAGTATACTCTCTGATGAAAATACTAGGGGAAAAGTTGTAAATTTATGACTGGAAGAGGTATAAATCACCTGTAAGTACAGGCGAGCTTCTAGAAGGTCACAGCAAGACACTGCCTCTAAATTTCTTCATTGTTGTTTGAAGATTTAGTCAAACAGCTCCTGTTCACTTTAATGAACGTAGTGTGCCCTTGTCACGGCTATAGAAGATTCAAGGTTAGGCTGCGTGGAATGCTGAATGGATTCTTTGGAAACCCAGGCTACGATTGCTTGCCATAGACTTACAATTCGTTTATCTCCTCTCTAGTGTCCTCATTGTCCTTAGATCAGCCACATTTGGGGCCAAATGCCTCAATATTTCCTCCTTCATTCAAAACTGTCTAAAGGAAGCAAGCTGTTTCTCTTTTCTCTTTCCCAATCCTGCCCTGGTATAAACTGTGACTCACACCTGGCCAACAGCTCACTACATAGCCCAAACTGGTCAGGAATTCATGATTCCCTGTCCCAGCTTTTCAAATGCTAGGATTATAGGCTTGAACCATCCTGTCCCGCCCATGCGTCTTGATTAAAGTATACAGGGACATCTCTTTAACCTCTCCAATGGCCATATCAGAGTCCAGAGGTTAAAAAAAAATAGCTAATTACAGCATACAGACAATTTTTAAAATATTTATTACTTTTATTTTTAATTTGTGTGTTTGTGTCTCTGTGTATGTATGTGTGTGTCTTTGTGTCTTTGTGAGTGCTTGTATGTATATGCTGGTATTCTCAGAGACCAGAGATGATATTAGGTCCTCTGGGAACTTGAGTTTCAAGTGGTTGAGAGCCATCTGACATGGGTGCTGTGGCCCAAACTCAGGTCCTCTGCAAAAGCAGTGAGTGCTCTTAGCTACTGAGCCACCTCTCTAGTCTTACCTCAAATATGACAGAGTTCAATTTAAGATTTTTCTCCGTTCTCTCTTCTTCTCAAGCTTAGAAAGAAATGGCTTAATATATTATAAGATAGTATAAGAAAAGTTTGATGATATCAATAATTAGCTTTAAGGGCTATCTATAAATAGCCTTTGTTAAAGAACTTATATCTTGAACATGACTTAAGTAGAATAAATTCTAAGTTAAAAAAGAAAATTATTTTAAGAGTCCTACCTCTTAAAGTTAAGTATGATGATTGTTACTAAGGTCTTTGTTATTCTGTGAGTAGACACTGCCTATACTATGAGAAGCCTAATAGTTCTAAAGCAGTGGTTCTCAACCTTCCTAATGCTGCTACCCTTTAATACAGTTCCTCAGGTTGTGGTGCCCCCCAACCATAAAATTATTTCTGTTGCTCCTTCATCACTGTAAATTTGCTACTGTTATGAATAGTAATGTGGAGATCTGATATGCAAGTGGTCTTAGGCGATCCTTGTGAAAGGGTTGTTCAACCCAAAAGGGATCATGACCTACAGGTTGAGAACCTCTGCTCTAGAATAACTCAGGCAATAATCCAACAGGAAGCCATCACCCAAGATTTCCAATTCAGTGCCTCCTTGCATCGGACTACAAGGGAGAAACTGAAGGAGGCCGTCATCCACCCTGGCTGTACTGACAGCCACACTCTGGTTTTCCAAGGTTGGAAACACAGATGGCTTCTTTCTGTATCCTTTTTAATGGAAGACTTGGCTATTCCCTGAGGTTCATTTCAGCTTAGAGAGCTATGACTTTATATTCAAAAAGATAAACTGTCCATCTTTTTTTTTCATATGACCCCCACCTGGCAACACATATAATCTCTCTCTTGTTCCCAGTAAGGCGCATCACAAACACTTTATAGGTCGGATAGCTGGCTTTTAAATCCAGTGAAATGAAAACTTGAAAGTGAAATCAACTTAAATTCTGAAGAGAATTATTCAAACTATTCAAATATACTCTTAATTTGAAGAGGTTTGGGTCACCTTCCCTGTGAAGGTTTTGTTCTTAGGAATAACTTAACTTACATATTGTTCCATAGCATATCACAGCACAAACTACATTATGTTACAACATATGATTTAATCCAAGCAGGCTTGCATAATGTAGTTATCCAATGATATGAAGCTGAATCTATAAAATATGTAGAGCAACTTGAGGCTAGAGATGTGGTTCAGTGGTTAATAGCCACGGTTGCTCTTTTAGAGGACCAGTGCTGGATTCCCAGTATCCACATGATGCTTCACAGTCATCCCTAATTCCAGTTGAAGAGGCTCCAATGCTCTCTTCTGGCCTCTGCTGACACCAGGCATATGTGTAGTATATATACATAGGCAGACCAAACACTCACACACATAAAATAAAACATTTAAATTTCTTTAGGACTTTCACAGACACAAACACAATGCCAGTTCATCCCAGCACTTACCTTTAACCTTGTTAATAAATGCACATAGAATCACGCAGTAACAAGAAAAACTGGCTTAGAACGCAGCCAACAGTATTTGGAAGTCTTGATAATGCTTCTGAGCTAGATACTACCTATTGTCGTTTTCTGTACAAATGGAGCATGTGTCGAAAGGAAAAGTAGTCACTCTGTGTGCCATCCTGATGGGAAGATTTGTCTCGTGATGCTGGGGATTGAACTTGGGTCCTCACACATTTTAGGTGAGCCAGCTGCTCAACTTCTGCAGCAGATTTTCACTGAGTTCATTCCTTTTGGGCACTGTTATGTAGAACAGTTCCCCCAAATCCTAAACTGTTACCTCCTAGAATTATTCCTGATTCTAGTACCTGGCCCTCCCAGGGAAGAGGAGCAGCATGCACAGAGCCTGCCCCTGGGATGCTTACCCCAAGTCACCTTAACTTTGATCCAGACAGTCTGGGGGATCCTCAAGTGCATTTTGCATAATTACCCTTTGCAAAACGCTAGTCAGAGACCCCCGTGTGAAATGAAACTGGAAACTCATTTCCTCCTCGGATTTCTTTGCTCCTGGGGAACTCTACTTTAAACTATTTTTTTAATTAGACGGCCTATTTCAGGAGTTTTTGAAATCCCACTTCTTGGAGAGTCTGGTAGTTTTCAGGGCACGCAGAGATGGCTGCAGAGCTGAAAGAGCACACAGACTTCTGCGAACGTCTCCTCCGCATATTCCATTGACCCGCTGGAGACCTACAGATTTCCTGGCCAGCCAGGTCTTTTCTAACTGGACAGCCAAGTCACACCGCAGAGGAGACTTGTATGAAGAGCAGCCATCCAGCAGAGACTAGTACAAAGTGATCCCCATGCTGTTTTCCTGCAGCCTAACAGGAACCAGAAGGCAGACCAGAGAAAAGGCTTTTCCCGAGCTCTTCAGATCATCTACCACACCCTTCGTCCTCGCTGCCCACACAACTTGTTTTCCTTTTCCTTTGGGATCGCTTCGACTCGCAACTCCTCTACAGCAGGCATTTCCACGAGGTTAAGGCAGGCTAGGCTGCTTAACAAGTATTTCATTATCGAGAATGAAAAGGGTAGACTGAGAAATTCCAGGAAAAGTTTGTGATATGATTTTAAATGCTTTAGAATAACGCCACAATACCCTGCTTTAAAAAAGATCGGTCCTTTGTGGACGATGTTATTAGTGAAGTCCTTGAAGCAAGTGGTGGGAAATGGCTTTTTCATTACTTCAAAGGCAATATTAAAGGACCATGAAATTCAAAGCCCCTGGTTTTATCACAGACGTTTTTATGTCAGGATTTAAACATTTTCCTACTTGGCATTCCTCTAACAACTGTAGTTTTATAGGACAGAAATGCTATAATTGGCCTGGATCAATTATTAAGGGATAGGCATCAATTAAGCTTATATGTAAATGGAGGATATTCACATCAGATAAGAAGAAAGTATGATTATGATTAAATGTGTGAGATGTATAATCTGTGCTGAGAGTACACTTTAAACCTATTAAGAGGATGAAACAGGATTATTTGTTGGAATATAAACTGTCACAAAAATATTCTTCTGCCTATTCACCCCCCTACTCCATGTCACTGAGCATAAATAAAACTCCTCATACGTATTTTTCATAATTTCAATGTGATCATAGGGGTGTTTTATATGGATCATCACTCTGAGGCCTTACTGTTTAGAAACAAGAAGAACGAAACAAGAGACATCATCCCGTCTGCATCCCAGAGCTATCCATTTTATTCTCCTGGACTTTTTCCATGTGCCCTTGTGACAGTCCATATGCTGGCAGCACCGGTGTGACTGTAACAGACATAGCACATAGGAGCTCAGCGGTTGCGTGCATTAGTCACTTTGTAAATATGAAAAGTGTTAAACCAAGGCCAGGTGAGATGGCTCGGCCAATAAAATGTGGCTGCCCTCAAGTTCAGTCTCCGGGACCCACACGGAGGAAGGGGAGAACTGATTCCCTTAAACTGCGATGTGACCTATACATAAATATGGTGGCACATGCACCCCTCAAAGATAGGTAGATGATAGACAGGTAGGTAGGTAGGTAGATAGATAGATAGATAGATAGATAGATACATACATACATACATACATACATACATAGATAGGTAATAAAAGAAAGATAGATATTTTTAAATTAAAGAAACATATAAAACCTTTTAAATAACAATGTGTATGTTTAAAGTATTTATTTATCTATGGAGATCCAAGAGACCTCAAGAGACTAGATGCAAGCTTTGGATTCTACTACTTCCTTAAAGCAAACAAACATGTCTCATTGTTTTCATACACAAATTTTTTAAGATTCATTTTAGTGTGTGTGTGTGTGTGTGTGTGCTACATGTGTGCAGATATATGTGGAGGCCAGAGAGAGTGTTGACTCTTCGTGAGCTGGAGTCCCAGGTGGTTGTGAGCCACCTGGTGTGGGTACTGGGAAGTGAACCCAGATCTTCTGCAAGAGCAGCGAGAGCTCTGAACTGCTCTTAAAGCCTTCTCTTTGGCCCCTTGTACATCTTTTCAATTCAAATTCTTCATTGACATTCTTTGTTTTTTTTTCATCCATATCTGAAGTATGAGTAAGCACCTCCGCCCCAATTTTTAATGTATTTCTTGTTAGCTTACTGTCCCCCAGACCTTGACAAGTGTCTATCGGAGTTAACCTACTCCAGATACATGTTAAAACTAACCATTATCCAAAGATGAGATGGCCCCATCTCTCTTGTCATAGTTCTTACTCATAGATGATTATGTGATTTAATTAAAGTAGGACTCTGGATTTTTGTTAAGTGATAAAGAGAAAAGATTTCCCCCACCTATGTTATCTCACCACATGTGAGGGCCAGTTAATTCCCTTCATGACTGAAGCCTACTTCAGATTTGGGTGCTGAGTGGAAGTCTTGCGTATGAATGACTCTAAAATATTTAATCAATTGTATCTACATAACCAGAGAAATGAGGAAAGATCCTCCTTTCCCCCTATGGTTAGAAGTTAAAGTCACAAAGTAACTGGCCAGTTGACTGCCTGTTATACCTCACAATAGAGTTCAAGTGCCAGCCAGGATTGAAGCACTTGGCCACTGAGGAGGAAAAATTGTAGCTTTACTGAAGTCTTTCAAGAAACTGACAGGCTTGGCTAGAAGCCAGCCAATCAGAAAAGAAAGAAGAAAGACACTGTGACTTTTCTAAGAGACATTTTCTCTACAAGTGGCTTTTCTTCTTAAATAGAAACTCTGATTACCTGGTGACTGACACGTTGAAAAAGTTGAGTATTCTGCCCCAAGATATGGACACTGGAGCAAAAGCAGAAAGGTGAGAATATCAGGAATAAAGCTGAGAGCTGGGGGGGGAAGAGGGAGGATGTAGTGCTTCCCCTTTTCTAGTAACTAGAGTTCCCCAAGATTTTCCAACCAAGAATTTGTCCGTTGTTCATCCCTAGGCTAATGTTTGAGTCCTTGTAGCATCACATGTAGATCCTTAGGGTAATGCAGTTTTAAGGGGAGAATTCTCTCGAATGCCTATCTCTGGTATAAACCAAAGACAGCATCGAGAAGATTCCTTCAGATGGTAGGACTAAGGCCTAAAGATGGGCCCACGATCTCATTCACTCTCCATAACTGGCTAAAACCACTCTATACTGCTGTCCAGCAGGGTAGGAAATGTGCTGTGGACCAGTGACCACTCCCAGCTGCTTCTCATTCTTCCCGTTTTTTAAAGATTTTATTGGCCCATTTATTATTTTACAAAAGGATGTGCTTCACTGGGACATTTTGATACTTACGAATGAAAATAAGCTTTGCTTGTGTTCACCTCCCTCGACCCCAGTCCCCCAGCGAGTGGTCACTTTCTGTCCCTCAACTACTTATAATTTATACCGTGTGTGTGTGTGTGTGTGTGTGTGTGTGTGTGTGTGTGTGTGTGTGTGTGTGCTGATGTGTTGTCTGTCATTCCACAGATGTGATGAAGCATATTTATCTTTCTGAATTTGGCATCTTTCACTTAACGTAATGATCTCCAGTCCCATCAGTTTTCCTTTAAAAGATACGATTTTATTTTTCTCCATGGCAGAACAAAATTCTATTGAATGCATCTTCCACATTTTCTTTATCCATGAATCTATCAGTGGACTTCTAATATAGTTGCATAGCTTGGCTGTTATAAATAGTATAATAAGCATGGGGATGCAAGTATCTTTGTAGAATGTTGGCTTTGACTCCTTTCAGCATATTCCTAGAAGTGGTGTAGCTGCATCAGATGGCAGTTCTACTTTTAGGTTTTTGTTTTTTGAGGAACTTTCATACTAGTTTCCCTCGTGGCTGCATTAATTTACATTTATACCATTGTGTGCACCAGCTTGTTGTGTAACAGTTTCCTCTGTGATTAAAACCCTCCATCTTTAGAGAGGTTCAATATGACACACGGTATTTAAAGGACAGTGAAACATTTCATATTTCAGAGAAGCTCATTAAGATCAGGAAGAAAACAACACAAAGGCTTAAGGAAGTACCTGAAATTAACAGAATTTACTAGGCTCCTCCCTCTCCCATGCATATATAAGCAGTAATGATGGCCAACAGACATGCAGAACTACCT
Organism: Cricetomys ansorgei; assembly: GCA_026225945.1. Classification (NCBI taxonomy): domain Eukaryota; kingdom Metazoa; phylum Chordata; class Mammalia; order Rodentia; family Nesomyidae; genus Cricetomys; species Cricetomys ansorgei. Next base: position 9,904,120 of record JAMJFZ010000191.1, on the reverse strand, counting down.
GTAAGGGGCTCAGGCCAGTGAAGCTGCCTGGTAAAAATAGAAAGCAGCCAAGCTGCCTGGAAAAAGCAGAGCCCAGCTGAACTGCATGGAAGAGGCTGAAAACAACTGAGCTACCTGGAAAGGACAGTATCCAATTTGTTAACCTGCCTGCAGGCTGGGCAGTGTCCTCTTGTTTTCTAGCTTTTGTGAGCTGTCACCCATGCTTGGGTGGACTTTGGTGATGTAGCTGTCTTTGAGTCCTTTCTGCTCTGGAAGGTAACCCCTTACTCATATCCCTATAAGCAACACTAGTAAAACTCATTGGTTTACCAAGTTGGACTTCTGTGATCTCCTTACTTTGGCCTATTGTCAGTTCCCCATCTGGGGTGAATGAGAATGCTTATTCTCATCTCCCCAGAAATAGTGTCAGACAACACAGGTCCCTCACCACCACCATCCCAGCCAGCATCGGCTGTTTTTTGATGATATCCATTCTGACTAGAGTAAGTCAGAAATTCAACTCAGTTTTTATTTGCACTTACCAAGTGGCTGAGGATATTGAACATTTGAGCATCTATTTATTGGTATTTTATACTTCTTTTCAGAATTGTTTATTTAGTTCATTTGTCCATGAATTGGTTAGATTACTTGAGGTATGTCTTGTATTGTTTTAGTCCGTTATGTCTCCTGGGTTTTTATCCCCTGATGGATACTGATAAAGACTTTCTACTATTCTGTAGTCTATTTCCTCATTCTCTTGTCTCCTTAACTCTACAGAACTTTTAAATTTCATACACTCTCCTTACCAATTTTTGCTATTGCTTGCTAAGACTCTGTAATCTTTTTCAGAGTTCTTGTCTATGCCTATAACTTGAGATATTTTCCCTGTTTACCTTTGTCAGTCTCAAAGTTTTGAGCTTTACGTTAAAGTCTTTGATCCATTTTGAGTTGAATTTTGTGTGGTGAAAAATAAGAATCTAACTTATATTTTTCTTTAATGTGGATCCAAGTTGTCTCAGAATCAGTTGTTGAAAAGCTGTTTTTTCTTCAACAGCCTCTTTGTCTTTTGTCATCTTTATTGATAATCAGACAGCCCTAGTCATGTGACTTCTGGTCCTATATTCTATTCCATTGGTCTATTTGTCTGTTTTTGTACAAGTAGCATAATAGATCTGTTACTATGACTACGTAGTGAAACTTGAGGTCAGGTATGGTAATACCTCCAGTATTATACCTTTCGTTTAAGGACTTTTTTTTTATTGTTGTTGTTTTTGAAATCATCTAGGACAGTGGTTCTCAACCTGTGGATCGTGTTGTAGAAGTTTATTTTTAATTATATATAAAATGTTTTATGCATTCTTGGAAAAAGTGATGCACAGGTCTTGGCGTTTTGTATTGTCTGCAGGTGTTGGATTTCTGTGGGGGATGTTTAATTGCTTAAGATCTGCATGTGCTATCAGTAGAACACCTAAGGAGTTCTGAATCAATAAAACACCTGAGTGCAGAGCTCCACTATCCAGTCTGGCACTGGCGATGGTGGTGGTTCTCTCTGCTGAGGTCTGGCAGCGTTTGCAGTTATGAAATATGCCTCCTTGTCCTCCGTGGTGAGCTGCCCCAGCAGCAACATACTGCTGCAGAGTTGTGACCCCTGTGGAGGCCAAACAACCCTATCACAGGGGTCGCCTAAAACCATACGCGTATCGGATATTTATAATAAGATCCATAACAGTAGCAAATTTACAGATATGAAGTAGCAACAAAAATAATTTTATGGTTGAGGGTCACCACAACACAAAGAACTGTATTGAACAGTCATAGCACTAAGAAGGTTGAAAACCACTGATCTAGGGTCTTTTGTGATTCAATATAAATTTTAGGATATCTACGAAGATATCATTAGAACTTTTATACCAGTTGTATTGAATCCATAGGGTGCTTCTGTTAACATATACGTTTTCACATTTTTAGTTCTGCTAACTAATGAACATGGGAAATCTTTCCATATTCTAGTGACTTTTCAATTTCTTTCTAAGTGTCTTAAAGTTTTCGTTGTGGAGGCCTTTCAACCCCTTGGCTAGATTTATTCTGAGGGTAGATTTTGTTGTTGTTATTTCTGGCTGCTGCTACTGTTTGTTTTTGAGCTGTTGTGTATGTAATTATTTTCTCAATAGCATTCCCAGCATGTCATAATCTGTATGTTGATTTTTATATCCTACTACTTTTCTGAAAGTCTTCATGAGATCTTAGAGTTTTCTGGTGAAGTCTTTACAGCCTTTTAAGTTTAGTCTGTGTCATCTAAAAATAGGGATAACTTGACTTCTTCCTTCCCTGTTTATATTCTTTTATTTCATTCTCCTTTCTTATTGCTCTGCATAAAAATTCAAGCACCATATTGAAAAAGAGTGGAAAAAAACAAACATCCTTGTCTAATTATATTTTAGAAGAAATACTTTCAATATTTACCATTTAGAATTATATATTTTCTAAATTATTAGGAGGTAAGCTATCAAAGGTCAAACTTCGTTATACTTAATCTCGGGCTAATATCGCTCACGTGATGGACCATGATCAGAGCAGCCTGCTGCCTCCAAAAACCACGGTGACACCTGTGATCCATGATTCCGTCACAAAAGCTGAACTTAGTTTTCTTTTATTTAGCTTTTGGGGTTTTTAGTTTTTGGTTTTTGGTTTTGAGGGCACAGGGGTGGATCAGAGAGGAATGGAAAGAGAGTGTTATCAAGAGACATGGAATGAAACTCAAGTTAATAATAAAAGTATTATTTAAAAAAAAAAAAAAACCTCTTTCGAAGTATCCCATAACGATTCTCTAGATTGCATTGGTGCCTAGCATCTTCCCTTTTCATCTCCAATGTTATTAATTTGAATAGTTCCTCTATTTGTTCAATTTGTCTGCTAGTTGATCTTGTTTATCCTCCAGAAAAACCAACTCTTTGTTTTATGGAGATGTGTGTGTATCTACACATGCATAGGTACTGTTGTGTGAACAGGTACACACGCTTGTATGTGCATATCCAGTATAAAGCATCTTTCTCAGTTGCACTCCACCTTGGTTATTGGGACAAGGTCTCTCACTTTTACCTGGAGTTTACTGGCTTGGTTAGCTGGCCAACAATTACCAAGACCCTCCTGTTTCTACTTCCCCAGTACGAGGATGACAAACACATGCCTCTATGCCCAGTATTTTTATGTGGATCCTGGAGATTTAACTCAGGTTCTCTGACTGTCATGGCAGGCACTTTAATGTCTGAGTTATCTGGCTGGCTCTGTTTTATTGATTCTTTGTATTGCTCCTTTGGTTTCCATTTCATTAATTTTCATACTGATCTTTATTAGTTATTTCTAGATACTAAATTGAATTTGGGTTCTTCTTGTGTTTCTAAGACATTAAGATGCATCATTAATTTATTGATTCAGCTTTGGTTATGTTTTTAACATAAGCATATCTATCTATAAATTCTCTCTTATAGCTGCCTGTCCTGTATGAAAAAGGTTCTAGTAACTTCTGTTTTCATTTCGTCTGATTCTAGGAATTTTTTTAACTTTTGTCTGGATTTCTTCAATACTCTCTGGTTTTTCAAGAGTGTTTTGTTCAATCTCCGTTTGGTTATGCAGCTTCTGTAGATTATTTTTTTCTTTTTGCTCTTGAATTTTAGTTTTATTATTATGGAATAATACAAGAGAATTTACCTTTACTTATTTTGAGCAGGAGACAAGGCCTCACTACATAGACCTGGCTTGCCTAGAACTTGCTATGTAGACCTGAATTTGCCTAGAACTTACTATGTAGACTATGCTGAGCTCTAACTCACAAATAGCCACGTGCCTCTGCCTCCTTGGTGCTGGAATTAAAGGCATAAACTATTATGCTTGCCCTAGTTTGACTTTTTGGGACTTGTTAACATTTGCATTATGGCTTAAAATATGACCTCTTTGACAGAAAGTTTTATGAGCTTATGAGAAGAATTTGAATTCTGCAGCTATTTGGATGCAGTATTCTGTAGATTCTCATTAAGCTCATTTAGTCTATCATATATTTTAACCCTGAAGTTTCTTCATTGATTTGTTTTTTTACTTCAGCTGAGCTCTCTGCTGATGAGAGTACAGAATTGAATTCACTTACTAATATTGTATTTGTTCTTAACTGTGACTTTATGGGAAATAGGGTTTGTTTTATGAAACAGGACACATCAACATTCAATGAACATATATTAACAATAATTATAGCCATTTGATGGATTATTCCCTTTATTAGCATGATGCCATCTGACTACTTTCTGTTTGAAATCTACTTTTTAAAATGTGAGTATAACTTTTCCTGTTTGTTTCCAGCTTTCTTAGTACGTTATTTCACCTTTGTCTGTGTGTGTTTTGCCAGTGAGGTGTGTTTCTTACAGACTGCAAGCAGTTGTATCTTGTGTAATTCAATCAGTGAGTATGAGCCTTGTAATTGGCTCATTCTTCTTAAAAATGGAAATGTATACTACAGTGTGCCTTCCACTTCCATCCTTTTATGCTAAGAAGTGTAGGTGATGAATAACTTAACCACTTATTGATTGGTTAAGGACCATTAGAAATTATTCCAGAATTTGACTTAAGAGTACTTTACTTAGAAATTCTGGACTCAGGATGTTAGTAAATGGGAAAACTTGGTTTTCTCCTTTGAGACAGGAGTCCTTGATATAGATTGTATAGCCAAACAACGTAGGAAATTTTATCAATTCCTCTGGCCAATTTGCACTACAGAGTAATTAAAATTCTTCCAAGGATGGAGCTCAGATATCAGGCGACTCCAGCATGCCACCTAGTGGAGAACCACTGATTCCATTCAGGGGTTTGGATCTAGCAAACTTGGCCTAAGTGGGGGGTGGGGAGCTATGAATATTGGTTAGCAGAAGGTTATAGTGATTTTTTTTTAATGTTCTTCAAATCACCTCTCCATTTGGGTAAATAGTTCTTGATTGGCTTTACCCTCGTGTTAGTCAGGCATGGACACATATACCCTTCTCTAGAGATGTTTGATCGAGTTTGTGCCAATTACAATAAATCTATATATTTGGTTTATTGTTGGGAAGCACATGAAAGAGAAATATGTAATATTACTTGACCATAGGGGGGGAAAATCAGTTTCCAAAGGGAACCAGAAGAAAACGAGTGCTAGAATCCCAGATACACAAAATATGTCCTACCTTTAAATGGAGTTGTGAATCCCTTTTATTGATTTGGTCAGTTAAGTGGAGACTCTCGCTCATAAAAACAAAAGCACTGCCAGCTATGCAGTACCGAGTCTAATTGCTCTGCTCAGATCTGTGGATTCTTTTTTTTCCTATTCTGCCACTCATTTCTGATAATCACTCTGCTTCCAGTGGCCTCTTATGACAACTCGGAGGCCTGCTTGCTTATTTTGATAGTGTCTTGGATGTTCCTTCCCAGTGCAACCCGGAGCCAAGCACCTACAGATGATGTATGAATATAAAGCCCACTTTCTCACCTGGAGTTTAACAATGCTGAGTCATAGTACCCAGGAGCTCATTTCTAAGGTCTATGCTTTTGCTTGGCTGCTTCTATTCTTTATCTGAAATGCACAATGTATTTCCCAGCTTCTTTTAAAAGTACTTCCTTAGCAAATGACTTGAGCACAAATCCCCAAAGACACGTGCCGACCACCACCAATACCAGTACCATCTACATGCCCCTGGGTAGAAATCTCCCTATAAAGCATGAAGCCTGTGATTGAGCAGTGTGACTGTCTGGCTCAGCAACAGATTCCTTATTCTGAAAATACTGGTATGAGTGTTTGGTTAAGTGTCTCCTATTTTACATTTTTGGCGCAATCCCAAATCTTACGCAGCAATAAGATGTATTCTGGAATTTAATTTTAGAGTTGTATTACAGAGAGATATATGGAATTTTATGTTGCATACAAAAACTATATCCAGTGAGGTTGCAGAACTTATTCCAAGCCTCCTAGCTACTTAATGGCAAGGTCAGTGCCTAAAGTTGGTGTGTATTTTTTGTGTATTAAGGTAACCTGTGTCTTGCTGAGCCTAAATATAGATTCCAAGCATCTCACACAAAGCATATTATCCTACATAGAGACAAATTCATTGTCTTACATGTATACAGAAGCATGTTCCAATAGCTGACTTCTAATCGCTATGAACATGACAAATGTAAATTAAGGGTTTTGAGCACGTGAGTCCCTGGGATAGTTCATTCCTGAGCTGCAAAATAGCCTGACAGAAAGTTTCAAGAAAATCAAGGGGCAGACTGAATCCTTAAGTTGCTTCGGGCACACAGTAGGTCGTCAAGAATCTTTTTTTTTAAATTAAGTATAGTGAAGTCCCCATGATATGTGAAAAAGAGATTTCTAGTATCCAGAGTGGAAAACGGGTAGAAATGCCTGAGTTACATTGCAACAGAGAAAATGGGCTTTGTGTCGAAGAGAATTGTGTCGAATATTTTATACTAAATATCTAAATTATAAATATAGTATAAATTTATATAAAATATATTTATATATATTTATATATCATATATTTATATATAAATATCTAAGTATGTATTTATCTATAAATACAGTATTATACTAAAATGTGGTGTGTGTGTGTGTGTGCGCTGTATACTTTTGTCAGTCAAGGTCTTACATAAATGTCCGAGAGGAAATTAAGAAGGGAACCACCTGGCCTAGCCCAGGCTAATGTTCTTAATGAGGTGAAGAGCCTGTTCCCTGAGAGTCACCAGAAAGATGGCAGAGGCAAGGCAAGGAAGAAGGGATGGTGAAATTTGAAGGCAACAACTGGGCCTGCAGTTTATGCCAGCACCAACCTTTGCTAATAAACTTACTGGGTTTTCTTACAAAAGCCCAGAAGGATATTTTATTTAAAGTAAACATCAACCATGTCTTAAACACCTCAGGAGATTAGGCTACGGATTCAGCAAATAGCTCATAATGATCTGAAAGGTTTTCCTAACCTCACTTACATAGGTCAGATGTGGCTCTGACCTGCTTCCAGGAAAAGATCATTTTAAAGCATATCTTTTAATGCAGGATAACCGAGGGAAAATCCTGTTCTAGAAAGATGGAAAGAAAAATATTTATACACATATATGAAGTATTAAAGATTAAATCCATATGAACTTTAAATAAAACTCCAAAAATGTCTATTTTAAGCTTTTAATGCTTTAAAACCCAGAGACCAAGGAGATAAAAATGCCCACGTGACAGCTTTCTGAAATCTTCCTGACAGTGCAGCCTCCACACTGGAAGAAAAAGGATGCCAAGAGGAATTGGAAAAGTTTGCCACGCAGTTATGCGTTCATAAATCACCTGTTATACTACAGGTACATGTCTAGCTGTGCTCAGCCTCATCTCACCTAATGTTTAATGCTTAGATTAATCTTAGATTCTGTCTTATCATTGAACTAAACAATTCTATAGTAAGGTAAAATAACGCCCACAAGGCAATCACAGTGTGTTTAAATGTGTGTGAGTTGACTAGGGCAATACAGAAAAAAAGAAATCAGTAAGGTGAATGAACTGCAAATTTCAATTAATGGTGAGAAATTGTAAGTCTGTTTGTAAAGTATATTATGCCAGGTTATGTTACTATAATGCAATCACTGAGGCAAGCTAACTTAATCCTTTGAGGACTTTAGTCCGCAGGTCTAGAGTTTCAAGAGCATATTTCCCACATGAGTGCAGCTCTCTTAGCAACCTCATCATCAGAAGAAGCCAGAGTCTGGGGTCCTTCTGAGAATATAACCAGCGACATAAGGATCACTCACTGACTCTCCATCTTCAAAGTTCGACACTTCACACCAACATTCTGAAGACCACACTTCCAGCACATGAGCCTTTGATGGGATTAACAACAACCAAACTCCACATAAAGTTAGTTATTATTTGGACTAACCATTGAATCTAACCTGTGGGAGTTATTTCACCCTTAGGATAGAAGGGGTTATCTTAGAATCTAAGTAATTTTCAATCATTTGAGGTGAATCAGATGATGGCTTCCTGAAAGTTTAACCATCAAATGGTGTTGAGTATTTCAAGGCCAACACATACCTCTCAGGATGAAAGGTCTGTAGCAGCCCAGACTAACTTCTGGTATTCGTGGAGTAAATAGAAAAATAATCAGCATGAAAGCTGCTTGAAGTGCAGGTCTGTATGTAAGAGCTCTGTTTTCCATCACCTTTTATTACAAGATTATATTCAGTTAATCAGCAAATATTTATTAACTTGTTTCTTCAAAATGCAATTTTCCTTAGGCTTTAAATTACGGAGCTAAGATAAACAGTGATGGAATTAATAACCCAGTAAGCATATCTGTCACTTTTTGGCCACAGAATATTTCCAACCCTTTTCCAGCCCCTTCTAGCCCTTTCTAACGCCACACAGGCCGACTTTAAACTTAACATCACCCTTCTCATTCTTCACCTGAGGTTCATTCCCAAGCCAGGCCTGCTGACGACTAGAGATGAAGAATGGTAAATTCAAGATGCTAGGATTTCTTGTTAGCATTTATTTAAGACAATATGCCAGGAAACACCCATGACATCAGGAATATATTCATTCATTAAATATCAATAAAGTCTCTGGGCGGGGACTTTCATTATCCAGAAAAAATAATACACTGTATTGCTAAGGTAACAGTTTCAGACCAAAGCGGAATATTATTGATGAAATAAATAGTAATAAAGATAAATGGGACACAAGCACACACACACAATTTTGCGTAGATTGGAGATCAGTTTAAAGATTAGTTTGAAAAAACTTGTGTTGAGTTTTTTTCTTTGACAACTTTACACATGAAGAGCAGGCATGTGATGAATTGCTGACGACTGACAGATTCTGGGAGAAGGGGAACAGGCGTCTTTAGCCGTGTAGCCACTAGGATCCAGGAGATAGCTCCAAACCCCTGAGCACGCAGGCAGCCCTGGTTAAAGTCAGTGGCTCACAAAACAAAATGGCTAGCCATGAATGTGTGAAAAATATTTTTAGGGATGAGAAATAATAGACAGGGCTAGTAGAGAGACTGGTAAGACTGGGGTAAGAGGGCCATTATGCATTATGTATGTGTAAACAAAGGGAAAGTGAGCTAAACGCAAATATTCACCTCCCCTCACTCCTTACTGGGGCGATGATGTGACCAGCTGCCTCAAGGACTTTCTGTGACTTCCTCACCATGATGGACTGTACTCGGAAGTATGAACTAAAATGGACCCTATGTTTCATAAGTTGATTTTGTTAGAGTATTTTAATCAAAGTAATTAAGGGAGCAAGTACAAGGTGTTAATGAAGCAGTTATATTAGTGGTGTAAATATAACCACAATATGTATTATTTTTGCATTTGAAGCCGCAACCTAAGTATTTTTGCATGATTAGCAACCACGCATGTGCGAGGCTGGCTACGTTTGCTCATGAGATAACTGCCAGCGTTACCTAGTTTAAACCAAGCAATGCAACTACAGTTAGGAGAAATTGCCTGGTGGCTTGTTTTCTGTCGCTATATAATGAGTCAGTCCACAGCTAAATACTTTGAATTAATCCTTTTATTATCTCTCTGTGGCATAGAACTCCAGGAGGTCTGGCCTGGATAACCCTGGCTCCAGGTTTCTCCTGCAATTGTAACTTACAGGACAAGAGATAGCGCAGCTGGGTGCCGGGGTCAGCCTGGACGCTGGTTAGGCATTTCTCTCCCTTCATGCAGTATCGAATTCTGTCCCCTGTTCTCTTTCTTCTTGGGCTCTTGGGAGCTCCTAAACATTTTGATAGTCCTATAGCAATCGTACTATTTATATAGCAGTTGAAGCTTCTTGAGCATAGAATGGAACCTGTGTCACCTTTATGACCTGGCTTCCGGATGATAGAAGGCGCTTTTCCTGTGCTCTGTTGGGTACCAGTATGTCAGAAGACTGCTCCGATTCAAGGGAAGAAGGGACACCTTCGCCTTGGCGGAGCATCACCTTTCTAGAAGAACATGTGGTCTGAGATGATGGTTGTTATCTTTATTTAGGTAATACAGTCTGCCACAAGATGAAAGTGATGTCAAGGCTGGTATCAGCCATTCATTCACTGTAGAGACTTAACATTAAAAAGAGCCTTGGACTTCAACTGGACTTCATCCTGCTGACTGGACAGAAGCCAGCTTAACACAGAAAGCTGTGCCTGAGTTAGGATTCAGAAAAGGAAACTACTCCGTCATGCTAACTAGACCCTCATATTCTTAACACATGCTGTCGGTGCTGGAGATATCTCAGAGCTCCTATTCCTGGTTATCTGCTTCACATCTTCCACATCCACACCCCCACAGCACAGCTCATTCAGCAGATTAAAAGAAGAATTCTGAATGATGGGGATCCCATGTCAGACTTTAACTGACAGCAGGTTTTCTTACTGGTGGATAAAGTCATGATGTGTCTTATGATCTATGACATAAGGACATGGGTCCCATGACAGTGCAGACATTTTCTCTCCCTAGGATAGTTGGAAAATATCCCCAAGAACAAACAGAATTAGAACTGTCTAGGCTCTGGGAGGTAGAGGTGAGGCTCGAGGATGAGGCAGGGAGTGAGAGTGTTTGAAGAGCATTCTAAATGGAGCCACACCCCTGCACCCAGGCTCAGCTTTGTTGTACTGTATAGATAGCTCCCACTCCAGTTGGTCTTCCACCTCCATAGTGCGGTTCTTGCCAGTCCTGTAGTGACTCCTGTGAGACCTCTCAATTCCATGTTGCACTTTGTCAATAGTTGCAACCTAGAGGCCAAGGCTTCTTTGAAGGATGCTGCATGCGGGATGAAGCTTTGTCTGTTTTTTTCTTACCTCTTGAGATATTCTTCATAAGGGTTTTTTAATGACAAAGGGCACTCATAGCTTAAAAATGAAATTTCACAGCCAGGGAGCTGCCTCATCAAGGTAAAGGTGCTGCTGCCAAGCTTAATGACCTGAGTTCGATTCTCAGGACCCACGTGGTGGAAAGCCGTAACTAACTCCTACAAGTCATCCCCTGACCTCCTCATGTGCACCACGGGTCACGTGCACGCACACTAGATACAGGTAAAACTGAGGTTTAAAATACGAGTTGCCGAAATATACCACCAAGGCACATCTTTAATCCTAAAACATCCCATGAACTGGCTGCCCTGCATTCATTCCGTCAGTGTCCACTTGCTGGCCGCCTTTCTTTGTGCCTGATGTCAGGCTAGAGGTCAGGCTGATCTAAGGGCAAGTTCTGAGACAGCCATGAATACTTAACAAGACCTAACTCCAAAAAAAAAATTTTTTTTAAAGGAAAAAAGTGTATGTAATATGACACTATATTTTCCTAACCAACATAAGCTGGATTTAATTTGAACTCTTTATAACTCCGAGATTTCCTCGGCATTAAATATGTGATATGACTCTCTCAGCAGTTACTGAAAATAATAGGACTTAATTACTGAGAAATACTTCACACACATTTTCTCATTAATTCTCCCAACAACCGTATGAAGTAAGTACTGTTATCACTTTCCTTTATACTAGATACCGGCTGAGAGACAGGAAGGGAAGCCTGTGTGACCAAAGTCACACGGCAGGCAGCCAAACTTGCTTTTATTCTGTGAGCTGCTTTATGACCATTAAAAATGCACGGATACCTCATATTTTGTAATTAAAGCTTATGCATGTTTTTTTAAACTTTTTTTCTGCCTCTTTAGTTTTTTTTTTTTTTTTCCTTAAAAACATTCCTATTGAGTCACAATTTGCATACTATCAACTGCATTCCTTCAAACTAATTGGCTTGAACATCTTCATAGTGACTTACGCCCATGACACCCCTACACACAGACTCCATGTCGGACTTGTCTGCACTCCCAAAGAATTCCCTGCAGTCTTCTCAGCCACACCCTCATCCTTCCAAAGCCTGGCCATGACTATGGAGGGCGGGGAAGTCACGCAGTATGTTCTCTTTCGTACCTTTGTGCCTGGCCTCTTTCTCTCCGCGGGAAGAGCTTCAAACTCATCCATGTTGTGATCAGTGAGAACAACAAATAGTTCTGCCAGATAGTATTCCATCGTAAATCATCATTTATTTATTTTGATGATTATTTGGGCTGTTTCTAGCCTGTTGATTTTTGTGAATGAAACCGCCATATTTGTGTTATTGGCCATTTTGCATTTTCATTTCCTGGGAGCAAATATCTGAGAGTGGAACTGTTAGAGTATATGGTAATTGTGTGACTGTGAAACAGCTGTGCTGTATTACATTCTATATTGTATATTATACTCTATACTATATTACATTAGTATATATTACATCTATTCTGTTTGTTTCATACCTTGTCCAACACTTGGTGTGAGTGATCTTTATTTTTAACTAATCTACAGACCAACAGTAACATGTCATTTCTATTTTAATTTGCATTCCCTTGATAATTAGCACTATTGAGCATATTTTTAGACACTCTTTGGACATTTTTATTTATTTCATTGCGAAGAATCTATTGAAACCTCTTGCCTATTTTCTTTTGTTTCATCCAGTCCTAAGCAACACACACACAGACACACACACACGCACACACACACAACTTCCATATATGAGTCTTTTGTCCCATTTTTGTGCTATATAAATATTGTCTCCATGCAATGGCTTGCTTTCTAGTTTTCTTAATAGTGTCTTTCAAAGGGCAAGTTTTACATTTTAGTTAATCTCATCAAAGTTTTCTTTTATGGGGGCTGGAGAGATTGCTCAGTGGTTAAAGCACTTGCTCAGGACTGGAGTTTGCATCTCCAAAATTAAAATGTTCAGTGGACTGGTGGCCTTCCAACCCCTAGAAGGCAGATGCAAGGAATCCCAGGAGCAAACTGGTTAACTAGTTAGACTAATCATAACTGTGAACTCTGGTTTTGATTGAGAGGCACTTCCTCAATGAATGGGGTAGAAATGCAATCAAAGATTATTCTAGCATCAACATTGGGCTTCCACATGCACTTACATACACATGTATATGCACTCCACACGTGTGCCCACAAATATATTAATATGTATATATGTTTATATATATATACACACATGCATCTCATGCACATGCACGCACAAACACACACACACACACACACACACACACACACAGAAGCACACATAGAGAAAAGCATATACTTGAAACTAGAAAAAATAAAGAAAACACTGTCTTTTCTGGTTCATGCTTTTACACATCATGTCTAAACAATATTTGCCAAAGCCAACATTACAAAGACATTTGTCTTTCTTTTAAAAAGCATTTGCTTTTAACTTTACCTTTTAGAACAATGATCCATTTCTTAGTCTGATGTAGGGAAACGGTGGCCATTTTTAAGTTCTCCTTTCCTTTACGGCTGTCAGTATATTTTACGATCTCTAACCCCTATTTCTTGATGCTTCTAGTACTCTAGAAAACCAGCCAAGGCTAGTGGAAGAAACTATGAGCCACAATCTCGAGAATGCTCATTTTAAATGCCTACAGGTTTAAGGCAGCTATCTGCATGACTCTAACCCCTGGTTCTGTTGATGTTGGGAAGCCCAAGTATTTGAACCAGCCTCATCATAGAATTTCTGGAAAAGTGACATGTGAGCCCTAGTATTTATTTTTCATGTGAGTGCATTTTGTGGTATCTAGTTTGTTAAACCATAGGTCATATGTTTTACTATTAGTAATTCCATACACAATGCCCAGCTTAATGCCAGCAACAGGAAAAAAAAAACCTTGATAAATATTGGAACACATTGAATTGACAGCAAAGAGAAATGATTGCTTTTCAAGCTAGTTTCCACAGCCAGGGACTGCTTTGCTTTTGCTCTTTTGGGGGGGATTTGTAGTTTTTTTTACGTGTGTGTGTGTATGTGTGTGTGTGTGTGTATGTGTGTGTATCTGAATTTCACAATACATAGAGGGTCAAAGGATAGCTTGCAGAGGTTGGCTCTCTCCTTCAACCAGGTGAGCTCTGGAGATCAAACTCAGGTCATCGGGCGTGGTGGCAAAATGCCTCTACCCACTGAGCCATCTCTCTAGTCCTGTTGCTGTATACTTTTTTAAATCTTATTTACACATTTATATATTGTACACATATAGTAAAAGAGTAGCATTGTCACTTACAGACAGGAGACTTTGAAAGGACTCACGTGAATTTGGAAAAAAGCTATTATTTTTCATGTTGTTTTCATTGACTCATATTATAATTCTGTCCTCATTGGCGTAATAGAGAGTTCTGAATTTTAATTCAAATTCTCACATGAAGCACTAATGTTTAAATGCTAGCATGATGAAATTCCACACATTGGATTACTGAATTATCACAGAGCACTGGTGTTTACTAATAAAGCATGTTATTGAGAAACCATATGTCACAACAATGTGTAAAAATATAGTTTGTAATGATCCAATAAATTATTAATGGTGAAATGTTCTTCTAAATTTTTTAAACACCACATACTCAGCGTTGGCCAGCCTTTATTTGTTGCCTAAGAAATAAATTGTTTGACTCAATGCCACTTTAGAGCTTGTTGAGAATTCCTGTGTATTTCTTAGGAAAACATTTGGACAGCCCCCCATATATCTGTACAATTCCAATATTTATAGTCATTCGTATTCAGCATGCACCTTCTAAATATGCCCGTGAAAAATAAAATGATTACTTTTCCCTCAATGTTCAGCAGGCATTCTAAATTAGCCAGCTGCTCTCTTGTCATGGCTGGAAATATATCGTCTTTTTATAAAAAGTGACAGTAAATATGTCTGTGGTACCAGTCACTTTATATGCAAGTGGAAATTCCATTGGTGCGATGACTTATGGTAGGGGAAGAGCAAGAGTATGTTTAAAAAAAAAAAAAAAAAAAAAAGATGGGGAAGTTGGGGAGAGAGAATCAATGAGGAAAGTGTTTCGTGTGCTCGGCAAGGCTCCTAGAGGCTAATTTATTCTAAGGAAGTGGAATCACTTTGTTTTATGGCAAGACAGTAATCTCAGGGTCCATGTGTTGAGTTTATTATTATTATTTTTATTGGAGACTCAGAAGTCATTTAAAAACATGACCTGCTAGAACAATCCAGTGTACCGAGTGTACTCACGAAAGCCATGCTGTAAATCGCGATTTGGTGCAGGACTGCGAAGAGTGCCGTGTTGGAGATTTAGCCCTCTTGAAAACTTTGCCCTTTCTGTGAGGCTCCTCTAACACAAGTAAGAGTTCCCCATACTTGTATTTAATATCTCTCCCCCCCGTCTCTCTCTCTCTCTCCCTCCCTCTCTCTCTCTTTCTCTCTTCCTTTTTCTCTCTTCTGTTCCATTATTTGATTCTGCTATTCGGCTCTGTCTCAATCTAGTTTAAACTTTTGGGGGACTGCCATTTGTAATCTAATTTGTTTTACCCGCATCAGAATGTGTACCATAAGGACAAATAAGATCATCTATTTCTCCCAAGGATATGGGTGTCAAGTCCCTCACAGATCATCAAATAACACGTAAATGAATGGCTCATTTTGGGGTTAGGAAGTGCTTTAAAGATCAACTCTGTTCCTATGTCAAAGACCAGAAATTAAAACTGGAGGGACCAAAGCCATCCATCCATTCAGTATCTTCAGAGTGAGGACCTCAAACCTACCTTATTCCCACACTCTTCCTCTTCTCTGCTTTTCATTTTGATTAAAAGCAATATAATTGTTCGAGGTAGTTGGCATCGAGATGGCTGTTTGTGGCCATTGTCTCTGTCCTTCCGAGGTCATCTAACCACTCATCACTCTGTGACTATTGTCTGAACACATGTATCATCCAGCCACTCAAGACACAGCAGCGACCAGAGAAGACAGCTCTGTGAGACAGGATGGATTGTAGCTGTGTCATGCACTACATGCTGACAAATGCTTTAAGGAAAACGAGTCAGGCAAAGGAGAGGATGCACATTCAAATGTTTGTGCTAGAAAGAAAGGATGGAAAGAATAAGTGAAATTATAAACAAAGGCGGGAAGATGCCCCAGAAAGCTGGCATTTGTGGGAAGACATAAGAAGGTCATGGGATACCTTGTCTGTTTCTTTTGTGATTATAGGATATTTTAACTTTGTCCAAAGTCAGGGTTTTGTTCGTGTCATTCTTTCATCTTCTATATCTTCTGCTCTAACAGGTGAACATCCTAGTATAGGCTTTTCTCTCTTCATCCTAAGAATCAGCAGTGTTCAGAAGAGTTTCTCTTATGTGACATGTCTATGGGTAACTGATTAAAGCAACTGCAGCTGCTCATGGAGAAGAGGCGTGGCTTAGCTGGCCTGCTGTTGCTAGGCAGAGAGATGGACTCCCTGAGCTAGGACATAGTCTGCTTCTCTGTTTTCTCTTTGCTCATCAGTTGGGCTTAATTTACAGGGATCATGTGACTTAAATCTTGAGAAGCCTCTGGAATCAGAAAAATACTTTATCCTGAGGCCAGGGAAGCTGTAAACAAGAAAGGGGTTTACTGTGCTTTTAAAAATAGAGCAGAAGAAGGCAATACTCTTGAATGGCTTTTGAAAGAATGAATTCTCAGTGCTAGTAGGAGCCTTAACCATCATCTAATGTGGACAGTGAGCTGAAGTGCCAGGACTTCATGATTGATATTCTCATGCTTTATATGGTCTTAAAATAAAAAGACTCTGATTAAAAAAAAAATCCCTCTGGAATCTCAGTGTATGTAGTTGTAGACAAAGGAAAGGTAAGAATTATAAGCCCCAACTACTTTCAGGTACGAGTACATAAACTAGATGCCTACACATAACTACAAATCCCCCTAAGAGTCCTGTAGATTTCGTTTATGTGTCTTAGCTACAACTTTATGATTTCAGAAGAAACTTGTCTTCATCAAATTCCCAATGGTGTCTTTCTCTATTCACTGAAGCTCTCGCAGATATTTGCTGAGTGTGCACCACTTGCTAGGACTGCCCCAGTGCTGCCTAGACAGCATACTCTGGAGCTTCCTTCTCTATCATTTGTGCATGTCCTCATTTCGTGATGTCCCAGAGATGCTCATTGTACAGATGCTTACCTAAATTCACTTATAAATACATTGTGAAATGCAATTAGATAGAAGTTATGTATAGTATCACCAACTTCCAAGGGCAAATAGTTAACTTTGAGTTAACCTGGATGTCACTTTGGGGCATAGAGAATCATTGTACAATGTTTGTGGGTCTCACTTTAAGAGACAAGGCTCTTTTGATGAAGAACAAGTCTGTGAAGGGGACTGTGGTGGCCATAAGTGATAAAACAGTTTTGAATATTTCGGTTTTGTAAATAGACTCAATAATAATAGAGAGCCAAAGGTGATGTCACATTTACTTTCAGCCAGTGGACATTCAGCAAGTTTACAAAATGCAATGCCAAAAGAGAATGTCTACCTTGGGAAAGATGGATATATATATATATATATATATATATATATATATATATATATATATATATATATTGCACATTCCTTCTGTTAGATAAAGCTAAGTATTCTGTATGTTGCATATCAATAAATCATAAGAAGATACTGAGGAATACTGGGGGAATCTGGGGACCCACAGAATGACACAGAGGTGAGTTTAATGACTCTTCTTTCTTTCTCCTCTATTCATATTTATTGTTGGAGAAGTACTAGTCTGGAAATGTCAATAATCACAATACAATAAAAACAGAGCAGTCCCAACTAAAGCATTCCCATCCAAGAGCCCAAGAAAGGTCAACTACTCTGATAACTACTCTAATAACTGTTCTACATAATTCTTCCACTCATTAGAGAACCCCAGCCCTGCTAGTCTCTCTGTGTCATCAAAGCAAATGGAGCTGAAAAATACATGTAAAATCCCAGCTAAGGGCATATATTCATCATAGACTATAATTTAGTGTTATCATTGAAGACTTCGCATCTCCTTTCCCATACCAACAGGGCTCCAGTATAATAACAGTGGATTCTGGCTGAAAGATCTGCAAGGCACAAAATATGCAAAAGTAAAACTGGGAGAATGAGGAAGAGATATGAAGAAGTTTACATTACACACGGAGACATCCTTGCTCCCCTCTCAAACCTCATGAAAACAACTGGAAAGAGAACCAACATAGGTATAGGATTAAACACCATTAGTCATCAAGATTAAATTAATACCCAAAGACTAAATCCATCAAAAGCCTTAAAAGAATTAGCATGAATTCAACTCAAAATGTTTTCTGGGAAATAGTAAGAAATTCCTCCCAAGACATTTTATGAATCTAGCACTATATTAAAACCAGACAAATAATTTTAAAAACCCTATATCACAATGTTCATCACAGATAGTTATGCAAAACTCCATAACAAAATATTAACAAATAGATTTCAATAATCTAAAAATAGTTATTCTTTATGAGTACGTTGAGTTGTTTATTCAAGAGGGAAAAGGCTGAATCAATATAACCAGCTATGTTATCAGACAAAAGAAGAAGAAAACATTACATGAAAAGAAAAACTACAATTGATATGGAAAAACATTTGACCAATGTGAGGACCATTTCTTGATTTTTTTTTAAAAAAGGAGTCTCTGAAGTTAACTAGAAATGGGGAGGAATTTCTTCAACTTGATAAAGAGCACCCACCAAAAACACTCAGCTAAGGTTGTACTTGATTGTGAGACACTTGATACGTTTCTGCTAAGATCAGCATGGAGGTAAAGATGTCTGTCCCGGACACACAGATCAATGGATCAGAACAGAGAGCCCGAAATAGACTCACGTAGGCATGTGCAATTGACTTTTGACTAAGGTTCAAAAGCCATTCAGTGGAGAAAAGACACCATCTTCAGCAACTGGTGCTGAAGCAGTTGGATGTCCACATGCAACAAAAATGAATCCAGACTTAAGTCTTACATGCTATGAGATGTTAACACAAAAAAATGGATCATGAACTTCAATGGAAAATATAGAACTAAATTTAAGAGAAAAATCTTTGGCATCTAGAGCCAAGCAGAGGGTTCTTATATGTAATACCTAAAGTGCAATGTATTAAAAAAAAAAAAGATAAGTTGGAATTCATTAGCTTTTTAAATTAAGAAATGCTTTATAAACACCTGCTTGAGAAGATGAAAAGCCAGTCTGCGGTGAGAGGGAAAGAGATGGTTCAGCAGATAAAGTACTTGCTGCACAAGCACGAGGACCCGAGTTCCAATCCCCAACACCCAAGTGAATACCTTTAGCCCCAGTTCTAGGGTTGGCAAACAGAAACAAGCAAATCCCAGGAGCCCACTAGCCAACCGCCACAGCCAAAACACTGATCTCCAGATTCAGTGAAAGACCCTGGCTATAAAACTTCAAGTGGAAAACAATTGAAGAAGACAGTCAACATAAACCTCTGGTCTCCACGGGTACATTCATAGGCAAGTGCACCCCACACACATGTACATGCACATGTATAAACCATAGATAGGTAGATAGAGGATAGATAGATAGATAGATAGATAGATAGATAGATAGATAGATAGATAGATAGATAGATAGGCAAACGAATGGACAGACAGACAGACAGATAGATGTCCTTGTGTTAATATCTCCCAGGTACTGTGATAAGGGCCTGTGCTACCACACCCAGCCTGAAAACAAAATTTCAATATTAAAAATTCCACTAACGACACTAGAATTGCTGTGAGCTCTACATGCAGTCCTTGTTTAGCTTTTCAGCCTTGAAAACAGCACTCTGGAAAAGGTGGACAACATAGGAAACTATCACTGCTTCTTTAAGATGAAATTGCTAAGTCAATTGTGGTAGCGCTAGCCTGTCAGGATCCTGAGTTCAAGAGCATCCTGGGCTACATAATCCAATCCTATCTCCCAAAAACAAGAGAAAGATAAGGTAGAGACAAAGCTAGGTAGAAAGAATGGGGACGAGAAAGAGATTGATGAATTAGCTGATGAGATTTCCTGATGACTGCTAGAATTTGTTCCATAGCAGTTAAAGGCTATTAAAGAACCATGGATTCAAAAATGAAAAGGTTCTAATTAGTTTTCTTTTTACTCCAAATCCTTATCAAAACAGAAGTGACTTCATTGAAAACTGCCAAGTTGAAATGATTGTCTCTTTTATAGGACTCAAGTGGAAGCTGTGTGTTTGGCTGACTTTCACATCCTTCACTCATTTATCCATTTAGCAAACATTTAGTGCGTACCTACTGTGTGCCAGACTGTTTGAGATACTAGGTTCCCAGAACTGAATAACCCCCTGCTCCTACCTGGAACAGAAAGTGAGCTCCTCCCTCCATTATCTTTCATCTGCTCATAATCCTGCCCCTTCTCTCTTCTCAAGCTCCTGTAATTGAATCACCATCCTGCCATGAAGGAAGGTAAAACACAGATGGGTTCTGTAGAAAAAGAAGGATGAGAGCACTCTACAGTTTCTCTCTGTTTAAGAGAAATGACTGGTCTATTTTCTTCCTTCAAATATGGGTCAGACTTCCTGATGGCTCTGATTGACCATAACTGTGCACCATGGTTCAAGCAAAGTTAACTTTAAATGATAATCTAAATGATTGTCTCCAGCACTAGGAAGGACATTATTTGGGTGTGTCTATGATTGTATTTTTGGAAGAGGTTACTTGTGAGACTTGGCAGACTTGCTGGCTGGAGAAATTCCACTCCCAGCGTGAACAGCTCCATCCAATATACTGGGATTCTCAGGAGAACAAATGCTGACGGATATTAGCATCTTCCACTGGAGAAGCGGGGATGAGTATCTGCTTGTATCCTTGCTGCGGCATCAGAACTCCAGATCACGAGCCTTTGAACCCTAATAATGTCCTCAGACTCTCAGGTCTTTGGCCTTAAACTAAGAGTTCTGTCATTGGCGTCTCTACTTTAGAGCCCTCTAAATTTGATCTAAATCATGTAGCTAAATCATAGTAGCATCCTAGGGCTTCCAAGTTGCAGATGGTCTGCTGTGGGACTTCTAAGCAGCCAAGATCATGAACCAGTTCCTGACAAACTGTCACGCAGCTGTATACATCGCCATGGCTTTGTCTCTCTGGGTAGACCTAACACAAAACCCAAGTCACATTAATTTTCTCTGGAAAGTCCACATTCTAAATCTGAGTTATATTCAAACTTTAGATTCTCTTCACCTAAGCATTCAGAGAGATTCTCTAGTGTTCAATAAGTTAATTATTGATTACTGTGGTAAAGCATTGTAACAGAAATGTGTGTTCCATCATAAACTATAAACAGACAAGACAGGTAAAGCAAAAGAAAGGTTGTGAAGACAATTGGAGACTCTGTATAAAATACTTTGAAACCGAAACTTTTGCACCAAGAATGAATAGCAGGGATGATATCTATGCAGAATTAAACAAACGGTGTTGGATGTTTCTGTGGATGTTGTCAGTGGTCCTGTACAAACTTTCAGCAATCTTTCGTGAATTGTTCTTGTTGCCTAACACATGTGCTCATTACCTCCCACTTTAGAACATCCCAGGATTATTTATTTTATTTGACTTCATCTTTTTGTTAGAGGTTGACAGATGTGACTCCATTTTGAATCTGGCAACTTTACAATACATTCTTATTCTGGTATAAATAATAGTGGACTATTAATCCCCCAAAGTTCAAATATCGTGTTTACTTATGACAGACTGGGAGCAATCTGATTTTAGCACCAATATCAAGGGAGTTTAAGAGAAACACAACAGGAAAAGAACTGAGAAAAATACTAAGGGAAGCTTCTTCATATAGCTGTGACAGCATAGATGGCATGATGGGATGGAATGTCAGGTTGGCTAATCCCTTTAGGAGTAGTTCACTAAACATCGTTTCTTAATCAACCAGATGCAATATCTATTAAGACTACTCAAGTACATGATTTTTGTAACCTGGAATTGGATACAATGACTGACTTGATTAAGAATTCACTGCAAAGCATCATCAAAAAGGGTTAAGGAAGCACAGCTGGGACAGGGAAATCCACATAAAGGGATAAGGAAAGATCCAATTTGATGCTTCTTTCTAGACTGATGGTATAGCCTTAAGGGAAGTTTTCTTCTTTTGTAATGAAAGTACATTAGTTATGAGCAGCCAACACCTATATACAATACAAAACTGAGAGCAGAGGGAGACCTGGTAGTTCACACATGCGAGTTGTACTTATACCAGAATTCCCTTTGGCTACCCAAAGGCACCAAACAGCATCTGTTCCTGTGAAGGAGTTGAGAAGCAGGTACCCCCTCCTCCCTACCTTCTCCCCTCTAGTGAGACATAGCTCAGTAGGTTCCATCCTTAACCCCAGTACTAATTCTCTGAGTCTTTTATCTGAACTACTTTTAAATTAAATTTAAGCAACTATTTGCTCCATTAATCCACGCAGCCCATTAGCACACTGTGCATTTACTGTACAAAATTTCAAATGAAGTAAAACTTCAAGGCCATTTTGATAGGTGTGGGAAAAGAAGGGGTCTGATATCGCCAGAAGGAACTAATAATCTCTCAAGGATTTCAGCAGGAGAGCTAAACTTAGCAGCAGATTTCACTTTCCATTTAACTTTAAATGTGTAGCTACGTGGTGCAGCTTGGGACACTGCCTTGTGTTTCAGAGAAAGCCTTAGGAGTGAGGAGGAGAATGAGTACGCCTGCTCCCAGTCACTAAATTCTCTTTCCCTGCCCAAGTTACCAAGGAAACCAAGTTTTTGATGCTTCACTTGAAAATGTTTGTTCTTTACCTTGAAGCAGATATCCTATGCGAGATGGAGGGCTGGGATTTGAGGGAAGCTCAGAGAGCTGCCAGCAAAAGGGCAGGATCAAAAGACAAAAGCTTGAGACTTGGACCAGCAACTGGGGTGTGGGTTGGGGGAGATTTTAATGGTGAGAGGGAAGGTCATTTCACTCCTTATGCCAGGTATAATGGGGTGCATTAATGACTGTGTAGTCTCTATTCTGTCTCTTACTCAGTTATGAAATGAACAAGATTAGTCTCACCTTCTCAGATAAGATGCAAGTATATGACACCCCCATGATTTTACAGCCTACCTTAGCTCCTATACACATAAACCATGCACACATGCTGTGTAATGTAACGTTTCAGTTGGCAACGGATCTCATTTACAATAGTGGACCATGGGTTGTAGTAGAGGTGGTGATTTCCTCTGGCCTAGTGGTGCTGTCATGTAGTGAATTCTTCTCTCCATGTTTGTGCTGATGTTATTGTAAACAAACCTGGTGTAAACAAGTCTCTGTTGTAAACAGCATAGCACACACAATTCTATGTAGTATGTAATACTTGGTAACAAATGTCAGCGGTGCCAGGTTGCAGATTTACTGGGTTAGCATTATTTGGCTTATTTTAAAGTCTTACTTCTGTATATATGTATGGAATAAGGATGGTATTTGCTTGCATGAGTGCAGATCATCAAAGAGTCTAGAACGAAGGCATCAGATCTCCCGAAGTTATATGTGGCTGCAGGCTGCTATTATGGGTATCGGGAAGCAAATTTACATCTTCTGCTAGATGCAGTGCATGCTCTTAACAGCTGAGCCATCTCTCCAACCCCATTACTATGATTTTGGAATAGACTCCCTCTATTTAGAAAACAGATTTCAGTCATACATTTTGCCATAGTATGCCAGATGCAACTAGATTCACCTCATGTTTACCATGTCTCTTGATTGCATCAAGAGATCACCCTGAGTGGCTGAGCCACAGCTTTAGGATCTTTGCAAATGTGCTCAGTGATCTTCCCACAAAGGTAGACCCATCTAATATTTCAGTTCTTCGAATGTCTCATCACTAAGCAATACATAGCCACAGCCCGGCTTTCTCTACATGCAGCTCATGCTACCTGACTGAGGTCTAGAGAACGCTTAGTTAAAATGTCTCAGTTGATGTGAAAGGACATGCCTCTCAGTCTAAATGAACTTTACTCTCTCAAGCCATGAGCCAAAAATCCCCCCACACACACACACACACACACACACACACACACACACACACATACAAAGTTGCTTCTTGCTGGGTGATCACAATAACAATAGTACTTAATAACGACCGTTAGCGCCTTCTCTGCAAATAGTCTTTTCTAAAAACTAACTTTGGGGCTGGATAGATGGCTCAGTGTTTAAGAGTACTGGCTGCTTTTCTAGAGGTCGTGGCTTTGATTTCCCGAATCCCCACGGCGACTCACAACCATCTGTTAACTACAGTTCTAGGAGATCCAGCGCCGTCTTCTGGCTTCTTCTGGCTCCAGACATGCGGATACTACACAAACATACATGCGGGCAAAACACCCATGCACATAAAATTAATAAATTAATTTTAAAAGGAGACTAGAGTTTTTTGGTTTTTTGTTTGTTTGGTTTTTTTTTTTTTTTTTTTTTTTTTTTTTTTTTTTTTTTTTTTTTTTGACGCTAATCAAAGAGTACTCTTCCCGTTTTTATTGATTCAAAAAGAATCCATCACGCCAGACGGCAAGTGCCCAGAAACGATCGGGAACCAGCAAAACGGCGCTGAATAAAGAATAATGAATGCTACAAGGAATACGCAGATGAAAAAATATGATTCAGAGAGTGAGTTCTGGATCTAGCAGTCAGGAGTATGACTGGAAAGTGAAAACTGAGGGCGAAGGAAAGGCTCTCTCCATAAATCGAAAACTGTACAGATGCTAGTCTTAGGGGTCCAACTGAAGGTCCATTTGTGTACCACCTCTTTCCCAGTGGGTGAGTCGTCTGGCTATTGATTCAGTTTTGAAATCAGAAAGTCGTATTCCTTGTGGGCCGCAGTTTCCCCCCCGCGAGGGCGAGCAGGCTTAGCATGCGCCCACGGAAAGCAAACACCATCTTTCCAGTGAGTTTGCCCCGACCTGCTGAGTAAGAAGTTGCTATTGGTTACCTCTTCACTTGACCATGCTTTCTGCATGAATGTGTATTGTGTCATAATTGCTCATGGAAACAGCCTTTGTATTTTCCAGAGTTTGCTGCAGTCTTACACTGCTGACATTCTAACAGCAGTTTTTCTTTTGGTATCAAAAGTGAGTTAGAAGCAGATAAAGAGAGAAGCATTTGATTGCCCTCAATCAGACTCTGGCTTAGGTTGTCATTAAATCAGAGGCTCATTTGAAATCCGTTCTCTGCTGTAACCCATTCTGCTGTGTGAGTTCCCCCGTTCGTGGTAATTTCCTGTTTTATTTGTTCTTCACGCAAGGCCTGAAATGTGTTCATTGTTATGCACTGTTTCTGTGGAGTCTCACCTTGGCGCGTGCGTGCTTAGAAAGCTGGCAGAAAACAGTATTCGGCCTGTGGGCTAGTCACATGGAAATGGCCCTGTGCGAATCGCGTGGAATTTAGAGGCCAAATTCTTCATCCCTTTCTCCAGCCGGTGACTGCTCTTTGAAATGGCATCATTTTAACACTTTTCACTTTCTTTAGAGACAAGGCAAGTTAACCCTCACAATCATCAGAATCATTAAACCTTTTCTACATTTCATCGAAATTTTCTTTGGACCCCCCCCCCCACACTCCCAAAATGTAGCTAACTCAGGCTGAAAGAATGAAATCTACTTGTGAAGTCGGAGCTCAGAAGGATGCATGCTCCACGAGCTTGGGGTGATCCTACAAGAGCCTATCTTGTGAATTCATTTATCTGCGCCCACGCATGTGCATTATTTTCATATTGAATTATTCCTCCATATCTGGTCTTCTGTGCCCATTAAATCCCTCTCGGGGAGGGAGTCATATTCATGTCATGCATTATTGTAAGTAAATAAGTGTGTATGTTAAGATCATTTCTTACCCATATGTCACCTCTAACCTTTGTGTAAAATGTCTTTCACATTAGCATAAATATTAAGAAGATGCCATTTCTGCTATATATAGGGCTGCCTTCAGCTAATCAGTTTTTCATGCATTTAAATAAGAATATTAGAATGATGGTAATTACTTTATTTTTCCATGAATGATCCGTCAAGACACTGCCTTTCACTGGATGGTGTGACTCAGGGTAAGTGGGGCAGAATTCGATTATTAGCTGGGTTTGGAATCTCTTCAGTGTGATGTTAGTGATTTTTATAAGAGTTCATTCGTAAATTTGTTATCTTTCCTGAGAGGAGATGCACAAGGAAGACTAGAGGAATCTGAAGTGCCTAGAGAGAGAGGAATTGTAGTTAATTGTAAAACCAGGCATATTTATTTATTACATGAGAGAAAACTTTTCAGAGTGATGACATCCCTATACATTCCCTCTCTCTCTACTTTTGGGGAGTCGAAAGCCTTTTATCAGAATAAAATCTTTCTTTCTTCCCTTGCCAAGCATATCTATGGTTTTAGAAACTGCTTTCATACATGGAGCTAGTCTTTTAAAGGGCTACATTTTAAACGACTTGAATTTTTGTATGACATACACATCCCGTGGAACACCCTCTTCTCTGTTAGAGTCGGATGTCAGCACTAAACAGACACCTTTGACTGACACTACAGAGTAGCAAGCCTGGCAGGTGAGGGTCCCTCTCAGCCCGGTTTCCCTCTTTGTCTGCACAGCAGTGTTTGTTTGGACTGAGATATCGAAATAATTGCACGCTCTGCTTCTTTGTTTTATAAAAATTAGCAGAAAATTGGAGGAAATGATTGGTTTGGTACAGCAGAAACATAGTGTTTTAAACCTATAATCCAGATAAGGGGAGAAATACTGGCATGTGCTGAAAACAGCAAATCTTTGCTCCAACAAGATATTTGTCAATATTAAGCGTGGTAAATATGTACCCAATAAGAAACAACAAAATTTGAAGCATGTTATTTTTATATTATCAAAGGTTTAATTCAAAATTATGTTTGTACATGTATATGTATGTATATATAACAATGTGTTCATTCTCATGTTTTATTATATACTACATGCCTAATTGAAAAAGAATAATAAATATTTAAAAGAGATTAAAGTATGCCTTAAAGTCCTGAAATATCCTGGCAAAGTTTCCTTCTAAAACATATTTGATTAAAGACTTGAGAACATTTTTATAGGTAAGAAAATAAAAGCTCCTTATACCTCTAAGTGTCTTTGTGATATTAGTCTCTTACATTTATTTTTCTCAGGTTAATTTCATGCATAAAAACATTTGACTGCCCACACATTGTGGAATGGATCGATCCTCCTCCCACTGCCACAACGACCATAGACAAGCATCCTGATTTTCTTTCTGTCAGTCACATGATAGTTAGTACCCAGGCTCCAGGGGTACCAGAGCAATTATAGAGGATTTTCCCTAGTTCCCTAGCGGCAGGACTTGTACATGGACCCATAGAAACATCTTGTGTCTAGTCCCAAGGTCTTCCTCAAGGTCAAAGATATCCCAGCCTCCTTTTATCACACAAAACCTTCTTCACCCTGCCAAGGAACAAAGCGCACAGTTGGCTTTGTATGACGAGTAACCACCAATATCTAGCGACTGCATAAAGGTGTCTGAGGATTATCCCTGGGGCAGAGAAAATTACTGTGGAGTAAGAAAGTAACATCACCGGCCATTAATCAATCTAAGAAAACTGTTCTGCCGTGTTAGCAAACGCCAAATGATTCTTTAAAGTGAACAGTTGGGGCTTTTTGTCTATAACCACATAGACAGAACATGAACTTTGCGTCTAGACAGACCTAGGTTCAAGCTTCAGCTCTGTCATACCTTGGTACAACTTGGTGCAACTTCATTCTGCAAGAATAATAGTTGTGACTTGTTTTAGCATATACTTGACATAATTGTTTTGTGAAACAAGGTAGCAATAATTACTGCTGTAACTTGGTTACAAAGTGTCCCCCAGAATGCTGGTAGGACTAGTTGCCTGTGATAGGCTTTGGAAAGTGATCAGATTCTGCGAGTTCCAGCGGAATGAGCGATTGATCCACTGATGGAGTCATAATCGAACGGACTCTTAGGAGGCAGTGGAAACTGTGGAGGCTGACCTGATTGGAGGCAGCAGGTCACTAGAGAGGTTTATTGACAGGTTTTTATTCAGGGCTATTGGGTTTATCTTGTCTCCGGCTTCCCCTCCCACTCGTCTCTGCTCCCTGGCACTCACGAGATGAGGACTTCTATTCCAACATTCCTCCCATTCTAACATTTCCTTGTATCTACAACAAAGGAGTCAGTGAACTGAACCTTCTGATATCATGAGCCAAAATAAATACCTTCTTCTATGAGCTGTTTTGTCAGGCCTTTTATCACAGTAACAACAAACTAGCGAACACATGCAGCAAGCAGTCCCCTCTGTTCCCAGCACAAGATGGGAGCCTGAGGAGGTTGCCACCTTTCTGTCCCTTGACGTTTCTTCCCCAGGTACTTTCTTGCCTCGCTTCATCTTTTATCCTGGTTGTTTCTATCCCTACCCTTGTTACAGACATAAGTTTTTTGCTTTTATTTTGCAAGTTTCACTGTGCAGAGCGTCAACCTGTAGACACACCATTGTGCTTTCCATCTCCATGCCAGCTTCATTTGACACTGTATTTACATCTCTAGTCCCCTTGTTTGCCCTTCTAGAAAGGACTCGCTATCAGCTCTCATTGTTAACATTTCCTAGAACCTCCACCTGTGCCCATGTCACAGGAATCTAGAATATGAACTCGGTGAGTTACAAATCCAGTGTCAACATAAAGCTCCAGAGACCATGTTTTATGTGTTCCCATGTTTCATGCCATCAGCATATTATAACAACACTTTGAAAAAAGTTTAAGTAGATATTGGCTTTTGTTGCCAATACCGGGATTTATTGGCTCAAGAGTCATCGATCGTGGGCAAATCTTAACTATTATGATGCCTTCAGGACAAATAAATCTTTATCAGCTGAACATGAATCAATATAATTATGCTTCGCTTATGCACATCTTTTTCCTAACTGTATTGGGTTTTCAACCAAATCATGAAAGATGAGAGAAAGTGTTTCAGGAGGCAGTTGTGAGAAATTATGCCAGGAACAGCCCTGTGCTTTGCAGTGGTGCCCATGTTAGCTAGCGCCAAGCCTTTGCAGTTCAATATATGCATGGAATGTGTGTGTGGTATGTTCATGTGTATGCATAGTTGTGTGTGTGTGTGTGTGTGTGTAGGATGTTGGTGTCCTGCTCTTTCATACTCTGTTTTCTCACTGAACTTGGTGCTCACTGGTTTTCAGCTAGGCAAGCTGACCAGGAAGACTCAGTCGGTGATCCTTTCATCTCCCCCCGCTCCTCTCAGCACTGGGGAATGGTGCCACAACCAGTATTTGGGGAGTGGATGGGGTCTGGAGATCAGAACTAGGATCTTCATACTTGAGAAACAAACAAGCAGGAAGGACACCGAGCCATGCCCCTGGCCCATCTTTCTAGGTCTTACTAGCAGAACTGAGGGGGACCTCTGCAAAAAAAGTGTAGAAGTTCATTTTTGAAGATACAAACTCAGACAGGTCCTAGAGGAGCACAACAGAATGAGAAGAAGCTGTTGCAATCCCATGCTCTGTGAGGCCAGGCAGCCGGGCCAGGTCTAAAATGGAAAGTCAGAGAAGCCACGTACAGCTCAGGAATTTGAGTTTATCTTCACCTTGGCTTGGTGGTTCTGACACACAGCCTTTGAAGAGTGACTTACCCCTTAATTATACGAAAATAATATCTTTTTTGGCATTCCTTCCTGTTGCTATGGGAGAATTTTAATGTCTTTTGGTACTAAAGCCATCGTAGCACCTGTGATGAAATAGAAATTAGGAGTTCTTCATTCTTGCCATGATGTTTGGCCCAGGTTCTGACCTACAAAGGCATGTGCACAAACGACTCCTCGCGCCAGAGCTGTTTCCTGCAAAGCGCCAGCTCGAGTTCGGTCTGGTGTTTCAAATGGCAAATCCTTTTCTGCTTTGATTGACACACTGTAGTTCATTGTCCCGCCTAGCTTCCTCTCATCTGCACAACCAATCAGCTTCCTTTTTTTTTTTCTCATTTCTCGATCCATTCAAAAAGAGTGGGGCAAAGGTGGTCTTGTTGCCCCGGACTCTTACGTAGCTAGCGCACAGAGACTCCACGGAGCCTATTTCTCCCTCTTACATGCATGTTTTATGTTAGACTTTATAAGACCCAATGCTGAAACTTAAAAATAAAAAATTAAGACTGGAGGTGATGTCTGGTTAATGCTGAGCTCCCTGCCAAAACACAGGCACTGTATGAATTGTATGAGAGTAGGAACAATATCAGCCATGCAATCCTGAATTCCTAGATAGAACAAATCCTTCATTATCTTCCTGTTGATCCCACTGTCAAATTCAAGCTGGCCTTTTGTTGTTGTTAGTGGGCTTTGGTCTCTGATTGACCCACAGATAACTTGAAACCCAAAGTTCACTGTGCTAGTATTCCAAAGGGAGGCAAGAGGAGATGAGTCCTGTGGAATTCAATTCTTTACCATTGTCTTACATACAATCCAGGCAAATGGATCAAAGCAATGTGAAGTCAGTCGTGGGTCACATAGTAACTTCATGCAATGTAATGACTGCTCCCAGGAGTTTAGTTAAGAAAAGAAGGAGCCAAAAGAGCAAAGAAAGAATTATATGCAGCCTGTAAAATTTTAGCTGAAGCAAGAACCATCCTCTGATGCGTAGAAATGGAAGCACAGCACACTGGGCATGGATTGGAGTCCTCACAGCACACAGAAGTGATCTGCAGGTTCCTGTTTGACTGACCTCCGGAAACAGGAAATGCCCAGTGGTGCCATAAAAAGGCAGAAGCCGTTTCTCAGGTACCATCAGCAGTACTGTCTGCACAGCTTCATGAACCAGTGCTCCGAGTGGGGAATCATTGGAATCTGAGGGTTTTAAGACCAATGTTTTACTGCTGAGTGGTTTATAGCACCAGGACAAAATCCCTATTGGAGTCTCATAGCCCTTTTCTTTCAGTCTGTCCTTCTGTCTCCTTTGCCTTAAGCTTGCTTTACAACCCACAGGGCGCTCTGTACTCAGGTGACTCCTCCTTCTCTACTGTTCCATGTTCTTAGCCATAGACCCACCTTCACTGAGAACCCAGAGGCTCCTAAGGCCTGGCAACACATTCCACGGTAGTAGAATTCTTGGTAGTAGGGGAGGGGGGTTTGTCAACCCGATGCCCAACACTGAAGTTTCCAGCTCTGTCATACCTGAAATATATGCTCTACTTCTGTGTGTAAGGGTCTTCGCAATGTATCCTCCAGATATTTTAGAACACTATGAAATGAAGACACTCTGAGCATTTTCTTTGCAGGCATTGGGGGCTGGAATCTCATCATCCTTACACACGCACCCTGGCTTCCCACCTAGGTCTGGCCCTCTAGTCGAGAACTTTCCCAAAGCATTGGACACACAGTATGCATTTGCTCACTTTTCTGTGATGAAACTATTATGTCTTTTCAGGTGCTATTGCTCTACTGTGCAGACACTTCTTTAGATGTTTATTCATGTGTTTATCAGTTGGTCAATTTTAACAAACTCACACGAGGACGCAAAAGTAAATGTTGGACTGATGAGATGACTCAGTGGGTAAAAGCATCTGCTACCAAGCCTGAGTTCAATCGCTAGGACACACACACTGGAAGGAGACCCTGAACTCCCTCACATAGATGCTGTGACATTTGTAACACCCATGACCCACTCACACACATACGTAATAAAATAAATGAATAATATATTTTTGAAAATCTATGGTATGGTAAGAAAAAGTCCCAAAGCTGAAGTTAGATTTGCTACATGAGCCCAGATCTCCTTACTGCTTAAGTGGACATTTCAGGTGAGATGGGAGAGGCAGAGCTGTACAGAGAGACAGAGGGACACTGGGGAAGAAGCTCCTGGGAATACTAACTCAGAAGGCTCCAGCTGCAGTTAGGCTAATTCTGCTCTAGGATACTTTGTCTCTGGGAAAACAGCCCGTGAGGTGCCACAGATATAGAAGATAAAATCGTCATATACAAATGTTCTGGAAACTGCAAATGCCACATCTGCCTCTGAAAAGCACTGTGGAAACATTTCCTAACGCAGCTTACATCATTCCATTTGATTGCTATCATCCTTCTCAAATAGGAAAAAGATAGGTGTGTGGCATCGAACATGACACTCACGGGTCCTAAGTAGATAGAATGAAAAGAGATGACTTTTCTTGGCCTGTTCCATGTGGTTGGTTCCTTTTCTAACCCAATTGTAAGCCTGTGGTAACCAGGTAATCACAGCTCGCACAAAGATGAAGTCTCTGTGTAAAGTCCAGCGCGCGGCTCTCTCCGGCTGCCTTCAGTCTGGCTCACAGGCAAGCCATTGAAAGCGCATTTTCTAGCAAAATTCAGAGATTACTTAGGGAGATTTTTGAGGTAGAAATTTGAGTGGAAATATATCTTTGTTTCAGAAGCCAGAGAGAGTTATCAGACCACTTTAGCAGCGGGCAGGCGTCATAGCTCTGAGAAGAATGCTCACAGAACAGGAAAACATCCTTTGCATGGGAGACAGCGCAAGCTCCCGGATGATGGGCGGTGATAAGATCATGTCGCCGCTGCTTTATAAACAAAAAGCTCTTCCACAAAAACCAGTGTCAGCAAAAGGCTCACTTGTTCTTGCTTTACTGAGCATGAAATAGGATTGAAAGATGGTATTAAATGGATTATTAAACTGAAAAAATGATGTCTTGTGATCTCTGCCACCAAAGCCCCCACTTGAGACAGGTATTGTCTCTGTGAAAAGCTCTGCAAAGTCTCCGGTCATTTACGTGGAACCTGAGCCTTTCAGAAGTTCAACTGAGACTTTTACTCTTCGTTTTCAAGTCAGAACCGGGGGGAGATTAGCTTGCTCCTCAGTTATTTTACTCGTGTGTTAACATGTAGGAAAGGAACATTCACGACAGCTCATAAATCTCAAACACAGAAAACTTTTGATTTTTTTTCCTGTATGAAGAAAGAGAAAAGGAATGTATTTTAAACTATCTTAACTGGAGCAGGTGAGATCACTCAGCAGGTAAAGACTGCTGCCAAGCCTGTTGGCCTGAGTTTGATCCCAAAGACTCATGTTGTAAAAAGAAAAAGCAGACTTCCACAATGTATCCTCTGACCTACACACACACACACACACACACACACACACACACGTACACATAATAAATATATATATATATATAAAACAACATGTATAACCTATTATTATAATTCCTGGTATTTTCTTCACTAATTACTTTTAATGCCTACAGTTCCCTAGTTAAATCCAGGGAGTACCTTTAAAACTTGAATTGGCTTATATTACTAAGAACAAGTTATATAATGAAGTCTTGCTTACTAAAACTCCAGAGCACAAGGACTGGAGATATTGCTCAACTAGCAGAACGCTGGCTGCTCTTCCAGAGGACCACGGTTCAAGTCCCAGCATCCACATACAGTGGTTCACAGCCACTGTAACTCCAGTTCCAGGGGATCCTATGTGGTTTTTTGGCTCCCACAAGCACACATGTGATGCATAAACATACATGCATGCAAAATACTCACACACATAAAATAAATCTTTCCAATCTACAGAACTAAAAGAAGAAAATATTTATTTCCAATTCTTGTAAAATTAAAATTCATACTCACATATATCTAAGATATAAATAAAATAAGATGAGGGGTAAGTCCATAGTTTGCTATTTCTGAAAGTTGTGATTATTTTACTGTGCTGACTCAACTGAACAGTATCCATTCCAAAAATGATTGTATGAAACTTAAAGGAACTCATTGAAAAAAATATGAAAAAAAGAACACCTACTTTTGTGTTTTGCAATATCCCAATGATAAACTATACAACTTGAATAGTCATTCTTTCTGAAAAGACCTGAAAAGAATAGGCCTTTTTAAGCAGCTATAAATGTTTATATAAGATGGAAAGAATGTTAAGAATTTGCAGAGTCTGAAAAGTGCTAGAAGTTGGAGCCAGAAATGTACACTGATTACTGAGACCAATATTTAACTTGAGGGCATTTGCTCCAGTTAATCTTGAACTTTATGATCTTAAGGTAAAACCAGATTTATAGATAATGGGAGTGTCTCCCTGGGTGGTATGTCCAATAGGAATTCCTTCTTGGGCAACATGTAAAAACAAACTAGAAATAACCAGCTGGTCAGTGTGTGTCTGTATCCAATGAGAAGCAAAGAAAATTAACTGACAGCGAGAAAATTGACAGTGGGAAGATAATATTTCCTCTCAAAGTCAGGTCCAGCGTCAGACACAGATGGGTCTACAAACTAAGTCCATCCTCTCCAGCACCCCAAACCTCTGAGGCTGAGAGTGTCTTTGATGAGCAGTCCTGAATTAAAGACCCCAGCAATAACCTCAGAGAGGCAACTGCAAAGCCTTTGTAGAAACTCAGTTTCAATATAGGTTTAAAGAACTGTGATGGATAAAGTATGCAGGACCAATGGTATTATGAGGAAGATGGTAATGGTATGTGGTGTGCTTATAATGTTTAGACAAACCTGATGTGAGCTTGGGAACATGTATGATCATAGTAAGCAGTGCTTCCTAGTGACCATAGATATTTGCAAAGGAACAAAACAGAACTTCTAGAAATAAAAATTAATAAACAAGACTAAAATCAACAGACTAGTTGGAGCTAAAGAAAGGACTAGAAAACTGAAAACAGATTTAAAGGAAAAAACAGACAGTTCAGCAGGTAAAAACATTGCTGCCAAGCCTGAAGATCCAAGTTTGATTCTAGAGATTCATGTTGTAGAAAGACAGAGGCCATACCAACTTCTAGTTTATCCGTTAACACACACACACACCACAAACACACAGAATAAATAAACATAATAATATATGTATAACCTATTCTTAAAATTCCTAGCATATGTCTACAGTTCCCACGTCAAAACCTAAGCAGCATGTTTGAAACGAGTTGGCTTATGCTACTGAAAGAAATTATATAATAAAAGTCTTGCTTATTGAAAATTCAGAGAACTAGGGACTGGAGGGATAGCTCTGTGACCAGGGTTTGATTCCCAATACCACATGGTAGCTCACAACTACCGGTGTCAGCTCAGAAAGGCATGACTATGCAACAGATCAGGAAGAGTGAGAGACATATAGAGCGGTATAAGAACTAACACAAGTTATAATCAGAGTGCAAACCAAGAGAGGATGAACAGCCAGGTGGTGGTGGCACACGCCTTTAATCCCAGCACTTGGGAGGCAGAGGCAGGGGAATCTCTGTGAGTTCGAGGCCAGCCTGGGCTACAGAGTGAGTTCCAGGACAGCCAGAGTTACAACAGAGAAACCCTGTCTCAAAAAAAAAAAAAAAAAAAAAAAATGAGGGGGGAGGGGATGGTGTACAGACTGGAGAGAACAGCAAGCCTCGGAAAGAATCAGGAGACTCTACGGATACAATATACAGCTTAGAATGGATAAATGCAATGAAGTCTGCATTGGGGAAGATGGTGGTGAAACCGGCCCAGCGATGAAAATGCCGAACATGAGGGGATGACAGGGCAGTGACAGCAAAGCAATGACAGTTCTAATGGAAATTTAAAAGAATGGACTGCAGGAGGTCAGGCCGATGGAAGGCCTCTCAGTGAACTAGCATGGTGATGCACACCTGTAACCCCGGAAGTGTGGGGGAGACATGAGAGTCAGTGGCAACAGCGTGAGTTTGAACTCAGCCTCATCTACATGAGCTCCTTCCTAAATAAGTAAATATTTAACAAATGAAATCTGAATGGTTTAAACTCCCAGTTTGAAGGCTCAGCCAATCATACGAGTTACAGGTCCATGGATGGGAAAAATAGAAAGTAGAAACACACAAACCAAGAGTCTGTGTGGATAGATTAATATAAGATTAATACGGCATCTAAGACAAAATATGCTCTTAGATATTTATTTAAAAGTTCACTACAGACTAGCAGAGGGCTCAGTTGCCGACCTCTCTTCATGCTCAATAGATGAAACAGAAATTCAGCTGCCGACTTGAACATATTTGATCTGATTAAGTATAGTAGAATATTTTTCTCCAAAATTTATGAATATGTATGCTTCTTTAACACTCAAAGACATTGTGAAGCTTTGATCACATGCTGAATTATAATGAAGAACCGGGAGGGAAAGGTCACGGGATGAAGACCATGAAGGCCACATTCTCTGACCACATTGCTGTGTCTAAAATCTAAAGAACACACACACACTCTGTTGTGTTTCAAAAGTCGTTAACTTCATTATATCTCACAGAGGTTAGAATACATTTTAAAATATGTAATCCTACGGATGGATATGGTAGTCCTCAGAACAAAACACAAGCTCTTGATGTTTGTCAGAACATAACTCTGAGAGAGAAAATACATCAAAATTCTAAAACTGGAAAGCAAAGTCTGAAATTGAAGGAAGATCCCACTTCACATGTTAAAGAATGAACAAAAGAATCAATCTTGCTGGGATAAGATAAAGGAAAATAATATAATATAAATACAAGATAATACATATAATATAAATATAATATATAATATAAATATAACGTAAAATAATATAAGACACAATAAAGATAATTAAGAGAATCAAAATTGAATCTTTGAAAGTTAATGACCTTAGCAGATCTGTAGCATTTTGATTTTATAAATGACAGAGAAGGGAAACATGTGACGTTGAAAATTTAGCGGGGGGATTATATAAAACTATGAAGTAACATAAAACTAATAATGAGAATATTAAGAACTTTGTCCCAAGTAAATTAGAAAAGTCAAGCAAAGTAAGCAATACAATTATAAATAACAATAACCCATAAATAACAATAATCCCAAATAACCCACCACGTGGTTTTGAGAGGTGGGAAACCTTCTATGATTGGGATAGAGAGTTAGCAACCAAAATCCCCAAGAAAGAAAACTCAGCTGAAATGCTTTCAAGAGGGAATTCTCCAGGACATTCTGGAAACAGTGTCAGCCATCCACAAATCAGCACAAGCAGTTGTATGAAGAAGGAGTGAGTCGGGCTGGGGAGATAGATCACCCAGAAAGCACATGGCCTTCGTTTCAGTTTGCATTTCTGGGTATGGGGAGCATTGGTACAGTTAAGTCCAAAGCAGAGTCATGGTTGGCTGAGAGAACCTGGAGACAGAAATGTGGCAGCCTTTCTTAGAGGGAGAGTGATAAACCATTTTGTGGGAAATTACTCTCTCTGTGTCTCTCTTCAGCTCATGAAGAATCATGTCCTGGTTGTCTGAATGGACTGCCAACTCTAGCATCTTTCAAATTCATTAGTTTCTATGAGATTTGAGTTTTCTTATGTAGCGGGGTTGCTACTGTGCTTTTTTACCCTCTAGCTCAGGAAAGAAAAAAAGAAACATAGGAAGAAAGAAAGAAATCTTCACCACCTTTGTTGGTGGGTTGGAAAGAAAGGGGGGAAAGAGAGAGAGAGGGAGGGAGGGAGGGGGGAGAGAGAGGAATGGAGAATATTCACAGTCCTTGTTGGTGGGTTGGAAAGAAAGGAAGGAAGGGAGGGAGGAAGGGAGGGAGGAAGGAAGGAAGATATTCACAGCCCTTATTGACTGTCTGAAGCTTGGGGAACAGGAGCTGATAGTGAGCTGTACTCAACAAAATATCCTCGAACCTAATTCCTCCAACCAAAGCCCCAGCAACCAACAACCAACCAGCCAACCAACCCTGGGTCTCCAGGTCTCACCAATATATACTATGAGCAAAGTTCCCAGAAGTCTAAGCGGCACACAACAAAATTTTGTTATAAGAACAAGCTGCACATAACAAAATTTTGTTTCTCACAGTGGCACGTAAACAAACCGTAACCACCGGTACCGAATAATCTAAAGCAAACTCACTACTGTCCAGTACACCTGGGATGGGTACAAAACCATATTCCAAAAGCCATTGTCTGTTTTTAGAGAAACCAAGATCACAAAACTCCTTCAAAGCACCTCACTACACTCTTAAGTTTGGTTTCCTGAATTTTAAGTACTTAAAATTTGTGAAGTAGTAGTATTTGTAGTATTTGTGAAGCAGAATAGCAGATGTAACGGGTAGAGGACTTCTTAAAATCAAATTCCATCTCATAAGGCAGAGTCACTTTTCTATTTAAAGTAACTTTCACCCTTCATGTGTGTGATAATTCTTTTTTAGTATTGGAAATATATTCTTATATAGAAAGTGTGTGACATGACGCTTAGCCTCCTAGACCTGTCGAGCTGAGAAGCTGAGTGGAGTCACCAGAGGGTTGGAAGATGGATTAGGAAAGAGAGACATGGGCATGAATTTGAGGTGAGCCAAATAAATATATAACACATCCTCCACCCACTCCTAGGAGTTGACTATGTGAAGAACTGGAGGGAAAGGGGCTGTGGTTCATCTAGTTGGTAAACCAGAATGAGAGAGGGTTCCAGCATTAAAGTTCCATGCATGGGAACTGTCATGATGATTGCAAATTTTAGCCTGGCTGTTAACAGGGAAGGAAGCAGGATGGCCATGGACACGTGAGGTCAGAGTGTCAGAGTGAAGAAAAGTGAAAATGAAAGAGGGGTGAGTCATAGGAGCTGATGGTCCAGGTAGGAACCCCAGAGGGACGAGCCGGAAGTACGTCTTATGTATGTGGTGGGGACCGATGCTGAGAGTGAGGGCCGTGAGACACTGTGGGTAACACTGAGTGTAAGGATGGTGGCCGTGGGGATGAATGGCCTCCACAGAAGGAAGAGAGGGGAATAAGTCATACAACTGAGCAACTAAGAATTCTCTACATAGATATGAAAATTGAACGATTATAATGGAAATAATTTTGTAAATTATTAAGTCTAAACTTTTTAAATATTAATAAAAAGCCTTGCTATGTAATGATAATAAGATCACTAATAGCTTGAAGTCATGAAACGAAAAGAAAATTTGATATTTTTATTAATTTCTGAGCTTCATACAATGTATTTTGATCATATTTACCCTGCACCCTCCCCACCTAAACTCCTCCCAGATACACTCTCATCTTCCTACCCCCCAACTCCATGTCCTCCTTTTCTTTTTAATTTAATAACCCATCGGCTCTAATGTGTGTTGTCCACATGCTTCTGGGTATGGGGCCATCTGCTGGAGAATGGTCTACCTGCCAGGAGCCAAACTCTAAGAAAACCAACTCTCCCTGTCCAGGGGAGCTGTTCCCTGTCTCTAGCTCCTCAGTTGTGGGCAGGGGCCCATGAACCATTTACAACTCATGCTAGAATGTTGACTGGCTTGGTCTTGTGCCAGTGATGATGGCTGTTGAGAGTTCATGGGTGCAGTGGTCCTGCTGGCCCTGCTGTTACAGAAGAAGCTGTTTGACTCCTTCCTCCCCAACCTCGGGCCGCTGTGCTCTTCTCATCCTCTCTTCCATGATGGAACCTGAGCCTTGGAAGGCTTTGCACCTCAATGCCTACTCAAATGAGAGGAAGGTTCCAGATGTAATGGCAGAGATGAAGAGGAGGGCATGGTTAACTGATGAAATTTGTAATAGGTTAGAGGTGGAAACCATTTTTGCCATGTTAATAGTACCATTCCTTGAATCACTTCTGATATTCAAAGCTGAACCAAGTGAGAGGAAGGTTATAGGGGAACATGGTTACGATTTGACAGGGAGAGGGGACATCTTTGAAAATGGTTTTGTAGGGAAAACAAAGTTTCAATCAGGGAAAGATGTAAAGGGGGCATTCAGAAGAGAGGCAGAAGTTGTGAGAACATGGCATGGGCAGGACTTCCAGAAGGCATGGTGGAGGGCTTCCCATAGCCTTCTGGGAATCTGTGGGCAGGAAATTAAGGAAGGCTGGACCTTCCATTGGTGTCTGGCATAATTAAAGTAAGGAGCCAGGGTGACATCAACCCTGGAAGCCCTGAGTAGTAAGGACATCAGGCAGATCACATCATCTGGTTAGAAGTGAGTACGTTTCTGGGGTGCCTTTTGACCCCAGCTAATGGAGGCTGTGGTAGTCTGGAGATCTCTGGCTCAGTGTTAGTTGCAGCTGAGCTGGGATTGAATTATGTTGTCCTTCACCTTCTAGGAAGACTGCAAGGTCATGTACCACTGTGCTGTGGACTGCTGTGTTTTCCTTTTAACATTCTAATCAGACTTAATATTGATAGAATTGTGTCCACCTCTTTTTTTCCAAGCCCATGTGTTGTGTTGGAATCTCCAGTACTTCAACTCAGAGATAATTTGTTTACCAAGCCAATCTAGTTCAAGTGAAGACACACTCTACACCAGTATTATTGTTGTCCTTATTAGAATAAGACAGCAGGCCATTCATAGACATAAAGAGGGGATAACTTGAAGGCAGGGAGATAGACACAGACAAACCTAGGAGAGAGGTGGGAAGTGGGTCCTTCTGCAGCAGCTTTCAGGCCTCAATCCTGCTAACATCTGATCCCAGACTCCAGATCTCCAGAGTATAGGGTAATAAACTCCTGGTGCCAAGCTTCTTGCCTGTGTGCCTTCTGCAGAGGCCATAGAAGAATGTCAAGTACTCTCTGTGAACTTCCCATGAGTCAGACTGAACTTAGTCTGCATTTCCAGTGGCTGGTGATGCTCTCCTCTCATGTGGAGTCACATGCCGTGTGTGTCTTGTGTGTGCATTTTTTTGTTTTTGTTTTTTTTTTTTTTTGCTTTTTCTTTACTTGGTTAGCATACAAAGAAATGGGTTTCATTGTGACATTTTCATTTGTCCTGGCAAAAATAAAAAATATTTGCTATTATGTGGTTATATTTTTTAGTGTTATCGTTTTGTTGTAGAATAACTAGAGAGAGGTGGTGAAAATATCTGAGACGTTAGTTGCCAGTATTAAGTGATCTTAAGATTCTGGAAAATTCAGGAGTCAGACTGCCTGTGCTGTGTGCTCTTTACCACCCAGACCTATGAGAGTGGACTCAGTTGAGTAGCCTTGGATGGATAGATAGATAGATAGATTGATCAATAGATAGATAGATAGATAATAGATAGACAGACAGACAGACATATGCCAACACGCTTGTGTTTCCACTTTCCTTTTCTCTTGTTCTGCTACACAGCCCTATTTAAGCCCCACAAGTCTATCCTTGGGATCCTCAGAACTTGTATTGAACTTGTAGATGACTTTGCCTGTATCTTTGTATTAAAGAAATTGGAAGTTTTTCAGTAAACCTGCGTCTAGGGAAAGGGCGTTATAACCTGGGTCAAGTATACCTTTGATATATTCCTAATTATGTTCTGATAATTTATTAAAAGGGGAGAATAATTTGGGGAGCTTTGGAGACCTGCATGAATAGCACTGATGACAGGGACAACCCTTATTATAAATAGCCTTGGAAGTGGAATATATTTGAATGGGATTAAAGATATTTATCAGCAGGAAGAGTAGCAATTCCTGGAGTGATTTACTTGGCTATTCAGCCACTGAATGTGATGAGATCCCTGTAACTCAACTTCTGAGGATACTCTCAAAATTCGTAGCATAAATGCCCACAAGCGGTAAGATTATCATTAAAACCCAAGTTCAGGGGGGAAAAAAAAGAAAGAAAGAAGAATGTCAGCAAAAAATGCAGAAGTTCTAAATTATATCTGAGAAGCTATTATGCAGGATTTGGAACTATCTGAAGTGCACATTGAACAATCTCTCTCTCTCTCTCTCTCTCTCTCTCTCTCTCTCATAGTCATCCCTCCATATCCATGAATTCTACGTCTGTTGATTCAAAAAACCACAGAACAAAACTGTTTTTTAAGAAGATGCTGTTGCTGGTGTGTGCTATGTAGCTAAGTCTGCAATGGTCGCATCTGCATGGCATTATTTTTTCTTTTCATTATTTCTTAAGCCTTGCAGCCTCACAACAGTTTACACAGAGTTTATATTGAAGTCAGCATGTATATAGAGAAGATTTAAAGTGCAAGAGGATGTGCACAGGTTATGTGCCAAAATTATGCCATTACTGTATAAGAGATTTGAGCATCTGCAGATTTTAGTAACCCCTGAGGATGTTGAATCAATTGACCTCAATTTCTAAGTGTGGAACACACACACACACACACACACACACACACACACACACACATGTGTACGTGTGTGTATATATTTATTATGTATATTGTGTACACACATGTGTACATAGATACATATGTGTACACATATATACTTAAAACTTTTAGAAAACAGCATCTTTAAGCACTTAGCAACTTTTCTGAGACGTATGCTTCACTGGCCTCTTAAATAATATCTATGTTTTTCTTTAAAGATAGAAACAATGCCAAAGCAGTAACAGTGAGCACAGCACCAGATTGAGTAAACTCGCTGTTTGAACTCTTGGCTCTATAGCTAACCATCGCTGTCTAAGAGATTGAAGCTCATATTATCTCTTGTGGTTCTGAGCTTAATTGGGATCAGATAGGTGGCTGGTTCTTCACTGAACTTCACCATCAAAGAGTGGCTTAGTCTAGCATTCTTTTGAAGTATTTCTTGTGTGTCTGTATATGTTTGTAGGCAAAACTGGATGACTGTTTATCTGATGCTCTCAGTAGAACACCTGTTGGTGACCTCAGCTCCCTCATAGTCTAGAGTCTGGCTTAGGAGAGCAAGTATCCCGAGAAATACCAGAATG
Source organism: Cricetomys ansorgei (assembly GCA_026225945.1). Classification (NCBI taxonomy): domain Eukaryota; kingdom Metazoa; phylum Chordata; class Mammalia; order Rodentia; family Nesomyidae; genus Cricetomys; species Cricetomys ansorgei. The sequence goes on along the minus strand of JAMJFZ010000191.1, from coordinate 9,861,616 downwards.
AAACTCTATCTTCTTATGTGACCTTAAGTAATATCATCATCTGTGGTCATGTGACTGGCCAAATTCAAAGGAGATGTACAACAATTTACCAGATGGAAGAACTTATTGGCCATCTTGGAAGGTCTGATCTGTCCTTCCTCTGGCCAAAAGAACTCATATCCTTCATATATAAGCCATGCTTATTCACAAATGTGGCAACCAGAGGAACATGGCAGACACTGTCTCAAAGCAACTTTTAATTCCAACTGAACTTATGTTGTAGATTCTTGGATTAGGGCTCAGTCATCTGCCTCATTCTTCACGGTCTCTCTTGGTCTACTTTTTGGTCCATTCTGCTCTCTAAGCTGTTCTAATTTTTACAACCAAGTAACTGGCTTCTCATTCTGCATCCTGTCATATGAAACTCTACTTTTTGCGGGGAAATTGGTAGTGTTTCTGCCAAGTAATTTTCTTTCAAACCCTGTGTGTGTGAGCACGCTGTGCTTGCATGTAGTATATTCAATTATGATCTATTTCATTTTAAGAGGCCATGTCTCTCAAATCTCTTGGGGATAATCCTTTCTTAATTTTGGAAACTGTGACTCCTGTGAGACATGTTGGTACTGTGCTGGATGGAGAGGCTTTTGTCTGTTTGAACATCACCGCCTTTGATTTTTTTTTTCTTTTTTAAGATCTTAGCAAACCACACTGTCGGCTTCATTCTTGAGCCATTTTTTTTTTTATGTTGAAACTTTTACTACTTTTACCACAGATTTGATCTTTTGAAAGTCATTTCTTAGATCTAGAATCATTTGCTGTGTAGAGGGGGCAAGAAAGAGTATGATTTGAAACACAGCAAATCCTGGCTCCTTCAAATGAAATGGTTTTCTTCAGCCTGTTTCTCTCTTTTCCATTTCATCCCAGACTGTAAGAAGCTAGGTGCTGGTTTCAGCCATTCCCTTGGGCTCTTTCTTATTATATCCCACACATAGTGCTGGCCATCTGCCCAATCCTCACTGAAGCTCTTGCCAGGAACACTCTGGTGCTCCTTGCAGCCTAGAAACAGGATCCAAAGACTGAGGACCACAAGAGTGTCTAGGAAGAAGCAGCATTGCTTCTTACATAATTGGAATTGACAGAGTTACACATGTCCTGCTGTGTAGTGACCAGTGTGCCCAGATTCAAGGGATAGAAACAGACCTCTACCTCTAACATTTTAAGAAAACCATATCATATGGGAATTCTTGTTGCACCCATCATGGAAATTCTAATCTGTCCACTATGGTATCCAGAAAACCTGGCTATAATAACCCTGAGGTATTACCTATGTCCATTTATGAATTCATCAGTAGAACTCACATTGAAACTCACCTTTTACTAAGTCGAAGCCTAGTGTACCAAAACCTAAACTGAGTAGCTTATATTCAAATATCAGAAAAAATGAGAAGGAATGGATGAAATGGAATGGATTTACTTTCCATTCTATGCTAAGACCCAAAAGGTGTATCACAATGGGTAAGTCCAAGAAATCTTTCACAAGGTAGACAGTAGAGAAGGTTCCTCAACACAGTTTTCCCTCTGCCCCTTCTTCATACCACCCCTAAAGAATTCAGCCCATACTGAAGGAAGCTCCTGACTTGGGGCAAGTCCTTAAAATGAAAATACACTGCCCAGGTGTGTGCCTTCCATGTTTCTTACTTGAAAGTCCAAAATTTATGTAAAGCGCACTCCAGAAGAACCAGTTGTAAGATACAAAGACCCATCCAAAGCCCTCAACAGGGACAAGGCTTAGAGATTGAAGCCTTTCTTACTAAGCCAGGGTGGAAGGCGCTGAAATCACATCTCTCATTCCCAAGCAAGCAGAGCTCAGCATTTCATATAAGTTTCATTCAGGCAACTCCTGCCTGGGGTACATGTACTAATAAGAACTCCTAGCTGGGCTGTGGTGGCACATGCCTTTAATCCCAAAGGCAAGAGGATCTCTGTAAGTTCAAGGCCAGCCTGGTCTACAGAGTGAGTTCCAGAACAGCCAGAGCTACTCAAAGCTACCTTGTCACGAGAAAAAAAAAAAAAACCAACTCTGTACATACAACCTGAACCTGGGAAAACAATCTCGGTGTAGATAAGAGAGAATGCTGGCCCTTCCAGATTAGCTCTCCCAGATATCAGGACTGTAACCTTTATTCATTTGTAAATTATGGCCTATGGCTCTCTGGTGCCCACTACCGTTTTACCACTGTCACTATCTTTTAAAGGAGACACCACCTGCGAAACAAATCCTAGAGTTAAAACTGTCTTCATTCAATGGCACCAGTGTCTCTCACATGTCCAGTCTGGACTTGGTGCTTACACCTGCAGCCTGCACCTCCCTCCCACCAAACTATAGGAGATGAGAATGACAGGAGGTCTAGACCATAGAAAATCTATCATCTAAAGTCGTGATATAGCTAGAAGGGGGAAGGGGAATGATGTAAGACACATAGGACTGTTATTTAAGAGAGTGCTGCACATGGAGCCTGATGAACTCTGCTTTTGCAACAGCTTTGCCATTGAGCACTTATACTGCAGGTTCAGGCAAGTCACTGACCCCACCCCGAACCTAGTTCTTCGTGTGCAGCAAACACTGATTATTCCCTATGCTCTTGTTAAATGCATGAGCTGCTTTGCTCACACTGCTTGGCCCAGCTCTTGGTATGCAGTAAACACTCAGCAACTGTGAGTTTCATCAAGGTACATTAGTGGGAGGACTCAAGAATGCCATGTAATAAAAGTCATAGCATCACATTCCCACTCATAAAAGGCAGGATGGATAACATGAGCTAAGTAAGATACCCATCATTCTCTGGTCTCCTTCCCCTTCACCCTCACCACCTCTGTGATGATTCTGGAAGCTTTGGGAAACTTCTCTGGTGTATCCACACATCTTCCTTCTGCCTTCTGGACCTATTCCATCCATTATACTATCATTATCCAAAGTCCACGTCAAAGGCTACCTGATGTCTGACTCTGCCTAGTTCCCTGAGATATACCCCAGCCTGTATCCCCATCACCCTTTATGTACACCACTCTAGGATAGGTTTTGTTTTATTCTCGTTTGTATCTCTGGTGCTTAGAAGAGGATCCAGTGTTTGACAGGTGCTGATATACATCTGATGTTAATGCAGTAGATATCATAAGAAGAACCAAAGGAAAGAAACATCCAGCGTGCCTCTCTGTAGATAAAGTAATGACATGGAACCAGATTTTAGATCAGTTCTGCTGTTTCCCAATTTGCTATTTGAACTGGGATATATGACTTTTGATTTTGTTTTTGTATGTATAAGTTTGTGTGGTCTGTTTGTAGATAGATAGATAGATAGATAGATAGATAGACAGGCAGACATGCATGTTTGTGACAGACAGACAGACAGACGGGCAGACAGGCAGACATGCATGTTTGTATAAGAGAATATATGCATGTATATGTTCATATGGAGTTCAGAGGTTGACATCAGGTGTCTTCCTCAATCTTTCTTCACCTTATATGTTGAGGTGAACTCTCACTTGAACCCAAAACTGCTGACTCTGCTTGTCCTGCTAGCCATCTTGCTCTGGGGGTCTCATATCTCTGTGCCCAGGCCCTGTAATTGCAGCGTCTACTATGTATCCTCAGCATTTATGCCAGTGCTGAGGATCCAAACTGAAGTCCTCACACTTAACACAGCCAGTGCTTTACCCACTGAGGCACTCTCCCTCCTCCCTGACTTGGGCATATGACTTCTAATGTGTCTTGTTCAGATTGTGGTTTTCTTATCTGAAATAATTGCAGTGCATTACATAGTAGGTGTAACTCTGAAAGGAAGGCACAGCACCCCTCCCCTTATCAGCTACTTTCCAGTGGTTCCAATTACCCACAGCCAACCACAATAAGAAAATATGAAATGGAAAATTCTAGCAATAAACAATCCATGCTTTAAATAACTTTTTTATAGTATAATGTTATATTTGCCCTTCTCCCTTGCTAGTTGTTATCATTAATCTCTTAAAGCACCTAATTTATAAGTTTGATTTTAAAAGATATGTATACACAGGAGAGAAAGCAAAGTCTGTATAAGGTTCAGTACTACATACGGTTCTAGACATTCCCTAGGGCCTTAGTCTGTATCCTGTGTTCCCTGAAAGTAAAGTGAAGAAAAGGGCATTCTGAATTTAAGCCCCTGCTTCCATCTCACACAGTTCGCCTGTGTCAGGCTTGACCATCTGAAGAGCCTGGTTCACAGCCTCTGCACCTACTACATAGTACCTTAGAAGGTAAGAGCGGGTTATCCCTGGCTCTGCATTCCAGAATGTCATCATGCCGTTCCTCTTCTCCACCTCCTGCTATCTCTTGGTCACAGGGAAAAAGGTCAAATCCAGCAGCATCCCATTGCTTAGTGTTATTCAAGCCAAAAACAGTAAATGGAGGTCCAGTCCATTAGTCCATCCAGTATGTTTCTCCACAAAAGACCATTGCTAAAGTATACATTTGGCGCTCAGCAGTGAGCGGCTGCACTTGCAACAGCTTTGTGGGAGCTCGATAAGACCCATCAGCAAAACACTACCACTCTGCTTCCCGCTCCTGTCTTCCCCTTGGGCATTAAACAGTTTCCAATGGACAGTTTTCAATGAGTTCTGCGTAATCCTGTTTCTCCACCTGGGACATTTTGGACTGTTTATCTCTTTCTGGTAGCAGACTACCCTGAACACTGTAGAACAATAATCAGCCACTGTGGCCTCTTCCTCCAAGATCCCCACTGTTAGCATTTATAACCTGGCTAGTTTCCAAAGATTGCCTTGAGATGAAAATCCCACCTCCTTGTCCTCACCCCCTCCCTCCCAACATTCCCATCCCCATCTGAGAACCACTGAATGAGACCAAATGGAACCGAATATCGAAACTTCATTACTATGATTGGACTATTTCTTGTCCCTCACTACCAAGAGTGTGTGTGTGTGTGTGTTAATATGTCACATATTGAAATTCAAACCATAACATGGCAGTGTTAGGAATGAAAAAGATTCATGCTTTTAAAAAAGATAAGAAAACTCACTCCCCCATCCCTCCTCTCCTCTCCTTTCCCCTCCTCTCCTCTCCTCTCCCCTCCTCTCCTCTCCTCTCCCCTCCTCTCCCCTCCTCTCCCCTCTTCTCCCCTCCCCTCCTCTCCTCTCCTCTCCTCTCCTTTCCCCTCCTCTCCCTCCCCTCCCCTCCTCTCCTCTCCTCTCCTCTCACCTCCTCTCCCCTCCTTTCCCCTCCCCTCCCCTCCTCTCCTCTCCTCTCCTCTCCCCTCCTCTCCCCTCCCCTCCTCTCCTCTCCTCTTGTCTCTTCTCCTGTCCACATAAGAAGATAAGACCATCTGTGCAGAAACCAGGTAGCAGGCTGATTGTCGATGGTTAATATTGATTGGCAACTTGACGGTATCTAAAATCACCTAGGAAACAAGCCTCTGGGCATGCCTGTGATGGATTTTCTATATTGGGTCAATTGAGGTGAGAAGACTTGCCCTAAATGTCGGTAGAACCATTCCACAGGCCGAGGCCCCATACTTTAAAAATAAAAAAAAAAAAAAAAAGGAGAAAATGAGCTGAGCACCAGCATTCATTTTCCCTGTTTCCTGACTATGAATACAGCGACCAGGCGCCTCATACCCCTGTCACCGTGCCATGACGGGGGTACCATGAGGGGACTGTACCCTCCAACCATAAACCAAAAGTAAACCCTTCCTTCCTTCGGTTGTCTTTGTCGGGTGTTTGGTCACAGAAAAGACGGACATGAGAACCTTGATGGTGAGCTTCCTGGTTCCCAAAGCTGAGAAACAAATGCGTGGTAAAAACCACCCAACCTACAATACTTTGTTATAGCACCCCCAAATCGAGGAAGATGATTCATTTAGAGAATCCAAATTTGCATTAAAGCAATCTGTAGCTAAGTAGGTTTGGAAGAACGATGTCCACTGGAAAGGACGTGTTTCCTTGCGAGAGCACTACAGCTCACTTCTCTGGGAAACAAGTCAGGGCTTTGTCTTCCGACTGTGATATGTGACCATTAAAAAGCCAAAACAACAAAAGCAAGCCTAGGGTCTTGTACCAATCTGTCCCTGAAATCCAAAGCTCCAGATTTATCAAAATGTTTATTCCCCTGTCACCAAGGCCCCCTTGTGTCTCCTTGGACCGCAAAGAAAAGACAAGGAATGATTGAGCGGTTGGGTTTTGTTTTGTTTCCTATTCCTGTATTGTACCTGAGTTCTTAGTCGGCTTCCTAAATAGAATAATCAATGCCATTATCTCTTCCTCCCTCATCTAAATCACATCAGGACCCTATAGTAGATCAATAGTTACAACAAAGGCCAGAGATCTCATTCCAGAGGGACTCATTACTCCACCGCCCAGGATCAGGGTGTGGGTTCCAGGGCGGGTTATCGACTCTTCCACCTGGAGTTAACCAGAGCTATCAGTTATTAATCCCACGTGTGGCCCTGCCCACAAGGGCTGCACCTGCGTGCATGGCAAACCAGCCCATAAACCAGCAGACCCATTTCCTTGTTTCTGCCCCCCTCTCCTTTCCCTTCCCTTATTCTCTTCTTATTTAAGAATTTGTCTTGTCTAGCAACCTAAACAATTTGAGGCTTCATTGAGATTCCTAGCAAGTGCAGGTTGCCTGTAAGCAGGCTCACATCTGCTGCTGTGTTACAAAGACTAATTAAAATAAATTCAGATCTTAAATTAGTCCTTTCAGTAACATTTATTGCCTAAGCCACTGGGCAATAAAGTATGTAATTCTGTTAAGCTGAAGAGGAAAGTGGTATTTTGATTCTATTTCTTAGCCAGTCTCTGAAAGGACTGTAAGGTAGGGGAAGGATTGTGCCCTGCAGCGTCCATTATTCCAGCAGTAGCTATTTCCCAGCTGATTATCTGTAACCTTAGGGCCCTTCTCTTGGCTATCCTGCCCGTCTACACTGTAGGCTAAATACTGTGGATGGATCAGAGGCAACCTTCCTATACAGAAAGGGTGGTCACTCCTGTCTCCCCTGAAAGTCTGCAGTGTCCATTGTCTGGGCCAGAGCATTTCCCATGCAGGGATCCGTTGTTACAACCGCTGTACCTCGTGAAGTTACTGTCATTCAATAAACACTGACATTGTGGAAAGATACGAGTGTGTTCAGCTACCCACGTGGCTGCCATAGTGTTCAGGACACTTTGCTCAGACAGCTCTATGAGGCAGGAGGTATGGGATTCATGTGGACATTCTCCAAGTCTTCAGGTCCCTGGTTTGGATTTTTCTTAATGACTGCCAGTGCAGTCAGCATTTCGAAATTTAACTCCGTACCTTGTAATTTCACTCTACAGCTGGAACATAGCAGAGCTCTCTGCCATGCTCTCTCTATCCCATAGTGTTAAAATGAGCTTCCCATGGATTTCAAAGGCATGTATTTCATTTTTTTTTTTCCAAGGCCAGCTTCACTTTCAAGTTCAAGGAATTGTGATTGCAAGTCTGTAGTCTGTATCGGCACCCGGATTCTGACCTACATATATGTATTGCTCTTCGGGCTGGTCTTTAAGACGAAAATACAGCAAAGACAAGAAGTGCCATGATGCTTTTATACCTGTATATGACTCTCCAGAGGGTTTCTTTTCAGTGCTGGCCAGTCAGCTTTCTCTGTCATGCTCTGAAATGCCCTCGTAACTGTACCAGAATGTGGGTTCCTCCCGTCTGTCGGAAGTTGTGTTGTTGATTGCCCTGAGAGCCTGGGTTTCTCAGGACCCACCTTCTTCAGGCCCCTTGGGAAGCTCTGAGACAATGTGGTCTGTGCTAGGCACAGCCTCCGGATACCCAAGAGGGCCAAGCAGTGTGTGTATTCAGGACTCCAGAGCTTTAGCCGTATGAGACTCTTCCGAAGACAGACCCCTCTGTTCAAGGCTGTCTGTCTGATGACCAAACTACAAGCATTCTTGGTTAACTAGAATTAATGCCATTAAGTAAGCATCTTAAGTTATAGAGTTTGCTCTGAAAACTTTGCCTTCAACAAATTGTATTTTTCGAGGGAAATAGTCATGTCTGGAGCAAGAAGTCCACATGTGTTCATCTCATAAGTCATAATATTGTTACTAAAAGCAGCTGGCATTGTATTTATCGTCTATTTATCCTTGGCCTTAATTATCCAACAGCAACGCTCATTACACATCCTTGCGTGCTTTTTTCCACTACATTGGTATTTCTCTTACAGTTGTTTAAAAATTGAAGCTACAACCCAACCTCCCTTCCATTCCCCGAAAAACAAAAGACATGGTGACAACAAACCTCTTCCCTTGTGACTTGTTAGCTGTGTCCTGGGACGCCTCCATTAGCCTGTCTATGGGTAATGTGTTTTGCTTCTCTGCACAACTCCCCAATTCCAGGGGTCACGGCATAAACATACTGCCCCCCCCACCTTGATGTTTCAGCAGACATACTGTCACTGGAAAGTATTCTACACAGTTCTCTAAGGGTTTTTCTACTTAATCACCACTGTGTTAAAACATGCTGCCTGCCTTCCTGTGGTGAGAAAGTAAATTAATGGGACAGGGCTGGGTGCTCATCTTATTCATTGGTTAACATTGTATTTTCAGGATGATTTATGTCTGCTTCTAATTGCTCCTATAGTGTTCTCCTTAGGATTAATTCTTAAATTGCAATTAGAGGAAATACTGTTTCTGGCACACACACACACACACACACACACACACACACACACACGCACGCACACGCGCACACACACGCACACACGGAAGCGTTTTACAGTGAGAATGTGTTCCCTGTTGCTCTGCTCTCTTGCTTTAGGATAACTAGCAGTAGGGGATCACTTAGCAGTCCCTTCGTGGCCCTTTTAGAAGTTCTTAATTAGAGTTCATTTTAAAAATTAAAAGCTGACAACGTTATTTACATAGACAATGTCCAAGAAACTGGCTACTGAGAAAATATCTCATTTCAGAAAGACTAGGACCTGACCTGACAGCAAAATACAACCCACGCACAGCACGTGCGTCCACACTTGGCCCCGATGAGAAGCTAAGCTGCGGTCTCAGGTGGATCAGAGTGGGGCTTTCTTTTTCTTTTCTCCCACTCTTCCTTTCTCATTTCCACTCCCCCTCTTCCTCCTTGCTTTCCTTCCTCATCTCTTTTCAATACCTCTACCCCTCCCTTTCTTCTTTCCTTTCTTCCATTTTTCTTTGTGTGTGTGTGTGTGTGTGTGTGTGTGTGTGTGTGTGTGTGTGTGTTCTTTTTCCCAGACAGGGTTTCTCTGTTGTAACTCTGGCTGTCCTGGAACTCACTCTGTAGACCAGGCTGGTCTTGAACTCACAGAGATCTGCCTGCCTCTGCCTCCTGAGTGCTGCTGGGATTAAAGGAACCGCCTGCTAGTCCTTCCACTTTTCATTTCTCTCCTCTCCTCTCCCCTCTCTTCCTTTCCCTTTCTCTCTTTCCTCCCTTCCTCCCTTCCTTCCCCTTCCCTCCTCTTCCCTTCTCTTCCCTTCCCTTTCCTCTCCTCTACTCCCCTTCCCTTCGTTACAGAATTCCCATGTAAGGTGTTGATTGAACGTGCCTGTGTGTGTTTTACCCATTAGATTCCTAATTAGATACTGTTTAATAAATTGGGGAAGACCAGCTTGCAGCTTTCTGACCTTTCCTCCCAGATGGTTTTTCATTACTTCCCATTGCCCTCTGGTGATGGAAGTCTCTAAACCTCTGGGATTCACTGATTCCGAGTAGGTGTTTGGGTCTTCAGGGCTCTCTGGTCCTTTAGGAGGTTTCCTTGTGCTGATAACCATCTGTCACTGACCCTGATCTACTGAAGCAGTTCTTGCTGCTGGAGATCCAGCCAGGACCCTGAGCACATTGTGGGGATCTTTAAATCAAAGAGTGTTATAAGCAACGCGCCCCCAACGCCTCCACCATATAAAACTGCAAGATCACATTAGGTGTGACACTTTAACCTTTGCCATGTTGTCCAGGTAATGATGTCAGGATTTGGCTCTCATCCATCAAGCGCCCATAAACACGTTTCGAGTGCACCAGGGGATTGATCGCAGACCTATAGCATTTTCCCCTGGTTCCTACACCTCTGTCACTTCCCGAACAAGGCAACTGGCAAATCGCACTGCACTGTGGGTGAGCTGCTCTGCAACTCACTTCTCTTCGGGTTTACTTGACCGTGCTTGGTACCTGTTGGAACACAGGTCTGAACATTTACGCCAGATCCTACGGGATGAATCAGGCTATGCTTCCCCCTCTCCCTCCCTCCCTCAATCCCTCCTTCTCTGACTTACCCAGTTCCTTCCTTCCTTCTTTCCTTCCTTCCTTCCTTCCCTCTTTTCTTCACTTCAATCCATCTTCCCTCTTTCTCTCTTCCCCCTAATAGCCACTATTCTTATAATCTTCTGGAGGAAAGTTTACCTTTAGAGTGTTGGAGGTTATCGTCTATTACGTCAGGGAAGCCATGGTGGCAGAACTGAGATGTTGGTCACATGGCATCCACAGTCAAGAAGAAGAGACAGATGAGTGTGCTGATGCTCTCACTTTCTCCTTTTTATTCACTCGGGGACCTTCTGCTGGTGGAGTGGTCCTGCACACATTTAGGCAACCTCCATCTCAATTAACCTAACCTAGAGACTCTCTCAAAGACATGTACAGAGGAGGTTTCCCCTTCTCCCCCACGGTGATTCTAAACCCCACCAAGTTGACAATAACAAAACAATAAGCATCACAGAAACTAAGACCATTGGCAGCTGGGAGAAAGTCTTCCTTCTAGAGTCATCCATGCTTTTAAAAATTGCTAAAAGCACCAGTCATATCATTAAAACTAGATTAAGAATGAACATAGTTGTCCATCAGTCATGGGTCAGCAAGCGATGGGCACAGTCATCAGCCGGGTCCTCCCTTGGTTGGGTCCTGGATGTGGAGATCTGGACACTTTGCAGCATAGCAAGAGGATGATCTGGAGGTACTTAGCATTTGTAAAAGATGCCTTTGTCACCATGTTCTTCAAATTCAAAAGAGTTTTAACTTGAAAGTTCTAATGCTCTTGTCATTTCTGAGATATGGGGAAAGCCCCCCATGGTAGAGATTTCCCATCTCCTTTCTTTGGCTGTCATTCTAATATCCCAACTCACTAGTAATCATAGGGGTGACCTTCTAACTTGAGGGAGCATTGTCGTCACTACCGGTTCCCTCCCCTAGTAGCAGATGCATGAGATGGGTCTCAGAAAGGTTAAATATACAGATCTTTCCTCCTGGAGAGAAACAGTATGGCACAATAAAACACTAGGTTCAATAGCTTCTCACGCATGGGTATCACACATCACATGAGCTTAGGAAAAGTCACATAGCACCTTTGATCTTAGAGTCTCTGTTGGTAATTATAGATCAGAATGCTTCCATAAAATACCTGTTTCCATAACACTCCAATTCTGTGCTTGGTGTAGCTGTTTAGACAGGAAACTTTAGGAATGGCAAACTAACGAATGCAGGAAAATACACTGTGCCTCCCACCCAGGTTTATGTAAATGGAAATGTTTTGTGGTACTGAAAAGAAATCTATAACTTCTCTTTATAAAGTCAAGGAAAAATGTTATGTACCTTTAAAGAACTTGTTGCAACTATGCCAGACTCTATTGCGATAGCATCTGTTGTATCCTCAAGGCTTATATGTTGCCTCTTAGTTTTGCATAATATGGTCAAGTTTCTACATTGCTTTCACCTAGATAACCTCATCTGATTCTCACAACGCACTCTATCCAACTGGGAATAGGAGTATTACTAGCCCTACTTTGCACATGAGGTTCTGAGAGCCAACTGACTAAGGTCAAAAAGCTCTAAGTATCAAGTGAACTTGAAACCAAGTCTTCTTTACTCAGATCCTGGGACTTAGTAACACACCAGGCTTCATTTGGGTTCTTGTAGGAATCTTCTTCTTACCAGGAAACAGGAGTCCCAGGCTGGGTGGCCTTAGAAAAGAGTATCTGGAAGCACCTGTTGAAAGTCCTCAGTAGCTGGCAGTAGTCTGTCCCAAGATCTGGCAGCTGACAGTGGTGATATAAACTTGGGGACAGACTTACAACGTGAGGCCCTGATGATGTTTAGACATAGACACAGAAGAGACCGTGGCTTCTATGTGTTCCTTCGGACATGTTCTTCATGCATCTTACCTTCCTCTATGCTCTCCAGCAAGATCAAACCACTTGCTCTGCCTGACCCACTGTTGATTGTTGAAAATCTGAAGAACCAACAGATAGTCAGAAGTAGAAGGTGAGGCACTGGTTTGCTGAGTTCAATGAAGCCCTCATTCTTCTGTAAATCAGCTTCCCAGTGGATTCTCCTGGCCTGGTCCTTTGCAACTCTGGCTGTCCTGGAACTCATTCTGTAGATCAGGCTGGACTTAAACTCAGAGAGATCAGCCTGCCTCTGCTTTCTGGGTGCAGGGATTCAATGCGTGTACCACCATCACTTGGCTACCCACTGTTTCTTATATTTTTCCTAGACCTCTGTCCATAGTCTGTTTGACGAATTCACATCACTCACTTTGAACATGTTTTTTGTTTCCTTTCTGACCAGACCTTACCGCAGAGGACCTGGGTACTGAACAGGAATTCATGCCTGGATTGAAGCATCTGAGCAGGAAATGGAAATTATAGTGAAGATCTAGAAGCCGGAAACTGAGCCAAGTGAGGCTTAGTTGACCTAGAGAGGAAATTGGAGTAGACTAGGAGGAAATATGAACTAAGATAATGGGCCATGATGCTTCTGGGTAGCTCTTACACTCCTCCAGGGACATGACTCTGTACAGATGCTATGAGCTAAGGATGAAGGAGGAGGCAACAGGATCTGGAGAGGCAAAGGGCTAAAGGAGAACCGGGGTCACAGACTAGAAAGACATTGGAATGACTGATATGTCACTGGCTGCGACTGAATAACTAGCTGTTGATTGGACCCCTTTTTTTCCTTCTGGGCAGATGGTTTATGATCTCCATATTCCTTATTCTGAGCCATGGGACGTGAACCAAGGAACGTGATAGTCTGCAAAATCTCCCTCACTATCCTCTACTTTTCAACTGCTATAATTAAGATAGATACATATCACCATGGTGTCTATTAATCACTCCCTCACTCATTTCTTGTATTCAATCTCTGAAACAAGATCTGAGGGTACTTCTCAAAGAGTTAAACACATCCCCTTTTACTGAGCCGATGACTATCGCAACACCCTCTTGAGACACTACAGAATTAGACAGTGCGCCTATGGCATTTCAGTTATAGATCCTGTGATGGCTGCTACGTAAAGCACTGTGCATTAGGATCCATTTGCTGTCTTTTTCCCTTCCAAAATGATCGTCATTTGAACTGAGTGCCTACTTTGCACTAGGTGCTCTGAAACCGTATGCTGGGATAAGTATGAAAATGGGAGCTTATATAATGCTGACACTAATGCAACCTCCTTCAACAGTTAGGCAGCCAGGGCCTTCTTAATATACAGGGAGTGGTGATAATAGATAATAGACACATTATCAAGCCTGGAGCCATCTTGGCGGCACCTGTTGAGGGATGGGGAAAACATGAAACTTCTAAGGAATTCCCCTGAATGTTTGCATCCAAATGAATATAGATACCTGAATATGTGCAAGACACATGCACACACACACACACACACACACACACACACACACTTTTTTCTGTTTTTATCCTAACAAAATCCATAAAAGCAGACACAGGTATGCTATGGATTCGTAAATCAGGAGATGTTTCCCAGGGTGTGTGTGTCCCTCTGTCGCCCCTCATCAGTGTTCTGTCTCTCAGCACCAGCACTTCTGATGATTCGAAACCCCCTCTAAATATGGCTTTTGAAGCCGTGCACTAATATCTTAGAAAAGAAACAAGCAAGAGATTATACCTCTTGTGTATTCACGGGTGCTGATTACAGAACACCTCTTTTAATTAAGTGCTTGTCTGAGTCAAGGTTGCACAGAGGTGAACATTTTGTGAGCTTTCTTGAGGTCATAAATGGGTTTAAGTGATTTTGTACACATGAGAGAGAAATAGCCCTTGGGTTGGAATCCTGATTTGGGGGAAAAAAAAAAACAATGTGAAAGGCTGATTCCCCATCTCCCCCTTTCTGAAAGAGTTTATAGACATCTGGTGGCGAGGGTTTCACCCCAGGAATGTGGTGGTGAAGGCATCAGTGGGCAGAGGTAGGCGCTTCTCCCTCCCGATTCCCTTGTCCTAAAATTTTCATTATAGATACTTTGCCCATAAATGCATTGTTGGATCAGAGTGTCACATGTTCCTTCACAGATGTTATTTCAGATTAAGCCTCTGGCAGCAGGCAGTGGACGTGGCTCGAATTTTCCTCCTTGCTCAGTAGCATCCCTACGCGCAGCCCATCATTTATGGAGTCACATTGCTTGCATAACAATTGAACCGAGCTGGTATTTCAGGTGTCAGGATATATAAGACTGCAACCTAGTGACTAGAAAAAAAAGCCCAAGAAGGAGGCCGATGATGAAGGCGGAGTCAGGATTGAAAGGAAACTGGAAGATGTCATCTGTTGTGAGAATCCTAAAAGCTTCTAATGACCTGGTATTCCCAAGCAGCTCATGCCACTATGTCTCCACGGTGTCTCTTGAATTTATTTTTTACTAATCAGGCTTTGCATCTAGTATTACTTTTCATTATGGTCTAAGACCCACAGGATTGATTTTACTTTCTTACTGAATGAAACCCTTGGTTAGCAATTTATCATGCAAACATCTTTAACTGTATTTCCAGCCCTATATTCAATATTATAATCTATCAAATACATTTATTTTTTTTCCATTTGAACATACTCTGCTGTCTGAGAGCATCTGGCAATCCAGGCCTTACAGGTCAAATGTCATATTTCTTTTGGGAAATATATTTTAATAACTTAAACTAAAGATGCTGTCTTGGATATTTTCATGACACAGAATAGACTCTGATCAAAATCTCAACATTATTAAGCCTTTAAAAAAATAACAGCAGTGATTTCCAGCCAATCACAGTGCTGTTAGAACAACATAACATACAAATTATCCAACCTCCATTCTAGGTGGTAAGTGGTATAATACTGGGGGCCTTGTCCATTGTTTCCTGGCTATACTTACGAGGTATATGATAAATATTTGGATGGATGGATGGATGGATGGATGGATGGATGGGTGGATGGACTAATGGATGGATGGATAGATGAATGGATAGATGGATGGATGGATGGATGATGTGATTTGAGATTGGAGCCCAGGCTTTTACAGTGAGTCCAGCCCAGAAAGGCTGTTTTGCATCAGTGAGCTTCACAAACACTTTCTGGAAGTCAGTGTCCTGCTGTTCACGTGAAGAAACCAAAGGGCAGAGGGCTAAAGACCTCTCAGGAGGAGGACGTAGCTTTCTGGTATGTGAAAGCACTTTACTGAGGGCTCGGGAAATGAGTTCAAAATTGAAATTGCTTTCCCCAAAATGGTTGCGGTCTTTCGATTGAAAGTAATTGGAAAATAAATAAAAACATGGAGAAGTCCATGAATCTGATTCCCGACATTGAAAAGGATCCTTGTGAACTGTGAACTCACAGTTCCTGGCTGGACACAGAAGTAACAATGGCAGCCACTCTGAGGTGTCTCTGGGTGAGAGTTTTTGAGTGAATGTGTCTCCTCTACGTGCCTTGAACACTCAGTGAGCTCAGCCCTAAGACAGGCTCCAAATAAGTCTGGAGGCAGAAATAATGTGTTATCCTCTGGACTTTATTTCTATTTGGGCAGAACAGGACGGATTCTTTTTCTTGTTAGGCATCATTTTAACATTCCCATTGTACATGGTGACTTTTTTTTTATATAAGAACAGAAATAAATCTAGCTGTCCCCTAACGGGAACAATTTCCCTCCGTATTTCTTGCAGCTCTTGTCCCATGAGGCGACAGATGAGTATGTGATAGCAATACTGATTCCAGAGTTGAGATACCATCTGATCCACCGGGAGAAGGTCTGTGGATCAAATGAGAATGAGCCCCTGCCTCCTGGGCAGCCATCTCTCAGCGTGGGCTTTGCTCTGTGGATCAGAAAGACAGCTGGTAACTAGCAATATGTTACACCAAAGACCTCCATGGTGTTTTGTTGTCTCCAGCTCTGATGCAGAATGAGTCGCTTCAAATACTGATTTTTATTTGTGTGTCTTTTTGGTAGAACAGAATCCCATTAAGCAACTGGTTTGGAAAAGAAAAAAGAAAAAAGAAAGTGGTGTTGCTGCCTTAACGTACATTTTAAAAGTGAAAATCCTAGCTACAGAAATCACTGATTGGAAAAACAGCCCCAAAATTACCCGCATACACATCTACAGAAGCAAACAATCCTTGGGGTTTGTTGAGGATTTCTGAAGTCAGGAACTTTTATCCAGTTATTTTCCTAAGTTAAAGCATGGCATTGTTTGCAGGCATATTGTTTGTATTTGAGAACATTTCTGATGTTCTTTTCTGAGTCAAGATTCTTTCCCATAAAATGCGTATATTAATCTCTACAAACATTGAAGCATTAATGCTTTAGAAAAAAACAAAAACAACTCAGCACTTTCAGCCCAGAGCCAAGCTTTCCTTTACTGAGTTGTGTTTAGTTCTTAGGATTTAATTTCTCATAAAAAAATTTTTAATGAGGTTTTATTTCTCAGTTGATTTTTTTTTCATTTCCTGCATCTGTAGTCCAAGTTTCTGGTAATAATTAGTGTCGTGGGATCAAAATTCCTCATTTGTCAAAAGACAAGGCTGAAGTAATGAAGTTGCATGTGTGTTCTGGGTTGCCTGAAAGAGAAGGAATCTGAGGTTGAGCGTTGCATAGATGTCAGTCCCATCAATGGTTATTTGGTATCGGTGGCTATCAGTAGGTATTTGGTATCAGTGGGTATCCCTACCCAGGAACGTGTTAAACAAATTTCCACACCCAACAGTCTTTGACAGGAATGATGCTCTCTGGTACACCACTTCTGTGGCTCTTCTAAGTTTCCAAATTGCTTTCTATAGCTCTCTGTTAAATACTTTAATGAAATGATTAAAGATTGTCAATCACCCATCTCTATGGAAAAAAAAAATGCCTTCATGACATTCTATCGTATTCTGGCCATGTTGGTATGGAGACTGTGGTCCTGTCGAGGAGTCTTGGAACTTCCATTATAAGCATAATTATAGTAGTTGGTATTCAGTATGCAGTCAATTTGATTGATGCATTACGCTGTGTTTTAGACCCCCATCAACTTAGGCAAAATATATTACCAAATCCACCATCTTGTACTATTTTCACTTGTATTTGGAAACTCTAGCAATACTGATGCCCACATACAATCACTGATGGATCGAGGAAAAAATTCCTAAGGGAAGAATGCCATTTATATAAGAAAAAGGAATACAAATCACATAATCATTTCCTGAAGTACATCCAGGGGCACCAATTCTTAGATAAATTAATGAGATTTGAAGGAAAAGTAGACTGCAGGAGGAGAAAAATGGGGGAGAGGGGAATAAGAAAAAAAAAACTCATTTAAAAAATTGAATGATTTTTTTTAAAAAATCATTTTTAAATGATTTAAAAATCAGAAATGAAAGCAGCGACAGAATGTGGTGGCTTGAATAAGAATGTCCCTCATAGGTTCATAGATATGAATGCTTAGTCACCAAGGAGTGGCCCTATTAGAAGGTGTGGTCTTGTTGGAGGAAGTGTGTCAATGGGGGTGAGGTTTGAGGTTTCAAATGCTCAAGCCAGACCCAGTGTCTCTTTCTTCCTGCTGCCTGCCAATCCAAATATACAACTCTCAGCTCCGTCTCCAGCACCATGTCTGCCTATGCACCACCATGCTCCCTGCCATGATGATAACAGACTAAACTTCTAAAATGTAAGCAAGCCCCCAATTAAATGCTTTCCTTTATAAAAGTTTCCGTGGTCAGGGCATCTCTTCGCAGCAACCGAACATCCACTAAGACACGGAAGTGTGAAAAACACTGACATAAACCAAGTCAGTATGACATCTTATTTTAGGGCTCCTTTGAGCTTTTATCGTGCTGTGAACATCAGCAGCCTCAAAGAAGGGCATCTAGCAGCCAAAGATCCCCCAACTTATTCAACAGGGAAATTCTCACATCTGATACCCCATTTTATTCCCCAAAATAAAAAAATTTAAACAACCTTTAAATGTTTGCTTTGTAAACAAGGACATAAAGTTAAATACTACTAGAGATGATTGTATTAAATACAGTGTTTTGTAGTTCCATTAATATTTCAGTCAATTATTTATTGAAGAGCTGGTAAATGCTGGATACTAAATTAAGCCCTTTTATATAGATTAAAATTGGCAATGAGTCTAGAAGGTAGGTTATCCTCTACCCCTTAATAGGTAAAGAATCGAAGCTTGGAGAGGCTTAGTAACTCTCTCAAGGTTGTTGTAGGAGAAAGTGGTGAAAGACAGAATCCAGCCGTGAACCAGAACTGGCTCTCTTATTTACGATGCTACAGTAAGTGCTATATAACTTTATATAAATCTTTTCACATAAATCTTGGAAGGGCGTGTGACTTGAAAAGCTTCAAAGATCCTAGAGTGAACTCAAAATGTCTAGTCACCCCGAGATGTGCTATCACTTTCCACAGCATGGTGCTGATTGGTGACCATGTAGGAGATGAATCCATCCTTTCAGTGCACTGCCCCCCAGCGTTAAGATATCCTATCATTGTTGGTAGCTTCTATGCTAATCAATTTTGGGAAATGAAGGAAGACAATACCGCTTTGTGAAAGCTGAGAGCTTTTTTGTTAACGAGACTGTAGGAATTTTCTATTGAATGTATATATATTTTTTGTGAAAAGACATTGAAAATGCTTCATATCAGAAACTTGTACTGTAAATATGGAAGATATTTAATTTTTTAATTATTGGAATAGGGACATGAATGATAAAATAGAACACCTAACAAAATAATATCAAACATGCTGTTTTAATAATTAATGATTCAACTGAAGTACAACATGGGCTGTTATTTTTGAAGATCAAAGCTTAACCTCATCATGCAGAGGGCTAACAGTCTTCCCTATAATGTGGCTTGAGATGGGGTCACATAGCCTTAGTGGACTGTCTAAGTTCCTACTCCTACGCGCACGATAGTACATCAAAACAATGTGTCTCTGAAGCCATCTGCTCAAATGAAAAGAATTCCGAAATAGGTATACGTAAAACGGGTTCTCAAATATTAAACCCAGCATGCACTTGGATATGGAATCTCTCTTTTTATTGGCGTCAGGAAATATAAAAGATAAATTTTAATAGGATGAGGCTCAGAGAAACAGGGAGAAAATGAAAGAGTGCCTGAGGCTGGCAGACAGAGTCAAGGTAGCAATAACTAACAATAATGTGGAGATGTAGGAGGTGAGACAACCCGAGGACAGATGATCAGAGGAAGGGACGCCAGGCAGTGCTAAAGACAATTCAGTATTTTGCCATCCATGATACACTCTGCTCTTATGAATTGCCTCCTCATCCCAGAGCAACCAGAATGTATAAGTCTTTCAGGTTTTGAAAAATGGTTCTACATTTTTTTAAATGTTTGGAAAAGGAAAGTCTGCAGGTTTACAACTCCATCCTTTCCCTTGGCTGGCTCCCATCTGGTGTGGCACTTACAGTGGACGTGGGAGATGAGGAGGATGACTGTGAAATAAAATAAGATGTTCCAGTGAGATCTCATGGAATATATAGAAGCTTTGCAATTTCACACCAGGAGTCACAGCCTGGCCTTATTTTCTGGTTGCAAATATGAAATAGCAGTCATCTGTCTGCCAAGCTAACATCTTCTTATGCTCCCTTTCAATCACTCTCAGAAAAAAAAGAAATTAAATTGATTCTCATTCAGTGGCTCTCTTATTGTTTGTCACTCGAAAGATATTAAAACAGAATAGCAAATTTTATTTTCTCTGATTTTGTAAGTTTTTAAAGTGGGGATTCTCCCCCATTCTACTTGAACAATAATATAACTTATATTATAACCATCTAATAAAATGCCCTAGAGGACAAGCATTCTGTCTGCCCTCACATGAACTCTAAAAGATGATAGAACAGGTTTACACAGTTGTTAAACAAATATGAACCCAGAGCATAATGGAAAATTGGTAAGCAAGATTCCTAAGAAGATGTCATTCTGGGCCAAACAAAGTTCTGCAAGAAGCGACAGAGCCCAGGTACGGCTGAGAATGAAGGCTCCCTGTATGGAGACAGCTATGGTGGAACTGGCTGCTGGCCCTAGAGAGGTCCAACAGGATGCACTGAGAATGGCTGATGGAGAGTAGCTAAAGAGGAAAGACAAGGTGTTTAATTGGTGTCGGGGTATCTGGAGACCAGGATCTGGGTATGCATCTCCACTATCCACAGAAAGAATCAGGGTTCATGTTCTCTGATCCTGAAAAGCAAGCACTTTGCTCTTTACTTCACCTCATCTTGCCTGTTGGTACAGGGAGATTCTGAGTGGTCCTATAGTCACCAAAAGTAATCAACACAGAGCTCCGTGAGAAGGGAGGGACACACTGATGTTACTTCAGCACGCACCTTAAATGGAGACAGTGATAGGGACACCATCGGCTGGAGAACAAGCCCCACACCTCAGAGCCCAGCTTGCTCATCCACTCCGAGTATCTTAAAGGAGTTCCATCTGCAGAAACAGGAACTCTGTAGCAATGGGCAAAGATGATGCTTTAAGAGACCCCAGATTTCTCATGTGAATTTTATTTGGCCTGTTTAGGAGTTTTGGTGTTGCTTCTTTGGGATATTGTGTGTGTTTGGTGTTTGTTTGCTATGACAATGTTTCTCAGCTGGGTAGATATCTCAGTGGGTAGGGTGCTCACTGCTGAAACAACCTAAGCACCCATGTAAAAGCCAAGTTCAGTTGTATGGATCTGTAACCCCAGTGCTTGGAAATGGCGATGGGCACATCCTCCTAGCTTGCTGGGCTGACACTCTAGTTGAAAACTCTGGCTCCTGATTCATTGAGAAATTTTGTCTAAAAAAATAAGGTGAAGAATGATTGAAAAAGGCACTCAGTATCAACTTCTGGCTCCCATACACGTACACCTTGGCATATGAACCCATATACATACACATGGACATGTGTACACAGTTTTGTTTTGTGATTTAGAAATACAAAATCCTAGATCCAACCTATTTGGACATGCTTGTAATCCCAGCACTTAAAATCCTGGGGCAAGAGTATCACAACTTTGCAGCTGACTTAGGTTATAAAGAGAGTTTTGAGGCCAACCTACTGTGTAAAAGTATTTTTATTCATGGGGGTTCAAGGAAGAATGAGATACAATCTTCAAGATGCAAACCTGGACCTAGAGGACTTCAGCCTCCAAGACTGAAGTGAGCTCTCACTTAGCTGCCTTCTCAATGGCCTCTTCTCTGCATGCTTGCTTCTAATTCTCTTGCTTTTCACTCTGCTTCTACCTTGCCTCTCTTTCTGCTCCTACTCTCTACTTTTCTACTTCTACTGACTGTTTCCTTTTATATCCTGAGAGTTGGGATTAAAAGCATGTGCCACCATTACCTTCTGAATTGGCTTACTTAAAGGCATGTGCTATGTTGCCTTCGGATACAAAGTCTTATTTTGCATTAATGAAGAGAATCTTATAATTCACTTCCCAGTCAACTTTGTTGCCACTAGGTGAAGATCAGACTGAGAGACATGGGGTATTCCTTATAACTCCATGTTAGTCGCTGGGGAGGAACCACAGAATTCCCTTTCATTTAGCATTAGCACAAACAGAGGACAAGATCAGCCTGATTAACATTCTATCCTACAGCAACCCTGCTGCTGGATAAGAGATCAAATGTCTACCACACAGGCCCTTGAAGGTGATCCTTTCCCAGAGTAGCCATGCTGCCAGATCAGGGATCAAGTCTTCCTCTACATTCCTATGTCTCAAAGTCAAAAAGAGAAAAGAAACAAAGGCCAGTTAATCTTTAAGTCTTCCTTCATTTTTTAGTGCCCTTTCACCTTTTGGTTCCTTGTATTAGAATTACCACTTACAGAGTAAGTCTATTATTGACATCTATGGTTCAACAGGAATCTAACATTGGCCAGTAGCATCCATTATGAAACCAGGTTCACTAACTGTAAGGTCCTAGGCTTTGCTCTTTAGCTTTTTAATTTGATTCATGACATCTTGGAAGTTTTGAAGCCAACTGACAATATGGCAGATTTATCAAGATCTGGTTGGATTTGGAGACCACCCAATCTCTTCTGATTAAAATTAATTATACCCACCTCCTATACCTGTTACATTGTTTGATGCTGTCAGAAAGCTAGTTGTATGCAAGTCTAGCTATCTATCATTTTACATAAATTGAAAGCTTCTTGGCAGAAATTGGGTCATTTATCTCTGGCTCCTCAATAGTAACCACAGTCTGGTATAATAATTAATGAAATGTGTCTTCAATGAGTCGAGGGTAGAGATGACACTGTCATAGTAACAAGGAAGAGTAATGTTTTCTAAAGACAAGATCTTAATACTTGATAAATGGATG
This sequence comes from Cricetomys ansorgei, assembly GCA_026225945.1. Lineage (NCBI taxonomy): Eukaryota > Metazoa > Chordata > Mammalia > Rodentia > Nesomyidae > Cricetomys > Cricetomys ansorgei. The sequence continues at coordinate 9,839,045 of JAMJFZ010000191.1, read as the reverse complement.
ATCTCTTGAAAGAACGAGAATGAGATAAGGTGAGAGAAAAAAAGAGTCCGAGGGCACTTAGGAGTTGTGTGGCTAGAAGACGACGAATTTTCTACCACGAGTCACGAAGATAAGAAGAAAGGGGCAGGTCAAGTTTTTTTTTTTTTTGTTTTTTTTTTTTTTTTTTGTGGAATAAGGACAGAACCCAGTGTACTGCACTGTTTCCATCGGTGAGGAGTGCCCATTGCAGCCTTGGACCTTGAAGCATAAGCAGGAGCCAATTGCTCTTAGATTCCTCCTGGATAACACTGTAGGAACTACACCTGGGTGTGAGGTGGGAAACACACTATATGCCAAGGGAAAGCTGTCCTTACTCCATTTTCTAATGTTATTCAGAGATAACGGTCGTAAGCTCACCTGTTTGAAGTTTATAAAGCAATGCTTTCAGCGTACTTGGCAGATGTACAACCATCACTGTAGTCTGATGTTAGGACAACTTTGGAACGCCAAGAGGAAAACCCCTGCCCATTCCCTGTCAAACCCTGCAGATGCTAGATGATCGGTAACTGGCTTTCCACTCTGGATTTGCTTATTCTACACATGTCATATAAATAAGACCATTCTCTGTGATTTCTATGACAGACTTCTTTCATTCAGCATGTTTTCCAAGTGCATCCCTGCTGTAGCATAGGTCAGTACTTCCTTCTTTTCCATTGTAAAATAACATTCCATTGCAGGGTATGTCACATCTTTTTCTCTACCCATAACTTGACACATCCTTGTGTTAACTCAGTTTTCGGCTACTATAGCCATTCCATTGAACTAAACTGACCATAAATACGTAAGTTTATTTCTGAATTTTAACCTATATCTCACTGATTTGTATGTCTGACCTGATACCTGAATAGTTTTAGGCAAAAGAAAGAAAGAAAAGGAACCATCATTGGAAAAGAAGAAAAACAATCTCCATTTGTGAAAGATATGAATCTATTAAACACAAAACCCAAATATTCCATCCAAACAAAACTATAGGAAACAACAAGTGAACTCAATGAAGTTGGCAATCCAAAAAAGACCTTACAAAAATCTGTTAGTATTTATTTATACTAACAGCAACCTATCCCAAAAAGAATTAATTAAGTAGCATCAATAATGATAGAATCAAAAGAACACAATGTTAGCAAATAAACCTAGCCAAAGAAACTAAAGATCTGTTCACTGGAAACTTCAAAATACTGATGAAAGAAAATAAAGACACAAATAGAAAGATACCCTGTATTCAATAGTCGGGGAGAACCGATATTGATAGCGTGGTCATATTACCCAAGATTATCCAGAGTCATTCTAATCTTTATCTAAATACCAGTGACATTTTCACAGAAACATACAAAATAACCATAAAGCTTAGATGGAACCACGATGTATGAAACCAGCTTTCTCCTTTGTCTTCCTCCTTTTTCCCCTCTAAATCCAGTGCCAAAGCCAGTGACCTCTAGGAAGTAATTCAAGGCAGTCTAAGTGTAGAGTGTCACCTAATGACATATACTATCTCACCTGTTCTACATTTATCTGTATCTTGGTCAGATTGTTCCTGGTACCATTACAGATTTCAAAGAGGCCTCCCGCCTTGAAGATTTTGTCATTCTGTCTGTCTTATATCCATCTCTGTCCTCATGTTGTTTTGTTTATTCACTGAAGTCACTTAATCTTTGGGCTTCAAAAAGGTAAATCAAATTACAAGGATAAGATATCTAAGAAGATACTTAGTAAAAATTGTTTAACCTTTATACTTAACGCTATATTTTTGGACATAAATGATGACATTTCTCCAACACAGAACAAGATAAGAAGGATAAGAGTCTGAAATACTTAATATTTTGAGATGCCAGTTCTCCCAAAATGGGTGAATATATTCAAAACCCTGATAGGTCGTTGATAAATGATAAGCTAATTCAAGACATGTAGTGTGTAAATATGTTGTAGTGAAAGGTGTTGCTTAAGCAACTCAGATGCTGCGTCTCAACTCCTGGTGCTACCGTTTTCTGTCTGTCCGTGTGACCTCTGACCAATGCCCATTTCACTGCTTACTGATGTCACTACCTACTGACACTAGCTCTTTGCGCAATCTTGTTTGCCCTGAGTTTATAAATATGGTAATTTTCTGCAAATGAGTGTGTTATGATCTCTCAAATGTGCTACCAGGCTATAATCTACTAACCAAAAGAGAACACCAAAACTTGGCCATCTTTGAAATATTCTGTTTTCATTTCTAAAGAATTTAACAACAATAACCTACTTCATATAACTTCTAACAATATCAGCTGAAGTAATGCAATCTATGCTAGGTAGTCCTTGGCACGGGATAATCGTACAATGAATTTGAGTTAGGTAAAGGGGGAAAATAAGGAACATAGACATGAATGGAAGTTGGGCACTCGTTGCCTTTGTGACTTATACAGTATTGGCCATGATTTTACCAAACAAGATCAGTTCCTGGGCCTCAGAGACAGAAATGTCATCTATGCAAATACAAAGGAAAGTGATGATGTTTTTAGAGAAACGTAAACTTAGCCTATGGCATATGATTGAGAGTCTAGCAGGCAAGAATTTCTATGGCCAGAAATAACAAGAGATTTATTGTATAAGTTACCCAGTCGTCAGACTGGTAATAACATGTACGGAAAGCTGTTGTCTCCGTGCCTGGTGGTAGGCTGAACTCATGGAATGTAGACAGGTTCCCATTTGAGGTAGAGTTAGGCTAGATATGAGATGGGTGGAATAAAGGCAAAGAGAAATGTGCAAAGATAAACATGGATGAAAGACAAACTGGAAAGTGCCCCCAGTTGTCTTTCACAACCCAAACTTAATACCATGAGTGGCCTGAATATGAGACTTGCGAACTTGACTTCACAGTACTGTGTGTGCCCGGCCCAGGGCTGAAGGAGCTGGAGATGCCGGAGTCTGACAGCACTACGGTGGGTTCAGATCAACACCTCGTGGGTGAGGGGCAGGCTGCAGGGTCCCACCCTACATTTGCAAACACCTTCACTGATATTTCCCTGTATCTGTCAAATCTTGCATAAATTTTTCCAGTGGCCAAACCTAAGTTAGAATCATACAAGCAAAATAACAATGGAGAATACATTTCAGCCAGACTGAACTGTCATGAGCAAAATCAGCACGGGTGCAAAGGGAATCCTTTTCAATAGTTTTTAATAAGACCATTTCTCAACCCCTGTGCACAATTTCATGTCTTATATTTATCATTGATCACTCAATCTTGTGACAAATATGTAAGCATGAATTCCTCGCAAGAGTTTGAGATATTAAAAACTGTCATATGTATTGATAAATAAATGCACAAAAGAGAAATTCAAAATATAGATGTCTTCCGTCTTTCGATCTATGAGCATGAAATGTGTGCCATTTATTTAGATCTTTAATTTCTTTCAACTACATCGTCCAGCTTTCAGGATTCACTGGGCCCTTCCTTTGTCGAGTTTATTCCTTATGTTTTTTTATGCTATCGGAGATAAGACAGCTTTCTTCATTTCATTTTCTGGTAGCTTATTATAGGATATAAAAGCATAATTCATTTTCATACATTGAGCTTGTACCTTACACTCTTGCTGAACTCATTTATGAGTTCTAATAGTTTTTTAAGTGAATTCTTTGGGTTGTTTCTCCTACAAAAATGTCAACTGCCATTAAAGAATGCTTTGAAATACACAAAAAACTAAAGGGTAGAAGAAGTTGTTACATGAATAAATTAAATCTTTGAATCTCCTGCAAGAAACAAAAGCCATAATGTTCTCTTCTAGAACAAACCACAGTGAAAATCGGAAGGAAACTGAAATCAAAAGCTAATTTAGGAGACAAATCCTGAAGCAAATTTTGACAAGCTGAAATACTGTAGTTTTTGATGAGAAGCTAATGTTGGAGCTCTCTAGGCTATTAAGAACAAAAAAAATGTGCTGAGAACTTACTACTACCAACCACAGCACTAGCCCTTAGTAAGGATTTAACCTCTCTGTTCCTGGTTCCTCAGCTATAAAGTGAGATCTGACCATCTCAGAGATCTGCTTTCAGAACCAAAACACTGAGAGGAAGACATGGCAGGAGAGAAGGAAAGAAGTGGAGAAAACTCGCATAGAGATCACCCTGGTTAAAGACGACTGAAGAAGAGCAGGATAGACACTGCAGGAGACTCGTCTAGGGAGACTCCCTCTTCTGCTGCAGCCAATGTTGGTTCCCCTTAGAGGTCGTTAATGCAGAAAGGAAACTATACAAGTGGATTGGGGGAGCTGAGTGAAGAGCACGTTGAATTTCAGGGGCCTCTGGAAAATATAAGTAAAGGCTTGAGTGACGACTTAACAGTAATGTTTAAGGGCTTGGCAGCTACCGACGGACTAAGGAATGAGGGAAGTTTGTGGCGTTTATTATTACTATTATCACATTTATTGTGAGGTGGGAATGCACGCACATGTCACAGCATACGTGGAGGTCAAGGGCATTTTTGTGGGAGTTACTTTTCTCCTGCTATCCTATGAGTCCTGGGGATGGAACTCAGGTCCTCAGGCTTGGCAACAAGCAGACTCACCTACTGAGCCAACTTGCTGGCCAAGAAGTTAAAAACCTCTCTTTTATTTTGGATAGTTTTCTTATAGTGTTAGAGATTGAATGGGGCAGGGAACTCAAACATGCTGGAAAAAGCTTAATCAGTGGACTACATCCCCAGCAGGAGAGGGAAACTTTTAAGCTTAGATTAGTGAAAGAAAGGTAACAGAAAGTAGGCATTTGGTGGGACCGTGATTCTGGAAGGAAGGATGGTGAGATTTGTTTCAGATAGCAGTGTTCAGTAGTGTAATTGACCTTCCTTAGTATGTTATTGTTGGGGTTTTTTTTATTCTTGGTGGCTTTGTTTCATTGACTTTTTAAAAACAAAATTTTCAAGATCAGATCTCACTAGCCTGGGCTAGTCTCTTTCATAATCCTCCTGCCTCATCCTCCTAGTGCTGAGATCGTGGGTTGGATGGTTCATCTTCATTACAACTTGACTGGATTCAAGACCACCATGTAAAGCTGGGCGGTGGTGGCACATCCGTTTAATGCTAGCTCTTGGGAGGCAGAGGCAGGTGGATTGGTGTGAATTTGAGGTCCGCCTGGTCTACAGAGTGAGTTCCAGGACAGCCAGAGTTACAACAAAGAAACCCTGTCGCGAACAACAAGAAAAAAATCACCGTGTAAACCAACTACTAGCTGTGCCTCTGCATTTTCAACAAGATTGAACTAAAATAGGAAGACCCACCTTGAGTGTGGGCAATACCATTCCTTGGGCCAGGGGTCCCAGAGGGAATAAAGGGATAAAGGAAGCAGAGCCCCAGCGTCCATGTCTCCCTTACTGTGGATGCAATGTGACCAGCTGCCTCACACTTCTGTCACCATGCCTTCTCCTCCATGATGGACTGTAGTACCCCCTGGAATCATGAGTCAAAACAAATTCTTCCTTCCTTAAGTTGCTTCCTGTTGCACATTTTGGTCACAGCAATGAGAAAAGTAAAGAATACAGCAAGTGCGTCCACCACGCCTGGGCTGGATGCGTGCCCTGCAGGATGAACCTGAAGGAGAGCTGGTGCCCGAAACAGTGGGACTTGGCAACTGCCAGAGGACCAGACGCTCCAGTGGAGTTTTCACGATCGAGACTACGATGAGACACTTGGCAACACGTGACTGAGCCTATGAGAAAGGGATAGGCAATAGTTCTTTACGCCACTCTTATTATTTTCCTGTAAGTTTGAAACTGTCCAAATACAAAAAGCAGGACACAAACAATCATCCCTTTCAAATCTTAAAGCTGGTGTGACTGATATGTCTTAAGATTTATGAGATATGTAAAATGTAAATGCCACCATTCGCTACGTTAGCCCACTAGCTCCTCTTTGACGTTCTGTCCTGACGAAATGGCAATATATGTGAACGAAAATGATACAGCGCGATGCAGAATTACAATATTGGAAACTACCTGAACATCCAACTGCAAAACAATGAATAAAAAAATTCTTCACGTTTCTTACACCTCTTCTCCTTGGTGTTAGAGATATTCTGGGGAAGTGAGTTTAAGCTTGTCTGAATCTGTGGCTGGTTACTATCCAAATAATAAATGTGCCTTAAAGATGGAGGACTGGATGTTGGAAAGATGATTTAGCAGCTAAGTGTGCTTGCTGCTCTTGCAGAGGACTGGAGTTCAGTTCCAAGTAGTCACATCAGATGGGTCAAACTGCCTATCAGAAAAGCTCCAGGGAATTCGATACCCTATTCTGGACTCCGTGGGCAGATTCAAAGACACATAAATAAAAGATAAATAAAAGCAAAAGCAGCAAAAAAAAAAATACTTACTTAACAAACATACACCATTGATAATATTACAAGCACGTAGTATGGATAGCAAAGTGCAAGCATGTTTTGTTTATAGTTAAATGAGAAAATAAACAGAATCTAAGATATTATGATTATCATGTTAAAATGGTGGCTATGAAACCCAAAAATAATATGGAAATTTACAAAGACCAAAAATTCTGATACATTTTCCCTTTTTGTGTGTTTAAGTTATTATGTATTTGTACTATTTTCATGATTTTGAATGCACTTTTTTTAAATTTTTCTTTCTTTTTTAATTTTTTTTTCTAGACAAGGTTTCTCTATGTAGCTTTAGCTATCCTGGAACTCCCTCTGTAGACTAGGCTAGCTTCAAACTCAGAGATGCACCTGCCTCTGCCTCCCAAGTGCTGGGATTAAAGGCATGTGCCACCACACCTACCTGCATTTTCAACCAAAGACCGAAAAGTATTTTGAAGTGCACAAACTCAGTGATGGCAATTTATTTTTATTTAAGGTTATCTGCCTTAGAACTGTAAACATGCTGGGAAGAGCTCTTGAGCATCTGAATAGATGGAATTGCATGGGTCAATACAGAGCCATGGGGTGTTCCTACAATGGAGAGAGAGAGGAGTGCAGTGAGCAGAATTGGTGGAAGACTGACTAGGAGAAATATCAAAAGAGTGTGTGTTAGATGTTGGTGCTGAAATAGGCTGAGGACAAAGGGGACAGGGCAAAAGACCTGCCTGTTTGTTAAGCATTTCCCACCTAGGGGCCTTGAATAAACACTCGTTGGTTTTTTGTGCTTCAATCTGAGCACACATTATTCTTTAATTCCTTTCTGTGACCCATGCTGATGTGAAGTTGAGAAACTATTACAAAAGGATTTAAAATCAAGGGAGATGGCTCAGTTGGTAAAGTTCTTGCTGTAGAAGTGTGAGGACCTGAACACACACGAAAAAGCAAGGACAAGCAGTATGCACTTACAACCCCAGGGCTGAGGAGCAGATAGGTGGTTCCCTAGGGCTTACTGGTCAACCAGGATAGCTTGCTACCAGCTCCAGGCTAATGAGAAACCCTGCCTCAAAAAAGCAACATGAATGGCACCTGAGGAGGAACCAAGGCTGAGATGTTTCCCTGACCTGCACATGCATGTGTACGTGGGCACCCACACATGGACCTGCACGCACAAGCATGTGCACCTGAACACATATCATGGACATACACGAGCCCTCACACGCACACCCACACAAACTAATCTCAAGACATTTAAGCTATGATAAAATGTGAACATCTTCTGATGACCTCGGTGGTGGAAACGCTGCTGTCGTGGATCAGAGAAGGTTTGGGGTGGCCCTGACAGCAGCGTTTATCCTCAGAAAATGGCTCACTTCATACGGTTTATAACCTTCCATAAAACTGCGGAACATTTTATTCTCTTTCCATTACGCCACCTTTGGAATCATATTGGTCCCTTTATAGTCTCTTATTTAATCTGTTTTTTTGTGTTTTTGTTTTGTTTTTTTTCGTAAACTAAAGGCAGAAAAAAAACATTCCAGCAGTGGTCAAGCTAGGAATTAGATAGCGTACGTCACAGCCTAAATGCTTGAAGCTGCGTCTCCTGCCTAGTTATCTCCTCCACCTGTGTCCACCAGTGACTTCACACATCTTCAGCTCCTTAAACAATGGCAGAAAGGAAATGAGCAACCTGTGCCTCTTCCCAATTGCAAGAACTGCAGAAGTTTGTGTTCTTCCTGACCAAAGCCTCACGCCTATGGCGTGAGCATGCGCTCACCAAACTCTAAGGAAATCGGGAATTAATAAAACATCAAACGAGTTTTATTTCCCATACTGGAAACTTCCATTTGCATAAGATCTACCACCAAATCTCATGGACAGGAATGAACTCACAAGGAAAAAGCCATCCGGAAGAAAACCCCATTCAGATTAAAGCTTCAAACCACACACAGGGCTTTTCTTTTTCTTTTCTTTTCTTTTTTTTTTTTTTTTAAGAAGAAAACACTAGCTCTCCTTATTCCTGGAGGATTTTTAAACATCTTTTAATTAATGACAGCCCTCAGGGCACTGAGCAATTGTTAATTAAAACAAGAAGGAAAGTAGAGGAAGTAGGCAAAAATGCTAAGATGAACACATTTCCTTTCTCTGCAGGAGAATAACGTAACCAAGCCAGCATTAATAAATATGAATACTTTTGAAGGAAAGTATATGAATATGTTAAAAGAAATTCTAAGTCAGCTTGGCACACACTGGCAGGTGCATAAATTAATCGGGGCTTCTCTAGAATTATAAACCCCAGGGTGTCACCTTTTGTCTAATTGAGTGGTGGTAGGGCCCTCTCCACCACACCAGGATGGAGTACTTCTGTCTCTGCACAAGCTGACTCTGTCAGGGGGTGGTGCCTGATCAAAGGTCTTCTTAGGATTGCATTCACTTTCATTCTGGTGCTGGGTGGGCCTTAGGACTGGCAGCTGGCATCATGAGGAGATATTTCTTAAATACTTCCAGTTAAAAGCCGTGTTTGCCGCCCTTTCCATTCATCGGTCTTTCCCTTTTCAATCATTCGATTTTTACTTTAAAAAAATAATTATTAGGTCTTTTGGTTCACCCTGTGCTTACTTATTCCAAGCAGGTTATTGGTGGTGACATCCTCCAGTTCCCCCTCCCACTTTCCCCTGCACCCTGTGTGAAGAAAGCTTTTATCTTTTCCTATACTCAGAAATCTACCGAAAAAGTAGGGCTTTGCACACAAAAACCAAACCAAATCCCCCCCCCCAAAAAAAAGAGTAATAAAATCTACTTAACACTTCATTTGGAAGGTGACCAAAGCCAGAGCCTTATGAGGAGGTGTGTGTGTGTGTATGTGTGTGTGTGTGTGTGTGTGTGTGTGTGTGTGTGTGTGTATGTACAAATAATGCCATAATACCATTCTTTGCAATAAGGACAATCAGGGTAGCTTTTTCCAACTTTTCTATGTCCCTCGTTTTATATAATCTTACAGGCTTTTTATCAAAATTCCTTTTCAAAAACAGAACTGCGGTCCTTAGGGGCTGGGATCCACCCCCATGCCCCCACTCCCTCCCCTGTCCTTTGCCTGGGTAGTGGAATCCCTTTGATGTTCCCAGTAAGAAGCCATGGGGGTCAGCTCATGGGGATCAGTGTCACTTTCCGAATTTCTCAGACGCCAACTAAGATCAGTAGCTAGGAGACAACTTTGAATGTCATTTTGCTGTTTGGAGTCAGAATTTATTCTTTGCCACAGATAAGATCTGACCCCCCTGTTGCTCTGTCTCTGAAATAGAAAGCATTAGGTTAGGTAATCAGGAAGCTATCTTCTGTGCAGAAAAAAAAAATCTCTCCTCACTCTAGCCAACACCTAGTCAAGGACAGATGCCGGAGTCGAAAATAATAACAATGTATATTTTATATAAGTATATATAATATATTACATATAATGAAATATTAATGTATAATACATTTATTTTTATTTTATAATAATATAATATTGCATAAATATAATGTTTATATTTATGTACATTTATACAGAATGTATAAATATAAATAATAGTATATAATATGAATACGTTATAACAATATATTATATATGATATAATGCAATGATAATCTTCCTTGCTGTAATGGCGTCCTCTGCAAACTCCTAGCTCCTCCAGTTCTCTCAAGAGCAGCACCCCTCGCTCAGGCTCATGCAGGAGGTAAAGGAGACCAGTTGCAGAAGCACAGAGGAAACCTGCCTGACCTCAAGACTTACCCTTGTTTGTTCTCTTCACTCTGGCAAGACTAACTGTGGCGACCAGTACGTATTACTTAAAAGGGAAAAAAGAACAAAATAAAATAAACTTTTTGCTGTCTTTTCAATGCGGATCTACCTAAGAATTACCGTGGGTGCCCATTAAAAATGCTTCCAAGGACTGATGGGACACTGCTCTCTTATACTTGCGCCCTGCTCCACCCCCATTTCCCATTTTGACACATTCCCTCCATTCTGTGCCTTTGGATCCATTGTTCATGATATCTGATGGAACCTTAAAACTTTGGGAGGTGCCCCTCTAAAGGAGTTTTACAGAGAGAGCCCAGTTTCTCTCGTTCTACCTTCTACCACATTCTGGTGCCTGAACTGTGAGAACCAGACGGTCCCTCATGTAGCCTCATCCGTGGTATTCCGCTATAGCAGCACTCAGCCAGTGTGACTCATTCCTGCTCTTTGCCTGTGGCCTCACTGGGCTGCTGTGGGTTGCCTTCCACATTTACAGACCTGTGTAGATTCTCACATCAAACTACAGCTGTATACAGTTGTGTGATTGTTTCTGTGGCAGGCCAGCCAGAGTGCCAAGGGCCAGACAGGAAATGGAATGTTGATCCTAAGATGTATAATGGAAACAACTTTAACCCCAGAAACAAGAGTTCACTGAAAGAAGAAAGAAAAATTGAACCAAAGTAAATAAACAAATAACAGCTTTTCATTTAATGAAAATGTTACAAAATGTTACAAAAAAATCATTTTTGTCCACATGCGAGCCAAGACAGATTTAAACTACAGCAAGACATACTCCAGTCATCTGAAGGAGAGGTATCTTTAAATGCTGACATAGAATACTAAGAAAAGTCACACAGGTGATGTTGAAAATGAGATAGGTAAATGCACAGCTGTCTGTGAGCTTCGGGGAAGCTGTAAGATTTGCATTCTGGGCATTTCCATATATTGTGAGCTATGTTGACTGATTGTTAATGTGTCCACATTTCCGATGATTGCTTTAGGATAATCTCCTAGAAATGAATACATCGATCAAAAGCTATGAATATTTTGATCTTCCCTAATGTATATTGCTCAATTGATTTTTTTTGAAATCTCATGTCAATATTTCCTCCTCTAAAAGGTAAAAAAGGGTACTAATTGTTATTTTGTTTTTCAGTGTTTGGATTTATGGAGGTGTTTATCTATTTCTTAGCCATCCGTATTTCTTAGATTATGAAATGACTGGTTGTTTCGCTTTTGTTTGTAGCTGATCCTCTCTGGAAATCCTAGCATTTCTCTTCTAACCATTAGACCTTTGTTTCGCCTCTGGCACATTCCCCTTGATTGTTACTAGGTTTTAATGTTCTTATTGTTGTTCTTGACATATGGGGATATAGTGGGTTTTTAGTTCACTCCCACAGTGTTTCAGCTTGTTCATATCAGGTGGATGTTCCTCTGTATCTTTACAGTTCTGCCCTACAACCTCTTATGCATTGTGTAGGAAGGCAGGGGTAGCCTTTTGGCCTTGTTTGTTTTGTATTAGTTAATTTGTGTTAATGTTTTGTTTTAATTTAGTTAACTTGTTGCTAGGCCAGTCCTTTTAAGTAATGCTTGGCGTTTAGTCTCTCTTGTTCCCCAACCCCACTTTGGCACCATTCCAGATGGTGATGTATAGGTCAAGCAGAAGAGGTCTAGAAAGGTCATGGCCAGCCATGTGGAAAGAGTGCTATGGATCCCTATAACCACGGGACACTGTCACAAACTCCCCCATCTCGTCTCTTCCATTCCAGAGCAAGGTTATCTTTGAACAGTGGCTCTGGTGCCCTCTCTCTCTCTCTCTCTCTCTCTCTCTCTTCTTGGGAATGAGGTTTCCATGTTCTGATGAGACATCACCGCAAACACACACACACACACACACACACGCACACACACACACACACACAGTTGGAGTTTGTGAGCTACCAGCAGGATCATCACTGAGTTTCAAAACACCATAATGTGCAAGTGTCAGACATACAACATAGAAACCGTATCCGACCAGTGGTACCACCAGGTTTAACCTGAAGGGGCCACCCTTGGAGCAGTGAACTATAGCCTGAGAGGCCTCATCTTTCTAAGCACAGGAAACTAGAACTTGTCAGGGCTCTTTCTTCCCTCTATCTCAGGTGCTAAAGCCTAGAACATACGTCTCATATTTCTCGTACCTGCTTGCATCTTCCTGATGCAACTTCTCTGGCTTTGTATTTTGAACTTGTAGTTAAGTCATCTTTCTATCTAGAGTCTGCTCAGATCTCTGGGTACCAGTGCCTCTCCTCCACAGTCTGGAATCATAGGCCTATGGGTTCCACCCACCTGATGTGCTCAATTATGGCTGAACATATGACTTGAGCATTAAATAAGTCTCCCCCACCCCTTCTCCTGACATTTCTCGGTTTGTAGGATTTTTGTTTGACTGGTTGGTTTTTTATTTGTTTTATTAAGTCAGGGTCATCTCACTATGTAGCCCAGGTTGGCCACAGATTAATGATTATCCTCCTGCCTCAACCTCCAAGTGCTGGGATGGCAGATATATGCCAATACAACCAGCTTCACTCATGATTTCAGACTTGCTGCAGTGAGCAGGTGATGACTATGCACTGGGGAAGTTGGCTGTGGCTCAGCCCTTGGAAGACAAGGGTAGAAATGGGACAAGAATACAGGGAATTCAGAATGTGGAAAAACATTATCCTAGATACATGCACTTCAATTTATATATCATACTTACATTAAATAAGGGTTATATATGAGCTTGATTGGGCCATAGGGGGCTGAGATATTTGTTCATTCTCTAACGAATGAACAAATGGGTGAGATAAAGACATCAATAGACTGGATAAAGTAGATTGCCTTCTCTAATGTGAATGGGCCTCATACAATCAGTTGAAGGATGACATCAAAAAGAAATGTCAACTCTCTCTAGAGAATCCTTCTTGCTAAACTGCACTTGGACCCAAAGAGTGGTTTTCTACTTCCAAACTCATCCTGTAGATATTGGGCTTACCTGCTGGTGAGGATCGTGTGTGTGTGTGTGTGTGTGTGTGTGTGTGTGTGTGCTATTGTATTAACCATCCTTGGAATGTTTATATCCTTAGCATTAATGCTATTTCGCTGACAAACTCTGTCTAAGATGCATCGTGTTTATTCTTGGAAAGCTCTTTCCCTGTCAAATGTCAGTCAAATATTCATCCATAGATTCTTTTACTTTTTAAAGATTCCATTCCTTTTTAAAAAGTCTTTGGTCCATATGGGATACATTTGAACAAATGTTGTGAATTAGAAGTTTGAGTCTTTTTATTTTTTAAACAAATAATGTTCTCACAACTTTTAAAGCATCCGCTTCCTTGGCTTGCACACGCTCCAATTCTCCATACTTTGTTTTTCCTTCTTCCTTTCTGCTCCTAAATGTGGACATCCCAGATGTCCCGTGTTCTCACTTCTCTCCTCAATCCCCCTGCAGCACCATGTGCACATATTCCACAGCAGCTGTCTCAAGTAGCAAGGACTAAATACCCTGAAAAGTCAGGAGACTGTGTTCTTAGCTATGGACTAGGCCTTTTCTCCAGGCTCTTGCCCCAACTTATAACCTAATACATCTAAACCCAATCTGCCCTCGCTAATTCTACTTCCCTTGTGCTGACAAGCCTTAGTCTGCCTCTGCCCCTGTCGAATAGTGATGTCCTCCTAATGCAAGTGAGCTTATAAAGGCTTTAGGTGTAAACAGAATTTACAAGGCTCCAGAAGCTTCTAAAACTAACAGAGGGCCTCTCTTATATAAGCAATAACAATTGCTAGTGAGAGAAGACTCTCCTGCCAGCCACACTGTGTGCAGGTTGTACAGAGAAATCCAGACATGCAGCTTTTCTGAGTCCTCACCCAGGCAGAAGGGGGGAGGCTTTTCAGTAATACCTTTGAATGACCGGTGCTTCTGTATATAACCCATCACTATGCTCTTTGAGGAACTCAGTAGACACTGTCTGGACTTAAATAGAACTGATCCTTGATGCTATGTACAGTGCCCTTTCTGGGGCAAACACATCTTCATTTACATCTTCCACTGAAAAGTTACACAACAGCTCTCTTACCCACAACACTGGGCATGAAAATGGCATCTCCAGCCTGTTACTGCTTACTTTCCTGCTGAGTGGACCTTGGTACCACCATTGGGTTCATTTTTAACGAGGTAACATGTATCTTTTGAGTTCTTATATTCTCCTGTCTCTTGAAATCCAGCATGGTCCTTAAAGCCTTTTGAAAAATAGCTCCTTTCTAGACACTGGACTTTCTGATTTCCTCAAGTCAAAGAAGTCTCTCATTTATCTGTCTAAATTCTTAGTACGTCACAATTTCCAATAAGACTTAAGTCACCGGACCTTGTGTGATAGAAATTTATAAATAACTTCTCATTCTACATTTTACACGTCTCATTTGTAAAACTTCCGTGCTACTCAGAATGATAAAAGAGGGGGTGATACTTCCTAAGAATGATGATATTCAGAAATATATCTGTAGTTGTTTAAATGAAAATGGCCTTCATAGGCTCATGTATTTGAATTTTGGTTTGGTTCCCAACAGGTGGAACTGTTTAAGAAGGATTTGGAGGTGTGGCCTTGTTGGCAGAGCTGTATCACTGCTGGTGGGTTTCGAGGCTTCTAAAGTCCAAGCCAAGCCCAGTGCTTCTCTCCCTCTCCCTCTCCCTCTCCCTCTCCCTCTCCCTCTCCCTCTCCCTCTCCCTCTCCCTCTCCCTCTCCCTCTCCTTCTCTCTCTCTCTCCATCTCTGCCTCCTGCTTGTAGATCAGATGTGAGCTCTCAGGTACTTCGCTGGCACCATGCCTGCCTACCTGCTGCCACACCCCTCACCATGATGGTCATGGACTCACACTCTGAAAACTGTAAGCAAGCTCCCGATTAAATGCTTTCTTTTATAAGTTGCCTTGTTCGTGTTTCATAGCAATAGCACAGTAACTAAGACAATATACATATATACATATACATATATATACAAACACATGTATATGAACATGCACATATACATCCCCATGCCTATGAATATACATCATATGTATATACACATACACACATACACATGTAAAGAGGGAAAGAGGTTAAGTAAACTATTCTTACAAAATCAAAACTACTACTTATGAACTGAGTGAATGAAGTTCATGACTGGCCTTTCAGTGATGCCATGAATCCTCTCCATTGCTCCCTCCTCCCTGTCTTCTTTCCATGTACTCAGTGAAGGACAGAATCCACGCCAAGTCTCTTTTTGCTAACCTGTATCGCCAAGCACCTGCAACATCAAAATTTTCCAACACATAATTGTTGAAAGAATGAATGAGTAGATGGATGGATGCATGGATGGACAGACGGAAGCAATGGTCCTATAAAATTAATGTGTCCATATTGATATAGGACACATGTTTAAGCATTCTCCTCTCTCAGAAGGTTCTTCTTCACTGACTTGGTCCAGTCACCTCCACCCTGTCCTATAGCCACTGGCTGTTCGAACAGAGATCTGGTCAACCCAGGCCATCTCTCTCAGGCACAGTCACAGACACTGGAACTAAATGCTAGTACTGCTTACCCAGGCTCCAAAGCATTGCTTGTAAGAAGTGACTACATCTATGAAACAATAAGGATCATAGGCATTTATTGGTTGTATGGATTGCAAAACATATACAATAGATCAAATAATTCTTTATAATCCAAATTACATGTGAACCAGAACCTACCCTGCTGTGTGATAGACAGGGAGTCAGGCTGTCCACTGAGTCACTCTTGCTTCACTGTGACCACCAAGGACATCTGCATTTCTAATTAGCTTCAATATTAATTATGTGTGACCCAAGAAGACAAAAATGACCTAGGGAAATACTACTGTATATATGAACACCCCTTTTCAGTTCCAGGAGCCAAATTCCTGCAAAAAACGATTTCTCTCCACCGCAGCTATAAATGGGCTGCTAATCAGAAAGGCCCCAGGACAAAGGTAAGTGGGATAAATTCCTATTTACTGAATTAATATCACTGGATCTCAGGGTAGCCTTCTCTTGGGAAGCTCTTCTGGCAGTCTGCTGTGGGATTTTTATCTGGCTCTGTTCTGAGACTGGGGATTTGGGGCCTATATTAATTTTAGATGCAATCTGTGGAGATTAGTCGGTTCTAGGGGCTCTAATGTAGTAGTTGAAACCATTTTCAGGAACAGAAGTGCTCTCTTATCTGATCCATGCTCTTCAGTACGAATTCCACCTTCACGTTCTATGCTAAGGACGAGCATGATTAATTCATTACCCAAGATTACAGCAGTATGTGGAAAGCTACCTGGAGGCACTTCTTTTGGTGTGAAATATTAAAGATTCAACATTTATATCAGTGTGCCTAATTCATATTCCTGAGCCTGTGGGCTGAAAGAGGAACTTAGAAATATGCGGTCTTTTTTTTTTTTTTTAACCACCAGTTTGTTAAAATGTTTAAGAGGATTATTGCTGATTATTGCTTTCACTACCTCTTTGATAAGAACAAGGAAGACTGCCCAGTTTAACTACCCGGGAAGCACAAGGCATAAAAGTCAGTGCATCTCAGTTCTTAGAAAACTGGGTAAGAGTGGGTTTTGACAATAGTCTACCCTGGGTTACATTAATGGTGAGGCTAATTAAAGGCTCTTCTGGAAACAAGAATGACTAATCCAATAGAGAATCTCACAATGAGTAAATATGAGAATATTCTCTTTTGGCAGTTATTTGATGAGCAAGGATGTGAGGTTGGATCATGTGACCAGTGTTTTAACATATATGTACCTATATCTTTTATTGGGGGGGTAGTATGTACACGTATGAGCATTATTCATTGAGTCAGGGTGTCTCAGTTGATCCAGAGCTCAGCAATATGGCTAGTTAGTCTGGCTAGCCAGCTTGCTCTGGGATCTCCTGTCTCTCCTTCCAAGCACTGCATGCCCACCTGACATTTACACAGGTTCTGGGATCTGAACTCCAGTCTGCATGTTTACACAATAGGAGCTTTAGCTCTCTCCAGCCTAGAATATATTTCGATGCCTAGCTTTGGGTCAGAATGTCATTGAAATTTGGCACAATTCTGAGTAAAATAATGATATTGTAATATGAAGACTTAGCTGGAAAAAGTTTGCAGCTTTCAAGTTCTGTCCTTTGCACCTGTGTGTGCTGAAGAGGGCCTGGGTTGCTGAGCTGACTTTTTGAGAGGCCAGTGCAGTTAATGGCCTTGTCCTCATTGGCTTTCTCTTAGTGTGATAAACATTATGATCAACTTGGGGAGGAAAGAGTTTATTTCATCTTATAGGTCCCCATCTATTGTTGAGGGATGTCAGGACAGGAATTCCAGCAGGCAGGAACTCGAAGCAGAAACCACAGAGGAATGCTTCTTACTGGCTTGTTCCCCTTGGCTTGCTCAGCTGGCTTTTCCACAGGCTAGTCTGATCAAGGTAATCCCCCAATTGAGACATGCTCAGATAATTCTGGGCTGTGTGAAGTTGACAAAGTTAACTAGAGGAGCTCTTGTTGTCACCTGTTGGTCAGCATAAAGGAATATAATGAAGTATGTAGTCAGATAACATTCTCTTCTCCGTCTTAAAAATCGTAAAATATGGGGCAGGAGAGACGGCTCAGGGGTTAGGAATACTGACTGCTCTTCTAGAGGTCTTGAGTTTGATTCCCAGCAACCACATGATGGCTCCCAACCATCTATAATGGGATCAGATGGCCTCTCCTGGCATGCAAGTGTACATGCAGATAGAACACTCATAAATAAATCTTTTTTTAAAAAAATTGTAAAATATACATAGAGAGGAACTTATAAAACATATTTACCAATTTTAAGAATAATTTTAACAAAACTATGTTTCTGCACCCATTCAAGAAAGAGAACCATGCCAGTCCCTACCAGTATGCATATACCCCAATTACCCACAAAGATCTGTTAAAACTGGATAAGATTGGAGAGTAACCTCCCCAAAGTTCCTGTCCTGGAATTTTCATCCTCAGTGTGGTGATATTAAAGAGGATGGAACCACTAAGAGCTGGGGCCTCTCTGAAGGTAACCGGGTCCTGGAGGTAGGGCCCTTAGAAGGGGTTGATATTGTCTCTTAGAGTCGATGAGTTTCTTAAGAATGGTTTACACACCTGGCATGGCAGCACACATCTGTCATGCTAGCTTTGGGAGGTGGGAGTAAGACTCTCAGGAGTTCAAGGCCAGCCTAGGCTACATGGCACCTTGTTTCAAACAAAACAAAACTAAAAAAATGGTTTATAAATGGCTTAACATGGTTATAAATCAAGTCTCTCTCACTTCTTGTCTTGATATCCACAGAACAGGAGAAGATAAATTATCAATCTCCACAAAAACCAAACTCACCCTTCCTCTGCCATTTGATTCCATTCTGACCCTCAACAGATCAGAAGGTCGGTGTGTGACTGCATTCTTTTTTTCTTAGTCCAAAAATTCAAATATTTATCTCTTCTGGACCCACACCACCTATCAATGTGTATGCTCTGCATGTACATTTTACACATCAACATTATAAATCCTATGTGAACACTGGACAACGCCTGTCCAGTACACCGTGAAAAGTGGCATTAAAGTAGCTGCATACACACGGTGTTTAAGTGAGTAAATACAAGGAAAACATTTTTCCCTAAAGGGAAGTTTTCATCTTTAAATAAGAGCTATAGTATAAAATGTTCTTCCAACTATTCTTAATAAAGGCGACTTTTTAAAAATAAATGGTCAGAAAGACTGACGTTGTTAGAGACATACAAGCAAATGCAAATATATCAGAATACAACATCAGTCAATGCTTAGAGATCGCACATCTAACTCAAAGTAAACAAGAACATTATAAGTCAGGGCGAGGAGAGTTTTATTTTTGCTATTTTCAAATCGAAAGATCTATAGTGTGTTTGGGTCATTTCCCATCCACCCAAAATCCGCCACTTTTATGAGCTACTCTCAGCATTGTTGGGTAATTGTGAGCCTGCGAGCCTGAGGTCAAAGAGATGACCCCTGTGACCTTACACAAGGCAGCCATAATTCCAGAGCCCCAGCTTTCTCCGGGGTAAAACAGAAGGTTCAGATGGGATTATGTTAAATTACCTAATTCAATGCCTTAATCCTCCTTTGAAAGTTGAAGTATCTCAGGCAAGCTGGCTTTGGTATGGACATAAAAGATTTCAAACTACAAAATTGTGCAGTAGAGAGATGCTACTTCAATGTGTCTTTGCTTTCTTAAAAAAAAAAAAATCTGCTGGTTGTTTAATCAAATGTTGGTTTTACTAGTCATTCCTAGAACGTGAGGAATGAGTTCAGTTGATACCAAATTCAGCCTCCTTTAGCAGGCCTTGCTGTGCGTGTTTACCAACTGCTGTTCACTGTATATAAATAATTAGTTAAGCTTTATCAGATCCTGAGGGCAATTTGTCAAAATAACGTGTGTTTTTCTATTTCAGTGTTAACTCCTCTTTCATATTATTCATAGATTATTAACTTAGTATAAACAGCTCAGGGAAAACAGTTCAGTTAGATTTGTTTGTTTTTTTAACATTTTAATGGGGCAAGAAAAGGCAGTCTTAAATTACTGAGCAATTATACAGCACACGAAGTTAAGACCATAATTTTTTTTTCAATTTCTTTTGCTTCATAGCCATTAGGTGAATGGTTTTGGTAGATCTGTCACATGTTCACAGTATGATGATGCACCGCCTCAGCTCAGGTCCAAAAAGACAGGGCCAATGGATTATGGAGTAGGATCTCCCAAACCGTGAGCCAAAATAAGCCTTTTTTCTTTATTTAAAAAAAAAAAATTAAAATGGTCAGAGAAGGTATTATCCAATCGATTGCAAATTATGAATTTTAAGAAAAAAAATTATTCCAAGTCCAAGGCAAAAGTACTGTAGAAAATATGAAAATAGAAATGGAAAATATTTATCTAAGGGCCTCCTCTAATTAGAAGAAAAGAAACGAAGACACCATGCTGTGTCTGCTCTAAGTTATTACAGTAATGGTTTCTAGATGTGCTGGTCCTGCCAGCTTAGCTGGGAGAACAGTGGAAAGTGTGATCTGAATTTAACTGAAATATTCAATTACCCATATTTTTTTCCTTGAGGACTATGGTGCAGGCATCACAGGCTTTGGGGACAGGAAAATGGCAACTCGATTAGTAATGAAGATCTGCTTTCATGCTGTAGCTGTGGCTTTGGGGAGGATGACAGAGATCAAGATGTGTTTTCACAGCTGAACGTAGACAAGCAAGCCCTGGAAAGAGGTGACACCTCGGCAAAGACTGAGTTCAAAACAGAGGGGGAAGGGAATATGATATAGTGTAGGCATGTATATATATATGTATATATATATATATTCTGAAGATATATATCTTCAGAAAGAAGATGAAATTTGTGATAAAAGATGAATTATGAAAATGCATTGTATTTGTAGTGATTTCAGGACAGGAACATTCACTACTTCAACCAAAGGATTGCCCATAGGTTTTAACAGAAGAAATCAATGCTAAGAAGTTCTCAAACTCCAGTGATGATGCAAACTTAAAAAAGCAAACAAAGGGATTCTCATGGCCCTCTTTCAAGTAGTTTGCTTCAGATCTAGATGTTTAAGCTATATTTTCCCCATAATTTTTTGTATGGAAAAATATGCTATTTATTTCATAAACTGAGGTCACATCACACAAACAATTGTGAGGCTGCCTAAGTTGCACCCGTGGGAGATGGGGTGCACAGGTAAGGTGTTCAGACCTACGATAACAGCGTGTCGCCTGACAACCTCATCACTCTATTAGGCAAAAGGCTTGATGACAGGGTTATTCTGCTTCGTCGTTTCTTCGCAGGATTGTAACAGCATTTCATTTTAATTATTTGGCCAAGTGGATTCTGCAGAAAGGTGTAATAGAAAATGGAAAATCAACAAATCCGAGAGCTTTTAAGAAAGCTATCATTAATTTCTCGGGGTGATTCTCAGGAGTAAAAACAGAGTTACTTCTTTTGGGGACAGAGGATGCCACTTTGCCTCCTTCTTCTTCAACCAACTTAAGGACTTGAGCGTGATGGCAGTAAGTTTAGTTCTTGGTCTTCATTTTAGAAGATGCTGCAGACTTTTGTAGTGTGGTAACGCTTAGGACAATATTGCGGGTAATTTCTAACATTGACCACAAAGGGGAAATATCCCTTACCATCTGGCAACAAGTTTGTCGCATCTACAGTTGAATAAAGGGATGTTCTTTTAGGAATATTTTTTCTCTAGGGTTGGTGAGAATTTAATTGCTAACCTTCACTGGAAAAAAAATTAAACTACAATGAACATTGTGCAGAGTGAGTGATTTATTACATTCCCTTTGAAGGTAGAAAAAAAAGGCCATTATTACAAGCTACTTTAAACCAGATGCCATTTTTAAATTTTATTTTATTTTATTTTATTTATTCTTCTCTCATACAATACATCCTGATCCATTTCCCCTCCCTCCATTCCACCCAGTCCCTCCTCCCTCACTTCCCCTTTCCCCATTCTTTCCCCTATAGCTGTACACCTACTGGGTGGACTCACCAAGAGAGACAAGGAGGCATATTCATAGGTGCAAACTCTGCCAAACCTCAGCAGAGGGAACCACTATCCTGGCCGGCACCATACTGACAGTGGAGCGTCCTAGTTCAGGTGTTTTTATTGATTCAGAACTCCTCAGGTGTTCTACTGATAGCACATGCAGATCATGAGCAATCAAACATCCCCCACATAAATTCAACACCTGCAGACAATACAAAAGGCCAAGGTCTAGGCAACCCTTTTCCCAACAGTGCAAAAAATAATTATTTTAGACATAACTAAAAATAAGCTTCCACAACACCCCTCCCCACTTCCCTTCAGAAAGGAGCAGGACTTCCAAGGGTATCAGCCATATATGGCACAACAGGATGCAATCAGACTAGCCACCAACCCTCATATCAAGGCTGGACTCGGCAACCCAATAGGAAATAAAGTAAACCAGGTACCTTGATTATAAAGGAAGTTATTTTCTGTGAGTCAGAATGAAGTGGACTTTGTCTTATCTGTCGTCTTTATCTTATCTGTTTCAAGAGAACAGACATTTTCTGGAAATTTGACGTAATTTTTTTTTTTTTTAGCTGTATACTGTTAATCTAGTTTTTGAGGATTCTGTGAGTGCAATACATTCTGATCATTTCTACCTCTATCTCCTCCCCTCCAACTCCTCCCATGATCCCCTCCCATGTCCTCCTCTCAAATGCATGTCTTCAAGTGTGTGTGTGTGTGTGTGTGTGTGTGTGTGTGTGTGTGTGTGTGTGTGTGTATAAAACTTACCAAGTCCGAGTATGTGCATGGGCGTAGGGCTGACCACTAGAGTCTGGGCAACGTACCAGGGACTGATCCATAGAGGAAACTGACTCTTCTTTCTTCAGTAGCTATTAGCTGCCTGTGGTTCCCCAACTAAAGGTGGGTCAATCTATTTTTTAATTTGTCTTCCTGATAAAACTTAAAAAGAGGAACTCACTTTTTTTTGAAAGAATAATGTTCCTCAATAACAAAAGAAATCCTGTGTAAGAATGAAGGCAGATCACTAAACATATGTAAAATTTGAAAACTGGAAAATGTGCCTATAGTTATATCTTGAAATCATCACTGTTCACGGTCTATACTATATTTATTTTTATAGTTTTTGGTAAAGATTAAGTATTTCTGTGTTTGTCTAGATACTTTTCACTTCATACTAAACCAAAGGTTTCGTGTGTCTCAATAGTGTTTTGATTGTCAGTCACAGTGGGCAGATTAATACATTAGCCTAGTCATTTCTTTGTGGTTGGACTTGTAGATACATACTATCCCACCTCTCAAAATATAGCTTAAGTGATAAGCTGTTACAATGGGAAATGTGTCTTCTGAGAAAAAGAATGAAGGGGTACTTGTAGATGGGGAGCTGCTGCAAGCTCTGGCCTCCTCGGGGTTTCACACAAGGTCCACTCACCCACACAGCTGCTCCTCTAGGATGGCTCTGATCGCATTTTCTTCTGTGAGTCTCTGTCATCGGCCGAGTGAAGAAAGAGCCGCCTTCTGTCTTTGCCATCTTCAAATTTTAGCTTATGTCCCTCCCTTTTGAGCTGTTATAGAACCCTGTCATCTTAGTGCTTTCTTATGTGATCCTTCTCTAGGATAAAAGTGTCATAAATGCATATGGTCTGAAAGATCGATCTTTACTGTGGAAAAATGTAGAGTTACAATCGGCTATGATGTGAGTAACACATGCACACAGCTTTTTAAAAACAAAAAACAGAAATTAATGCACAGCCTGGCTGGGCTTTCTCTCCTAGGGCAATTGTTGGTAGTCCAGCCCACCAGCATATGTTGGAAGGTCTGAGAAGCCTCTCTCAACCAGTTTAAGGGAACCAACAGCTAATGACTTCTGAGATGCAAAGGCCATTATCCCAACCTTTCTTAAGTATGCAACAAACAGAACAGTTCTGGCTGTGAGCAGGTTTAAGAAGGACTGAATGCCATGATCATCTTACACAGCCTCTGCCTCAAGCTTAGGAAGACTTTCTTGGGGATCTAATGAGATGGCTGTGGGTAAAGTGCTTGCATGAGAACCAGAGTTCAGCTTCTCTGGCACCCCATGCAAAAAGTAAGGAGTAGCAGTGCGTGCCTGTAAACCCAGTGCTAGGGAGGAAGAAGGAAGATCCCAGAGTTCCCTGGGAAACCAGTCCAATTAAGCCAGCAAGCTCCAGGTAAACAACAACTGATCAACTGATGCGCACACACACACACGCACGCGCACACATGCATGCATGCATGCACACACACACACACACACACACACATGCATGCACACACACACACATACATGCACATGCACACACACTTAACAAATGCTTTTGTTACTTGGTTTAACCCACTGCTTTCTGAATTTATTTCACCCTAGAATCCTATTTATAAATTAACACTGCTCATTTATGGCAGAAGTCACATGCAGAAAGCCTGCAGAGGACGAAAACCCCACGCTACATCTTGAGTTGACACATTTTTTAAAATGGCACCTTCCTCTTAGCTCCTTCCCTTGTATCCCATAATACACAGCTGCCATTCACAAGGCCTTGGGTTTTACTTGGCCTTCCATAACCTCAACCTTGATGCCCTTTCCAGTCAGAGAAGAACTGATAGTAAGAAAAATGGTAACAGCCCTACAGCACCTTTGACCAGGTGATTCATCATCAGGAAAAGAGAGACTCGAGTCCTTTACGATCAGAGCAGTGCCCTGGGGAAGGAAGCCTGTAAGGAAGAGTGTCCCCACTCACCTCTGGTGACCCTTGTCTGGCAAAGACCGGGGCTCATCAATGCCTGGGACACTTTTAGATTATTAAGTGTTGGGTGGGGTGTGCCTCTATTTGTCCATTCTAGGTGGAGAAAACAGTTGCTAGCTGGCTATTGGACCTAGCAGTCCTTTCAACATGGGATACTAAAGAGCATGTGGTGAGAGCCGATGGAAGATGATCTATGGTTTAGGAAATAAGAGTTGAAGAGGGAGCATCGGTGCCTTGAAATGTTCCCTGGAGCGCTGACCCCACAAGGGTTTTAACTAAATGGCTACTTAGTTTATTGGATTTACTCACACAGCACATATTTAAATGAAATGGTTGGAGGAAGGAACCTCTAAGCTACGTGACAGAAAAACGACAAAAAGCTTTTGAAGGTCAGGGAACACAGCACACTCACTTCAGACTGGTGAGAAAATGAAATTCTTCTCAAGACCTTGTAGACCTGATGGTGCTATCAATTTTAAAATGGATCTGGTGCTGCAAGAGGCGTGTATTTCATACTAAGTGACTAGGTACTAAATTATAATAGCTCTGAGCCTCCCGCCCCAGAACTTAATGAATGGGTCACACGAAGAGTTACTATCGTCAACTCCGGATGAATCGGTTACTTATTACTACCACCGCATATTATTTTTAAAAGTTTCCAAAACTTTTGGCTTGAGGATTGTTTTTTTCAGTGCTTGTCTTGGATGTAGAACGATCCAGCCCAGGCTGACCTCAAAGGAAAAGGTGACTGATTCTACAGTCACTCCAGCTCCCATTCTTCCGGCGTCCGCCAAGCTCACCGCTGCTGTACGAGCTTCCACAGTTTAAGACGATGCTTGAACTTGCTTTAACGGATTGGGTGGACAGCCGTGTATCTATCTCCTGACATGATCTCAAATGAAATGGGATACTTTCCCGACTCAACCGCTACATGCTGCTGGGTGACTAAAACATCACATTTGACATTACAACAATGTCCTAAGCTCCAGTGTAATTTGGTAAGATAGCATTTTTGGTGTTTGCCAGTAAACATGCAGAGAAGTTTCCAACTGATGAAATTAATAATTTCTTATTATTAGTGTATTATTCTGTATTAGACAGACAGATCCCTCTTTGTGCAGAGGTCTTACACATGTGTACTTGCGTATAGGAGATACCCACTTCTAGACTGCATTGGCTGCATATCACCCTGAGTGGCTTAAACAACAGGAATCTATTGTCTCACCACTCTGGAACATGGGAGACCGAGATCAAGATGCCCCCAGGTTTGAGTTCTTCCTCCTCCTTAACCTGGAGGTGGCCATCTCCTTGCTGGGCCCTCCTGGTCATTCCTCTGCTTTGTGCATTTCTGCTGTGTCCTTTTCTGTCATTCCTCTGCTTTGTGCATTTCTGCTGTGTCCTTTTCTGTCTACATTTCCCTTTCTTATGAGGGAACCAGTGGGATTGGATAACTGTCCAACCGAATGGCCTCGTTACCTCCCTAAAGGATTTTCCCCCCAATATAGTCACAATCCGAGATCCTGGGAATGAGGGCTTCAACACGCTAACTTGGAAGGTGGGGAGAACACGAATTAGCCCACAATGCATATGCTCATTAGGATGCAGAATGGCATGTGCTGTCGCCATTGTGTGTATTTTCCTCTCTGTGTGTGCTCAGACGAAGTGCTGATGGAAGGCACAATTCATCTATGCTGTCTCTAAAATTCCACCACTACTGCTAACGCACAAGTAAAACATTGTGATAAGCAGTAGGTTAGAGCATTGCTTCAGAAAGCCTTCGCCACTCAAATATAGTTGATCAGCAAGTGGGAAGAAACGTTAATGTGATTTCAAAGAAAATGTAACGTTGAGATGAGGCAGAGGAAAAATTCTAATTAATATGTTAATTTAGCTTTCGATTTGCATTACACTATCTCCTTTTTTAACAAGGAATTTTGGACATTTATTGTATAACAGGAAAGCAACAATATCCCTTTTTTTTTATTTTTCAGTCTTACTCCAGGACACTTTTTTTTCTTATTTAAAAAAAAAAACAAACAAACAAACGTATTTTTGGAGAAACAAACTTATATTTGAGTATTGTATTTACATTATTCCCATTTCCTCCCTCCCCCTCTTCCTATGCCCCTCCCCTACTCCTTGTCAAATGCACAGCCCCAACTCTTTTTCGAATGTATTATTTTTTAGTACTGGGGATAGAACCTAGAGCCTCAAGATGTTGGGCAAGTGCTCCTCCATTGATCTACACCCTCAGTCCTGGATCGATCTTTCAAAGAAACTAAGGGCTGGGGAGATAGCTCAAGGGTCAAAAACACTTGCTGCTCAAGCTCACGATGTGATGTCCGATGCCCCCAGAGTCCAGGTAAACAGCCTGGTTCAGCAATACAAATGCCTGTAGTCCCAGCACACCCCTACGGGAAGACAGTTGGCAGAGACAGGAGACTCTCCAGTTGGCCCTGTGCAGCAGTGAATCCGAGCAAGCTCCTGATTGTCATCTGTGTGTCCACATACACTCATGAGCAAGCATACACACACAAAGAGAGACAGAGAGAGAGAGATCAAAAAAGACAGAGACAGAGAGACACATAGAGAGAGAAAGACAGAGAGATAAAAACAGAGAAAGACTAAGACAGCCCAGAAATGTTAATATATCAAAAAGTTACATTTCTATTTCCTAGTGGTTCTATAAACAATTGACTTTACATTTATGTAATTTATTAGTCACAGTTCAGTCACAAGACTCAGAAGTTGGCATATCTTAGGGAACTCTAAGCCCTACTGTTCCATAAAGGAGCTCAGAGGCCCAGGAGAGGTAACGTCTTTGAGCAGCTAGAACCGGAGTGGCTTCATACTGTTCTAGATTATAGATTGAAGAATCCGTAACACATCTGGTGGAAGCACTTTCTGCAAATTCAAATTACTGAGTACCTAGCTTGATCATGGGTTCCCTTTGTAACAGTCAAAAAATTAATACTCAAACAAGTTAAGAGACCTACTCCCCGCCATCTTTAGATTTTCTGATTATCAGATCAGTTTCTCCCTGACTGTACCATATCACCCGAGAGCCTTCTCAGGTTATGTTAATGCCATAATACAGATGTGATTCTGATGTGACTTTGATTGATAGGTAAAAGTGAAGTTTCAGGTTATAAATTGATGATAATTCAGGATACTGATATCAAACCATCAAACCAAAGTAGCTTTACATTTCCTGAGTTGCCATCCTGGTATGACACGATTTCTCCTTCACTTATCATAGCATCGAGTACTTTTGCTATTTCTGTGTTAAGCACAGTTGAGGCTTTCTCCCTCTCTGTGTGCAATCTTTGAGTAGATGCAGATCAAACACAGACTGAGGAAGTTAACGACGGTTCCTGGAGCAGCTTGCAGTCGGCTTCATACATCCTTGTTTATATTGCTTCACTTCTGGTTCAAGACCTGGCTCATTCAGTGCTGTATGCAAGTCGGATATACTCCGTGCGTGTGGGACACGATGACATCCAGCCGAGGAGTCAAGTATGCTTGAATAAATACACTTCCAGAAAAAATGACTCTCCTTGTGACCTTGCAAAGTAACTGTAGATTTTAGAATAATATTTGTTTTAATTAATGACCCCAGGAGTTGGGAACGGTGAACTTGAGTTTTAGCTCTGCAGCTGTGCTCTGCCTCTTGTTTGAATGACTTCTTTTCCTGGGCTTTGGACAGGAGCTGGGACACATGGTCCACTCATCCTCCCAGGCTGATTTTCAAGCACTGGATTTAGCATGTTTCACTTTTTACCAACCCTAGACAGCTTGAAGTCCCCTCCTGCTGTAAAGGCGGGAGATGTTTTTCGAAGGTAGTCCCGTTTTTAGCAAATACTTTTTAGATGAGCTCTTTGCCAAGCAACTGGCCCTGTGGCTGCGAAGTCTGTCGTATTTGTCAGTAAAAATTAGAGATTGAAACAGCTCGGGAATAAAAATAGCATTCACTTTATGCAAAGGAGCTGGGAGCAAATGATGCAAGACAGGGAAAATGTCAACCATTGCTGAAGCTCAGGGATGACTAAATGAAAATTCGCTGCTTAATGAATTGTTCATCGCATAACGATTCTTCCAATTTTGTGCATATTTGAAAATTCCCTAAAGAAAACCACAAGCATGCAGATAGTTGGTGAATTCTGGGTAGATAAGACTTCTATGTCCAAGTCAAAGTTTCCAACACCCAAAGCAAGGAAAGAAAAACAAAAATGAGACCCAAAAAGAGTCTATCGGTCAAGGCGACCTACAATTTCTGCCATCCAGGAGGCTGAAGAAAAGAGATCATAATTCCAAAGCTAGCCTGAGCTACAGTGGTAAGGTCAAGTCTACCCTGAGTTACAGAGTGAATTCAAGGCCAGCCTGGACTAAAGAAGGAACTTGAGACCAGAGGAAGCAATTTAGTGAGACTTTGTCATATATGTATATATATATATATATATATATATATATATATATATATATATATATATATGATCAAAAAGAGGGCTGGGTCTATGTCAGTGGTAAAGCAATTGCCTAGAATTCATGAAGCCCTAGTTTCAACCTCTTTTTTACTCAAGATTTGCTGAAGAAGTCACATCGGAGCAAGAAAAAGTGGTTTAAAAAAAAAGCTTAAAGTCACAAGAGAATAGGAGCCTTTAACTTCCATGTGTCTGTGTGGAATCTGGTATCTTAAAGTACAACCAGGCTAGAGGTGTGTGTGTGTGTGTGTGTGTCTTGTCCAGAGCTAAGTATGTATTCATGACTATGATAGTAGCTCCTTAATTTATATGTAATTCTCTTCAAAGTATGCAATCCTCCTTTTCCTGGGGCTTTTTTAATCTCCTGAAGATCAGAGGCTCCATTCTGCTCAACATTTGAGCCTCAATAATTAAATCAATAAGGAGAACACACCAGATACTTAAAAATAATTGTTTAATAAGTGTTTGCAATGTCTTTATTTAAAAGTCCATGTTCATGTGTCTTTCTCAAGCAATCTGAGCCAGTGAGTCCATTAACATCTCTGTGTGGTCACAGGGCAGTTAAATAGACACCTGGATACAGTGCAGCCCCCTCACCCATGTAAAAGATGGTCTAGGACCCCCAATGGATGCCCCAAACTGCAGAAATTAGCAAACCCTACTGTTCTTTTTTCTTCTCTGTCGGCAGACCTATAATAAAGCATGCTTTATAAGTTAATAGTGAAAGATGACAGTGATGGAAAGACACAAAATCATACTGTAATGCATTGTATGAATGCTTTCTCCTCTTGCTCTCTGTCTCTCCGACTCTGTCTCTGTCTCTCTCTGTATGTATGTATGTGTACGTGTGTGTGCATGTGTACGTGTGTGAGTATGTGTGTGTGTGTTTGTATCTGTGTATGTGATGTGTGTATGTGTGTGTAGACGTGTGTGTGTTTGTGTATGTATTTGTGTGCATATGGGTGTGTGCATGTGTGTGTGTGTGTGTGTGTG
This sequence comes from Cricetomys ansorgei, assembly GCA_026225945.1. Classification (NCBI taxonomy): domain Eukaryota; kingdom Metazoa; phylum Chordata; class Mammalia; order Rodentia; family Nesomyidae; genus Cricetomys; species Cricetomys ansorgei. The sequence goes on along the minus strand of JAMJFZ010000191.1, from coordinate 9,809,064 downwards.
TGTGTGTGTGTGTGTACTTTTGCCTTCTCACTTGAAGCACTGTGGATCTTCCCTCTGACAAATCCCAATCACCACCATCACTACTTGTCTTCGTTACTTTTCTCATTGCTAAGAAAATACTTGACAAAAAAACAACTTAAGGCTGATTTCCCTGTGACTCACAATCATTCTTTGCCATAGTGGGGAAGACACAGCAGTTACAGTGGCTCTCGTGGTGGTGCAGGAACACAGGCAGCTGACCTACGGTGTCTGTAGTGCAGAAGCAGACAGAGATTAATGCTGCATCTCAAATGGCTTTCTCGCTTTCTTCTCTTTCTTTTCTCCCTTTTTTTAAAATTTAGTCTAGAACACCACCACCTGTGGAATGGTAGAGCCCACATGCAGGTGGACTTTCCTTCCTCCATTGAACATCCTCACAGACACGCCAATGGGTTCATCTCCTTAAGTGATTCCAAATCTATTCAAGGTGACGATGAAGTTTAACCCTCATGCTAACTATGCACTTTGGTGTCAATATTCAATAAAATGAGAGTCACTTGAACAAAAGCACCGTAATACCATGACAGTCTGTCAGATAACCAGGATGTGACTAACAGGAGAGTAAGGTATAGATCATGGATACCCTGGGCGACGAGATGGTTCACCACCCAGATAAAACAGTATGAGATTTCATCCTGCTACTCAAACATTTGTGAAATTTAATATTTTCTTCCTTATTTACTTCTAGAATTCTCTATGGGGGTGATGTCTGACATTGACTGCAACCCCAGAAAGTAAAGCCTGGGATGAAGCACGTCTGCTGCATGTCATATTAGTTGTTCTTACAGGGCTGTAGCCTTCTCCAGCCTCTCCTGCAACCGATGTCTCTTATCATTACATCTTCTTTCCTTATGCTTGAACTCACACTGGGTTACGCTACCCATGCTTGGTTCTAGACAGCAAGCCAGGTTTCCTTTGTGCACATTGGGCAGCACTGACCGCTTTACACTATGTTTGTGAACCTGTCCAGTTGCTGTGATCATTATTTGATGAGTGTGTTATTCCTGGCCAGGGAAGCCCCTAGAATGTTCTAACCGGGAACTTGAGTTTCATGGCATTTTTTTTAAATTATTTTTTAAGAGACTCATAGAAGCCAGTCTGTAGGATTTATGGAATATTCCCTCAGCAGAACTGTATTCAATGCCCCACGTGCATGCAAAGGAAGGAGAGACACAGCCCTTGTCTTGGCAGTGTTCGCCATCCAGTTTGGAATTTTAAGCCTGCCCTACTCTTGAATGCTATTTTCTTGCGTTAATTTAAACTGTGATTAAAATAAGTTGATAGCTGGTTTATAGCCTCCTTTATAGAATTTTCATTGTAGCTCAAGGCCTGGAAATAGCAATTTAATTAGAGACTTAAAGTCATGCATTTCATAGTGATAAATGCCCTGTGAATATTTGGACTATTAACAAAGGTAAAATATTTTCCGTCTCCCTTTAATGTATTTAACGTTCTGCTTTCTTGTAACCTGCTTCACAAGCAAATCTCACACTGCTCTTCCATCTCCAAGGAAGCTTTGTTAGGAAGAGAGTTCTAACATGTTCACCCCATCCGTATGATGTCAAAGTTCACTGCTATGGGTTTCCATAGAAACCATTAATAATAAAACACCACTAAGAAATTTAACTGAGGATTTAATCAATGTAAAGCATGCTACACATATGTATGCATGAGTATGCAGACAGTTATACACACATGCAGATGTAAACACTGATGTTTTACATGTGTCTATTTGAGAAAGGCAGTTTTATTATTAATAAATACAGTATTATTATTAATTCCTTGAGAATTTTATATAATGTGTTTTGATCATTCTTCCTCCTAACTCCTCCCAGATCCACCCCAATCCCCTGACACACACACAACTAGACCCTTCAACTTAAATAATATCCAGCAGTTGTATGTCTATTTAGTTTAAAAATACTTCTACTACCCAAGTTTCTGCCATTTTAGTGAGTATTTTTAACATGTTACCCTAACCATTTAATTAGAAGCATTACTTGTTCAATCTAACTATTGAGTATTTCAGCAAATGCTGGTTCTGGCCATAGCAGACACCCTCTAGTTTCCAATAGAGTAAAAACCACATCACAATTTAATTAGCAAGGGCCACACCACAATTTAATTAGCAAGGGCCACACCACAATTTAATTAGCAAGGGTACTGTGCCCCTGGCTTTGAATCTGCTGGAAGTGGCAGCTCCTGCAGGTCTGCAAGTCTCCTGAGTTTACACACCACACACATACACATACACACACACACACACGTGAACACCATGTGTGCAATATCCAGAATCCCCATGTGGTGCACACATATGCTCACACACACATAGACATTGTTGCTAGCTGCTAACCCCCTGCTTTCTTGCCTTCTCCTGTCCTGAAGGTGTGTCAGAGCTGACCCAATCAGCCACCTCAGTCTATACCCAGCAGAAGTAATGCCTCCTTGACTGTGTGTATGGCAGTCCCTGCCAATACATGTTATGTTCACACCTTGGTCAGGAAACCCGGCCTTCTTCCCCACTGGTCTGTAGGCTGTTAGTCCCACCCCCATAGCAAATCCAACCATCACCTTAGCACACTCTACCTCCACACATGCTCCACCTAAATAAAGCACAGGGCCACACTGTGTAACCATGAAGAGCTCCCAGCACTTCACCCAGGCTTCTGGGAAACAGCCATTTCATTCCTACTTGCTATTCCCTTTTGGCTCCATTACCTAGGGACTCATGCGTGTGCCCTGGGGGAGTTAAGTTGTAGCTCCTTGGCATCTGATTTGAGCAGCATAAATCCAGTATTCCCTGTCTTGGAAATTTAAATTTAGAACATGCTACTCTTAGAAGCATATCCTTTGCTTTCTTCTTTCCTATTCTGAGGGCGGCAGCACATGGAACTAGCTCATGGTAGTAAGGCGCTGGTCCACTGAGCTATGCCTGCAGTCGCCTTGACTTTCTTTATCTTATTATCATGCAAGTACGTGTTGTGTGTGGGTGTTACATTCTAGACCCTTTGGGGGTGATCGCCACCCGGACACAAGAGCATGGCCTCCCTGGCAAGTCAGAGAAGACTTAGTTCTGTGCAGCACTGGCTGAAAACAAGCTGATAATCTCAGCCTCAGATCCATAGTGTTCTGTAGGAGGAATGACCATTGAGTCCCTTTGTCTTGCAATAATGAAATGCTCCATACTGGGTGTGGTAGTCAGCTTTCTACCGCTATATTTAAACTATACCCACGGCCAGGCATGGTGGCAGGCGCCTTTACAATGCCAGTACTTAAGGGAGGCAGAGGCAGGAGAATCTCTGTGGGTTTGAGACCAGCCTGGCCTGCATAGTAAGTTCAAAGGCAGCTGGGGATATATAGTGAGACCCTACCTAAAAAATAAGATACTCACAATAATGAATCCATAATTAGGGGGAAAGTATGAGTCAAGGTTTAGAGGTGACAGCCCATGATCAGGAGAACCCGTTGTCTTTAGGCCAGTGATTAGGAGGAGATGGTGACACTTGTGAGCATGCAGTGAAGCTAACAGCTTAAATCACAGCTAAGTAGGGGAGGATGAGGAGAGGCCAGACTCCCACAACCCCCTCTAGGAGCACACGCCCAGTGGCCTGAAGACTTCCCACTAGGCCCTATTTCCTAAACTTTCTACCACCTCCGAGCATCGCCACCCTGGAGATCAGGCCTTTAACACCGTGAGTCTTCAGGGGAGCTTCAAAGAATAATTTACAAAGAACAGACTTGTTCTCACAGCTCCGGCTGTCTGGAGCCGGGATGCTATTGCTGGTATCTGGTGAGAAGGCAGTCTCTGCTTCTTGCTGGTCCCTTGTTACTGTATCTTCTGCAGGGAAGGGATATTGCATCCTTTCATGGCAGAATACCGAGGTTGGACAGTGGAGCCAGGGGCTGCCTGAAGCCTATTCTCTAAGGGCCTTCACCTCATACATGCAGCAAGAACATTCACAGCCTGGTCATCTCTGTCCTAAAAGACCCCATTTCTTGCTATTCTTCCTTTAGCCATTACATTTAAATCTCTAAATTTTGGAGGGAATATAAAACCACAGGAAACATTTTTTTGTTGCTACTTCATTTCTATCACTTTGCTTCTGTTGTAGATCATAATGTAAATATCTGATACGCAGGCGGCCTTGGGCGACCCCTCTATTTGGCCTTACAGGCGTTGCGACCCGCAGGTTGAGAACTGCTGCTCTCGGGTAAATTTCACAGACGTTTTGTGTGCATTTCGCTGGTTTTAAGGGAAAGGAATTTTAAAATAACTTTCATTAATTCTTTGAGAATTTTATACAGTTTTATTTTTGATTATATTCACCCCCCTTTCCCTGACTCTCCCAATATCCCCACCCCCTCCCCGTTTGCCATGCATCCAACTTTTCATCCTTCACTTTTAAACCCACCAAGACCAATCTGTGCCGCCCGAGTGTTCTTGGATACACAGCCTTGCGCCTGAGTTTGGTTGACTCCCAAGAGGTTACACTCGTAGAGAAAAGTGAAATCTTCCTCTTCCTGCAGTTAACTATGGCCAGTCGCTCCACAACTAGGGGTAAGAGTTCCTGCCCAACTTTAAATATCAATTTTATATTTACTTATGCATTGGTGTATGTATGTGTATATATTCACATGTGTACAAGTACCCATGGAGGCCAGGAGAGGGCATCAGAGCCCCTGGACCTGAGGCTACAGGTAATTGTGAGACTCCCGCTACGAGTCTGAAGGCCCGTCCTCTGCAAGAGTAGTGGGCGGTCTTAACCACTGAGCCATCTCTCCAGCCCCAAGGCAAAGCTATTTTTTCAATAAAATATTTTTGCACAACCCCCACTTTCATGTGAAAGCAGCAGTGTAAAAATGGCCATGGTTGTGGTGGTTGACAAATCCTGTCAGGTGTGACTCATGGGTTTGTTAAGTCCAAATGACGGGCACCTGCTGTTCACAGGGGCCACTGCACTTGCCAAAACATCATCCTTCTGGATCCCCTCCTTCCCCAAATAGTAGCTCTTGCCCATAGGGCTTTTGGAGTCTCAGAAAGGGTACTTTGCGGGCCATCGTGGGCACACCTGGTTTGTAGTGGGGGACAGCTCATGACCAAGTGAAAGCCCACATATCTCAGTCTTCTTGGGGTAGTATTGCAGACATACTAGACACGGAGTGGCTTACAAAGGACAGGTGTGAAAGCTGGGAAATCAGGGCAGACGGGTTCCGTGTCTTGAGAACGCTCCCTGCTTCATAGAACAGTAGACTTCTCCCTATAAACTCACACTGTGGAAAAAACAAAGAAGCACTTTGGGGCTTCCTAGGACACTTATACATCTGAGGGGAACATCTTTGTGTCCTCTCAAAAGGTCCCATATCCAACTACCATCGGTCTCAACACGTACGTTTTCGGAAGACGTAACATTCAAGATACATATATACAGCTATAAATATAGATACGTATATAGATGCACTACATATATGATACAGGTCACTTGATCACCATAAAAGGTTTGCACTACATTCCAGGTTATATATGGATGATCTGGGCTTCTAAAGTGCATTGGTACAAGCAGGTTGCTGGCTTTGCAATTTCTCAGGAAATAGCAATCTCTACAGCTGCCTCCCTGGTTATCTTTGTCCAGAGGAGTGGGAAGTGGTCTTGACCCTCTTTGGAAGATTGGTTTTGCATCATTGACTTTTTATAAAAAATAATGAGGCACTTAGTGCCTGCACCTCTAGTACCAAGGCTTTAAGCTTCTTCCTGGGTAAATATGAGTCATTATTTTCTTTGTGTGATTAGAAGGGCTTTAATTCATTTCCTATTCTGCTAAGCTTATTTGTTACCTTTTAATAATTATATCCTAATGCTCTATGAAAGAGTCTCATTTCCTTTTTGAAGATGTGTGTTGAATTTTCATAATGGACTTCCCTTTGATTTAAAAATAAATAAATAAATGATTTGCCCCCGTAGAATGCTGAGTTTAGTGACCCATGTCCAGGAGCAGAGCCAGCCCTAGTCTCCGGGATCATGCTGTGAAATGTGACTGCTCAGGTCTCTTGTTGATTTTTAAACAGAAGTTAAACAAGAACCCTGCTTCCTAGTGTGCTGTTTGCTGTTCCTACCATGGTTCGTGATTCTCCAAGGAAAGTCTACAGAAGGCTTGTCCTCCAGCTTCAATGTCAAGATCGTTGGGTCTCTCTTCCTCTCCCATGGGCTTTAGACAGGTCTCACTCACACAGCTGGCTGCCCCAGCTGCAAGAACAGAAAGGAAGAGTAGATTTGGTGAGAGTTGGAATTCCTGCAGTGATGTGTGCCATTTATATATAAAACAAGTCTTCTAATAGCTGTTATATTTTCCTAATAGCTGTTATAAGAAAATAGTGGCAAAATGGTTAGTGGGAGCTATCTCCCAGAATATTATCACTGCCCCTGAACAGCAAAATGTCTCCTCCCCAAACTAGAGAGCAGCTCCCAAGCCAAACTGCTCCTGAAAGTGTCTGCCTACAGTAAGGGTAAGGCTGAACCAGCTCTTTATTATAACCAACCTCTATTCCAGATTGCTGCTTTGGCCCAGGGTGGGGCCAAGAAGGCTTCTAAGAAAGGCAGGAGAGGCAAGGGGAGCAGAAAACTGCATGCAAACTGTTTCTTTCCCAGTCTAGACTCTGGGTTTACTAAATTAAATGCTCCTGTCTGGCCCATAATCACCTTATTATTTACATGTGAAGGGAAAAAAAATGCAAAACTCGGTTGACCTTCATGATCAGGACAAGGACACACTGGAAGCCTGTGCTGAATTTAATTTAATGTTCTATAACAAACAAGGGGGAAAGATATAGAGATACTGATTTTGAGGGAAATGTTAATTACCCGAAGCTTAATTACAGATAACATCATGAGAAGAATACATAAAAGGCTTGAAATGCAGCCAAAGCATTTTCCTAAGAACATTAAAAAATGATTGTTGTTTACAATTCACAAATCGCACAGACATAACGCTGAGGTGGGAAAAGCAAGACCGGGCTGGAAGGAAGAATAAGACTTGAGATTTTAAAACCAGCTTGGGATTTAGAGTTAGCTCGTGTCTCTGGAGTAAATGAAGACTCCGCACACCTCTAAAATAAAAATTAACAGATCACTTGCAGGCATGCCGAGATAAAATTCCAGGAGACCTAAATAAAAATAAATAATTTATAAGTTCTCAGAGTGGGAATTACAAGCAAGAGGGTGCTCACAGACATGGATCTCCTCATAAGTACAACGGAAATGAAGGAAAGACGGGGTTTTGAAGTTCATGTCACCTCACTTTTTTTTTTTTGTTTTTTAATGTCTTTTGTCTTTTAATGACCCATTAGCCTAGTAGGTGAGTTTTGAGATACTAGGCTGTAGCATTTTAGAAGGAAGTTTGCTCTCCCTTCCCCAACACCTGCTCCCATGTCTTTGACATCATTCCAGGAGGACATTTGCCTTGAGGGGGGGAAATGCCATGCCAGTTCTTCAGCCCCTGATGCCCATCAGACATTTAGGCTTCGGGGAGATACAAGTTCCCTAAGTCCCAGACCTTGGGGTCAGCCCAGAGCTCTTGATCACTGCAGGCTGGGCCCTGGTGGTATTGCAGTAGACCTCACCAAACAGATGCAAGGGAGCTGAAGAACTCCTACCTTTGAAGTTTCCAGCACTTGGTACCCTTTCAAAAGAATAGAAATGCACGTAAGGTTTTGTGTGGCAGAGGAATTTGCATGTATATGTTTTAGCAAGTTGCAGGGGACAACAAAATCCTCAAAGGAAGAGGACAAAGAGACTCAGGGGCAGATTAATGCACCTGCTGGATAAGATAACAAGTTGAGGTGCACTAATGATAATTAGCTGAGTTTGAGCTGGATAAACGTGAAAGGGAGGGAGGGACTGGAGGGCTCTAGTTGGTGGCAATTTTTGTTATCTTTTCTATTTCTTCATATAATTTTTCTTCCCTCTTCAGTCTCCCTTTCTTTTAAATGCTTGTTACATAGTCAACCATTTTAAAACAAAAACTAAGGGGACTAGAGAGAAGGTTCAGCAGTTAGGAGCACATTCTGCTCTTCCAGAGGATCTGGGTTCAATTCTCATGGTGGATTCAACATCTTCTTCTGGCCTCCATGGGCACTGCCCACACACATAATGCACAGACATACATGCAGGCAAAATACTCATACATGTAAAAATAGTTAAAATTTTAAAAAATGAAAGCTAACTCAACGGCATTTGTTGCACAGCTAGCATCTAAATGTAGTTCTAGAACACAGTCATGATTCCAAAGCAACACCCTGTTCACATTAGAGGCTTGCTCCCTGTCACCTCATCTTCCAGCCCCTGGCAAACAGGAATCTACTTTCTGGACCTGTGAGGTTTCCTGTTAGAAGTACTGCACATAAATTGAGTAATACAAGATAGAAATGTTCATGGCCAGATCCTTAGTATGGATTTAAATGTACATTTAAAATGTGTCCACATTGTATCACGTATCACTGCTTATGGGTAAATAATATTCCACTGTTTGGATAGGCCTCTATTTGACCCATCGCCCATTTCTTGATGGACATTTGGCTGACTCCCACCATTTGGCTTTTGTGAAAAGTAAAACAAAGCTTTTCTGAGAATGTTTTGTAAGAAGTTATTGGAGAAAAAGAAACTGTAGTATCAATTGAGGGCAAAAAAAAAAAAAAAGACATCTTTTGTACTACATAACTGAGCTCTTTGATTCAGAGAGTTCTCGGCTTCTTAAGGCAGGACTGCAGAGATGTCTCAGCATGAAGAGCCTTGTCCTGCTCTCTTGCAGAAGACTCCAGTTCTGTTCCCAGCACCCACAATAGGCAGCTCACAACCACCGAAACTCCAGTTCCAAAGGAACTGACACCCTCTTCTGGCCTCCATAGGTACCTGCTCCGCATATGTGCACACACCCACATACACAGACATATACCCACAGACACACATGTGTATGTGTATGTATATAATTTAAAATAAAATCAATATTTTTAAGTTTTTTAATTTTTTAAAAATTTTTTAAATATGGCCTCTATTGCTCTAGGCAGAATACTGAATTTGGGTGTCAGGGGCAGAGGTGACGACATAGGTGTCGATAACCATCACGGGGATCTTCAAAATGAGGCCACATTCAGAGGATTGGGGAATCCTTGTGATCTCCTCACAGCTGTCAGTGTTCATGGGACTGTCTCAGCCTTGCTCCCATCACACCAGTGACACAGGACCCTAGTCCCCACCAATACCACACCACCATCTGTGCCCTGATGTAGAAGTTGGTTCAGGGCAGAGGACAGCTTATTCTTTTGTCTAATTAAATTACTGGCTCTACCCTGGAGCTCTGAAGCCTAGAGCATTTCAGCCTCTTTACAATCTAGTGTTAATCCTTGAACTGGAAGGCTTCATACAATACAGAACATTTAACCTATAAGACCTATAAGGCTTCAGCCTTAGCCTTTAGAGACTTATTGTTGACTGAGCCACTCCAACTAGCTTCTTCTGGGCTCTTGGTCTTCTGGTTCAAATCACTCTCAGTTCTGGGCTTCTTCTGCTGAGCTCTGCTGTGTCTCTCCCTGAGCTTTCACTGTTCCATCCTGCCTCTGCAACTGACTGTGCTGCAACTCACTGTAGCTTCAGATTCTGTAACCAACTCTTTAATTTATTCTGTTAACTCTCCTTAACCGACTCTTCATCTTCAACTGACTGCCCAACCTGCTTCTCTACTGACTGATTCTAACTCCTATGTAACTCTCTTTAACTGAGCTGAGAGCTCCTGCCTTTTCTCCTGAGAGTTGGGCATGTCTTTAATCTGCTAACTCTTCCTCTGATTAATCACTTTCTCTGACTCATCTCAGATGTCATTTCCTGTGTGACACTGATTCCTTCTGGGTTCTACTTCCTGTGTCTGCTTTCACTGTTTTTTTTCTAGGGATTAAAGTCGTGGACCACCATTGCCTTCTGAATACTGGGATTAAAGGTGTTTGCTACCACTGCTTTCTGAATTCTGTCTACATTCCATCCAGACCATAGAGGCCTCTGAATGTAGCCCCTGGAAAGTAGACCCTAGGTTTCACACAGGACTATTCTTCTACACCCTATGAAGGAGCCTTGTTTTTATAAACTCATTTTTAAGACCCTAATCCCTGGGGTCACTGAAGCCTGCTCATAAGAACTCTCCCACCTCTTATTTCCACTGGCCTCTCCCCAGTAGCCGGCAGAGCCTGGCAAGATCTCACATAAGCCTTCCTTGAGGAGACATTCTGCTCTCCTGGGAGTCTTCTGCAAGCTGTGAACAGCCATTGCTTTTGCTTATTTCTAAACTGCATTTTATTTTTAGCCAACTAAATTGCATGCATGTGTGAGGTGTGGTGCAGCGTTATGCTGCACACATGCATTGTGGGTATCTGAATCAGGATGATGAGCTGCCCATCATGTCAAGTACTTTTCTCTTTGCAGAAGAATTAACCCAGGTTCCCCTAAAATCCTCTCCTCTGACCCCACCTGGTCTCCACACGGTGTTCTGAGCAGTCCTCAGTCCTGGAATAGCTCAGCCACCCACCCAGTACCACCAGTTGGTCTCCAGCCACTCTCTAGCTCCAGCGACAGTATCTCTTACAGCTTCAGTCTTCTTGCATCTGTGAATCACTTCCAGTAACCTATAGACAAAATAGTCTAATTTCATATACATCCGGATTCCTATGATGGAAAGTACTGAAGGAAAGCTGAATGACAGTGAGCCAGCATCTCCTGTATCTCGACATATCAAAACCTTAAATTTTAATGAGAATTTCTAATGTAAATTCTTAATTGGAAATTAAGAATTTATTTGAAGCTATTAAAAATAAATTTGAAATGGATTAGAGATTTAAATCTTAAAAGAAAGGCTTCAGAGAAAGGCACTGTTACAACTGGATTGAAGAAAGGCTAACCGTGACCTGGGGGCACTGCCAGAGCTCTGGCCACAACTGGCTTCACCTTTGAGCTTCGTTTCCTCCTGTGGGGTCTTCAAACCAGGATGTCATAGAGAAGTTTTCCCTCTGAACTTGGTGGTGGGATGGAGAGTCATGAAGACAGCAAGGACAAGAGCACGTGGCGGCCGTGTGGCTTGGCAGAGTCCCATAATCACAGATACCTGTGTCCTTTAGCCTCAGTGTGCTCATTTCTTTATTCCCTCAGCAAGTGCCTACTGTGTGACTTACCCTCCCCATCTTCCCTGATTGGCCGATCAGCTACTGTGGGCCTCTGCCTTTCCTGCAGTTGTAAATCACTGAGTTGTTTGTTTAGTTGTGAGGTTTTCTTAGAACAAAGAAGTGTAATGTAGAAGGCCAGGCTGACTTTGCTCATCAGTAAGAAGCCACAGGGAAAGGTACGTTGACTAGCGAGGCGGCTTTTATAGAATTGTTTGTGAATGTTGAAAAGTAGAAGCCCTTCTCATCAATTCTAAAATCAGAGTGCTTTTGTCAAGAAATTGTCCTTTGTGGCTGGGTTAGAATCACTGGAGAAATGAGCTGTGCACTTCCTACTTTCTAATTCAGACATGTAAAAGAGTCAATGAATGACCCCTCGGACCCAGCAATTCAGAGATCACGTAATGGAGACATATGGTGTTACTCGTCTTCTGAAAATTGCAGATTTGTCTCCTCTAGAGAAATGGAATGACCCACGTGGATAGATTTAGAGAGTGGCACGGTGAAGCCTGTGCTTGTCTACAGCTGGAAAGCTGGTTGAGATAAACACCCAGTGACAGCACAATGCGCCTTTCAATAAACCCAATGGAGACATACAAGAAGAGGAGCCAAAATGAGCACAAGCCAAGGTGATTTATCCAGACCTGGCTATGACAAAGAGTTTCCAACCACCATCCTTTGTGTGCAGCAGAGAGAAGGGAGGCTGTAAGGATGAGAGAGTTGTAGAGTGGGTCAAAAGGAAAGATTCAGCTATAGCCCAGTTGGAGGGTTTGGGTATAGGGATGCTAGAAGAAACTAACAAGAACCGGGACAAGAGCTGTGTGCTGATGTGTCCTCTAAAGGTCCACAGGTTCCAGTCTTAGCTGCTAACCTGTATTGCTGCCAGGAACTGATGGCATCCATAGGAGTTTGGGTCTAGGAGGTGAATCAAGTCACTAGACATATTGCCTTAAAGGGGACATTGGGACCTTGGTCAGGTCCTCTTTCTCTTCATTTTCCAGCTGCTATGAAGCAAACATTGGCTCTGCTACATGCCCCCACCAAAGTGAACTCCCTCACCATCAGCCCCAAACATGCAGGCAAACAACCATAGACTAAGGGGACTGCTGAGTAAAAAAAATAAAATGAAATAAAAGACAAGAAGACACTAGGTTTATAGGGAAAAGGGGTAAGTTTTAAATGTGTTCCAGATTTCAATCCAGGGAAAGGAGAAAGACATGGTGATGTCTTGCCCACCACCCCTTCAGGAAGAAATTACCTATATTTTTATCTTCCATGGGCCCCAAGCACTTATGCTGTGGACTTACGTGCTGGCCAAACATTTAAACACAAAAATAAAAACAAAAAGATTTTGTTTTAAAATCTTAGTATTCCATCTTGTTTAGGAGTTTCTTCATAAGGCCCACAATCATTGCCATTTCACTCATATCTAAGAGGGATGTGTTAAAATTCATCAGAAGCTCGTGCGCACAAAGGATGCTCGCATCTGGCCAGAGGACCTGAGTATTGCCTTAGAAGACCCCACATAGTAGTCAGACTCCATCCGCTAACCTGTCATCTAACTCTGTTGCCTGGAAGTCATAACCCAGACAGCAGCATCCTGAGAAGCAAGTGGCCACAGAGCAAGGAACTGGAGAGGGACCCTTCTTTCCTCCAGCTCCCATGATGCCCGGTTTCAGCGAGAGCCTCTCTTGCTTCTCTGTCTCTCTTTTGCTGCCATGTTCCAGATTTCAGTCACTGTCTGCTGCCTGCCCTCTTCTTCTCCCTCAGCCCTGGCATGCTTAAGTATTTGTGTGATTTACCTTTTAGAGAGCTTTGGACCAGCCAGCAGGACTTAATTAAAAGTCTGTCCCTGCCTTGAATGTATATATTTTCCACGGCATATTGCATTCCGATTGCCTTCCATGTTTCAATTGTATTCTAAGAGGAGAGAGAGGAGTTTCTACAGTAAAACAAGAATTCCATGATCAAGGAACAATATATACAATTTTTCTTCTTGAGTCTAGTTTCTTTTGTGGCATATGACATGTGGTCTTCATTTTGATTTAATTTCAGATTGTGTTTATCATATATAGATATAGATATGTATACATAGACATATATATACATATATGCATATATGTGTGTATGTACACATGTATGTATATATACACATATATGTGTATGTATATATATCCATATATATATATATATATATATATACACACACACACACACATATACACATACATATATATGTTTTTTGAGACAAGATTTCTCTGTTGTAACTCTGGCTGTCCTGGGCCTCACTCTATAAACCAGGCTGGCCTAGAACTCACAGAGATCCACCTGTCTCTGCCTCCTAAGTGCTGGGATTAAAGGTGCACCACCACTACCTGGCTGCCTTGTGTTGCTTACTGTTTCTATGGTCAATATTAACTTATCTTCATACTTAGGACACACAGAAGGTGTGCCCCATGGGCAGGGGCTATTTCTTATTCATCTTCATGTCTTCTACACCCCTAAAACCTGGCAGAATAGCTGTACCAACACTGGAACTAATAAATGTCTGATGGTAATGGGAGGAAAAGAGGGAGGGAGGAGAGAGAAAGAGAGAGAGAGAGAGAGAGAGAGAGAGAGAGAATGCTTTCTCACGTTACCATAGTCCCTTGTGGCCTCATACCTGAGCAATTCCCTGAAGCTTGATGCACGTCATAGCATCTTCCAACTAAAGTACTTCTGTGCTAAGTGTAAACTCATCTAACACCGAGTGATCTGCACAGGGACAGGGAGGTGGGTAGTGATCAGGGTAGAGGTCGTTGATTCCCCATTTCTCTCTCTACCACTGGCCTTTCTCCAAGAAGTGCATGCCCAGCCACTCAGTCAACTTTCAACCCTCCACTACCTGGGTGCCCTTTGTCTGCACCGGAGAAGGGAAGTCTGTTTCTTGCAGTCCTAAGAGTAAATATTCATTCTGCCAAACAAATAATTTAATAAATGATGGCCAAATATGATAGAAGCTGCTCTCCTGGTAGAATTTTCTGTTCAATATGGGTTAAGCTGATCTGGGGGAGGGAGGGAGACCCTTAGAAACTAATTATCATTTCTTAAAGAGTTTCCTCGGGGGAAAGCATTTTGTGTTACAAATGACCAAATGATATGTAAACCTGTGTAACGTGTTCAATCATATGCCAGGAACTGATTGTATTGTATTTGTGGACCATCTGGGGCCATGAGAACAGAAGAAACATCAAATCATCAACCGGATAATATCACTACTGGGAACAACAAATCCACAATAACAAAATAGTCCATATAATATGGAATATCACATTGGAATGAAAATGAACATGTTTTTCACAACTTGGGGCATCTGTAGGCTGGCTTGGTGTCTATAAGAAAAGCTGTCTTGGACACGAAGATGGGAAGAAACAGGGTCAGGGGAGCCAAGAAAGCTGAATCTAGGGAGTAGTAGATGGAGATGAACAAAACACATTATAATAAATATATAAAATTTTTCAAATAGTGAATTTAAATTATTTTAAAAATACAAATAAGCTCAAGCCCACAGGAAATTGGAAGACATAACTAATAAAAAGTTCTCAGCCGAGCGGTGGTGGTGCACGCCTTTAATCCCAGCACTTGGGAGGCAGAGACAGGCAGATTTCTGTGAGTTCAAGGCCAGCCTGGTCTACAGAGTGAGTTCCAGGACAGCCAGAACAACTCAGAGGGGGATAAGTTGTTATGTGTAAAAATAAAATGTCATAAAATTGTATTACGTGGGTCTGACTAGATTTACTTCCTTATGTCCCAGGGAATGAGATACTATGATTTATGAGTTCAGAGACATGATGAATGGCACCGTGCTATAAACCACTTCTTTTATAGTGGTTTAATAATTGCTCGATACCTTTAAAAGCATTGTTCAGTGTTTTGAAAGTACTGATATTGGATTGGTGGTAGAAGTTTGTGGATCATAGTTCATGTTTCTAGGAATTTTGGGTTTTTTTGGTTTTTTTTTTCTTTTGAATGCACTACAATATTCAACTCAGCCCTTCAAAGTGAAATGAAGATAGAATTTGGACCTTCAGAATTGTGGGGAAAATACTTAACACAAGGGGGCGCAACTGAGCCACAGTTATTGACCAAAATCAGTGACTGGGAACACAAGAAAAGGAAACAGTTTTCTTCAAGAATAGTCTAAATAAAGACAGAACTAAAATCATGTTGCCAAAGGCTCTATGTCCAAATATATATATATTTGTGTGTGTATGTATATACGTGTGTGTGTTTGTGTGTGTGTGTGTGTATGTGTGTATATATATATATTTCACATCCATAGACACACACTTACACACACACACACATACCCTACTACATCTTTTCAGTGTTGCCTATATGCACATGTGTTTAGGGCTTGCTACTTGGGGTTAGGTAACCTATTAACAATCTCATCCCTGGGGAAGCCTGACTCTTCCTTCCTCTCTCAGCAGCCACAGATTGCCTGTAGCTCTTTTCCAGGGGGAGAGGGAGTGGTAATCCATGTGAGATGAGTTCTTTCATTTTATAGTGTTTATGTACTTTTAACTGAAGGGAACCTTATGGTCTTTCACTTTTTAAAGTAAAGCCGAAGAAGAATATGTTACTAGTTTATTATCAAATGTAAACCTTAAGTAAATGATTGATATTTCTTAATAAGTGAAGAATAAAACATTATGCTGAACTGCTAACCAAATACTTCCTTTAAAAATGTGAAAAGTCTTTGACCCCTACCCAGGACCCTGTAGAAGCTCAGAGCCTCAAAGCTTTGTAGATGGTGACAAGCGTTAATACTTTTCTCTCTCGGCATTCTAAGAGTTCATTACCTACCACAGTGATTGTGTGCTGTCAGTAAATGAGAAAACATGATTAAGGACTGTGTTTAAAATCCTATTTCCCAATGGTCTAATGTTTTCAGGTATTGGGCACAATTTTTTCAACTGGAAATGTCCCTCTATTCAGACCCTTTGTGACCTCATGACTTACCTTTGTCTCTCAGAAAACCTGTTTCTTTATTCATAAAGCTGCTTTGCCCCTGACATAAGGGTGGGTTGACGCTATTACCTGGCTGTGAGCATTTTGTACAGTAGAACAGTCTTTCTGTTAGCCTTCTTTCCGTAGCCTTGACTCATTTCCTCCAGGCTGAGGGGCCTCCAGGACAGACTAGCTGTGTTCTGTTAAGAAGCTTTGCTTACATCCTGCTGAGAAAGGTCCTGGATCTGGTGGAGCACTGGCTTGGGACCCAGGGAGTCTGCAGGTGTTTTTCATATGCCATCAGTGCCTCCTTCACAAGAAGTCGCAGGCCTTTCATAGGAGCATCAGAAACCACAGGTCACCTCAGCGTGTGGAGCTGAATGATGTTATGTTCAGACTCCCTTATGCCTGATTTGAGGACTGACAGAGCTAACAGGAAGAAGAGGAAGAGAAGAGGGACACAGAGTGGGGGACAGTTCATTTCCTCACAGGTGACTGACTGCTCTTCTGGGCTACAACCCATTGTCCTCCACACCGATGAGCTCTGAGGAAGGTGTTTGCCCTGAAGTGTCCCTTAATCGTGGTAATTTTTTTTTTCCGAAGGGAAAAGGCACAAAGTAGCACGTGCTGGCTCACCAGCTTTTGCTTCCTGATGACAACAGTGATTTTGGGCTGATTTCCTATTCTCCCGCAATCACTGATGGGAAGAGAGGTGGCCATTAGCAGGGGGTCCCAGTTGACCTCCAGCTAAATTGTTGTTCCTTTCCCTTCCTGCCTTTCTTTCATTCTGAGAGGGAGAGGAGAGAGTAGCTCTAGCTAAAAGAGAAAGGTGAAGGAAAGAGAGCAGGTAGGAGGCTGCCTGACAAAGAATGTAATTGGTAGAGACAACGTTCTTAATCTGACCACTCTTATGGCTGTTCTGCCTTTTGAGTCTGTGAATGGAAAAATGAATTGTTAAAGCTGTTCTTATCAGGGATATAGTCAGTAAGCAACAAACTATAAATCTATTGAATAGCTCTTGAATTTTTTGAATCTGTATTATTTAATTTTTTTTAATCTAAAAAAATATTCAAGGCAGAGTGCAGTAGAGTAGGAGAGCCTTGCAACCATACGACAATCAGCAGATTTCAAATTCCTACGGTTGACTCAGGCTGGGTCAGGGATACCCTATTCCCTACGGAAGATGTAAATCAGAAGAGCAAAAGCTCAGTTCAATGTCATCTCGAATAAACTCCTCTCAGGCTGTGCAGATGAGTAGCGGTAAGTACAGTTTGAAACTTAGATGAAAGTACATTACTTTCCAACGATCCGCACTGAAAATAAAGCAACTGACAATGAGAGCCATTTGAGGAGATTGGATGTTCTCTTGTTATAACTTTTGGAGCATTTTATGTCACTGGGGAAAACCTTAGAGGTGTTCTCCGTGGTGCTGTGTGAGATGAATTTCTCTTAATCGTCTACCTCATTGTTATTACACAGGAGTTCAGCATGAGTAGTCACGGAGGCAACATAACCGCTAATAGCACATGCTACTGATGGCCGCTGAGTAGCTTAGGTTAACATAAACGCAGTGGGGTGAAGGTGTGGGGCTGGCTACAATTAATCTCAAGTAGAACCCAAATAAATACAAAAGCCATCAACATCAATAAAAGCATCCTCCATTCATTTCCAGGGGGACAAGTTAAGAATTGTCCTTGTTAAATACAGTGCTTTTCATTGCAATGGGGAAAATTCCTTATGTGATGAAAATTGTCATGTCCCTTGACTTAGGCTAGGTATACCTGGTGATGGACTTTGCAGATGCTGATCGTGCCTGTGAACTTTCTAAATTTACTGCTAAAAGCTGGATGCAAGCTACAGCTAAAAAGGCAATCAAGATTCTACACATGCTCATTAATGGACTATGTAAAGACATCATTGTTTTCTTTGCATTCAATGTTCGAGATATATAAACTCATATATGAACCAGTCGTGTCACGCACCTGTAACCCCAGCACTTCAGAAGATGAAGCAGAAAGATCACAAGGTCAAGGTCAGTCAGGACTATATAACAAGGTGTAAGAAGCTTGGGCTACATTGTAAGGTCCTTTCTTTAAAGAAAAGAAATAGAAGCCAGGTGGTGGTGGTGCACGCCTTTAATCCCAGCACTCAAGAGGCAGAGGCAGGCGGATCTCTATGAGTTCAAGGTCAGCCTGGTCTATAGAGTGAGTTCTGGGACAGTCAGAGTTACAAACTCTGTCTCAAAAAAAAAAAATCAAATGTATACGTGTGGATGTACATATTTGCTATGATCTTGATTTCCTCCAGGTCTGAAGATCTGCTGCTGCCTGCTAATGTTTGAACTGGTATTCTAGGGCTGCAGAGCAGTTCAGTCGGTAGAGTACTCGCCTAGCTAGCACGAAGCCCCAGATTTGATCCCAGCACTCTATAAAAATCAGATTGCACAAACCTATAATGGCAACACCCAGGAGGTAGAGGCAGAAGGATTAGAAAATCAGTGTCATCCTCAGTAAATTCCAGGCTAGCCTGGGATACAGAAGACCTTTAAAGGGAGAGGAGAGTGATAGGGAAGGAGATAGAGAGAAAGGAGAGAGAGATTGTGCCCTACGTAGCATATTAGAATTCTAGTCGTAATTTTTTATCTCTCTCAAGTTTATCATTTGTCAATTGCTTTCTTTGTGCTATCATTTCAAGAACAGGCTTTCTGAATTTTAACGTCTCAAATTTTAACGTTATTTTTCAAGGGTTTTTTTTTTTTTTTTTTGTAAGTTTTTCCTTTTTTTTGCCTTTATCTCTTGGGTAGTAAATTTAACTTGATCTTGAGATCATACAGATAATTTCCTGTGGTCTCTTAAAGTTTCACGCTAATATTTGTTCTTTGTATATTTAAAGATTGAATTCACTTGGAGCTAACCAATATGCATAGTAAGAGATAGGTACCCAATTACATTTTTTCCCAACTCAGTGGCCAGCAACCCCTGTGCCATTTGTTGTAACGCACACCCTTTCCTTGTGGACTGAAAAAGAAAGAAATCCCATTACTCAAGGTTATGGTTGCCTCTTTCCAGGCTCCCTGCCCCATTATTCCAATTGTCCTTTTCCGTGTCAATATTTGTGATATTGTACAGATATCTGTACGGCTTTCCCAATCTGCTTAGCAATCTGCAGAAAGGAGCCAAGGAAAACAGCCACTAATGTCAAAGGAACGGTAGACTGAACTTGACTCCCTCATTCGTTCATTCATTTAGTCATCAAATACGATATCTATCATGCTTCTGAGAAGTCTTAAGAATTGAAAACTGAACAACTCGCAATCTGCATTCCGCAAGAAAGTCACCTAGGAAGGGAGGCTAGCACAGAATTCCATTTTATTCTGGTATGAGCTGGAGCAAAGGCAGCACACCAAACTGCGTACACCTAGGGGAAGGAAGCAGTCACGCCAGGCACACTTTAAATGGTAGTTTCAGTTTCTTTTTTCAAAAAAAAAAAAAAACACAGACTGGCTTTTTTTTTTCCAGGAGAGAAGAATGGGATTACAGCTGAGAAAACCTCATTCAAGTGTGAAAGCACAAGGCTTATTTCATAAGGACGCACCAACCATAGGAGATCAGGCTAGAAAGGGAGACTGGGACCATGTGGAGAAAGGTTCTGTCTACCCATCTGAATTTGATCTCTATGCTGTAGGCAAAGGAAGACTCTGGATTTTAAGCCAAAAGGTCATGCCTCTTTGGTGATGTATTTGGTAGTGCAGAAGCAAAGGATCAGTGAAATGTAGGGTCTGTGCTGCTCCTGAGAAGGCTGGTGTGTTGCTACTAAGGTCTGACTTAGGCAGAAGGGAGCCAACTGGGGAACAGTCACAAGTCTGAAAACATTCAAAGAGAACAGGGTGTGAAGGTAAAGTTGTAAGTTGTAGTGGAAAGCATAGAGTAAATGCCAGCAAATGTTCTAATGAGTAACTAAGCAGATGAGACATCACTTCTCTTTGGAAGCAACAGACAGTACTATGTATTATGGGATGGCTGCCCCAAACAAAGGACAGTCCATGGCTTTCAGTTTGGTTATGTCAAGCTTAAGGGGCACCAGAGAACCTGGTTGAGAGATAAGCAATGAGTTGGAGGCACAAGTTGATAGTTTATCCACAAAGACTAAGCGCCTCTAGTGTTCTCTCTTTTCTCGTTAGGTGTCTGTGAATAACCAGAATCCTCAAATATCCTAAGTCCTTCACCTATATTCTACCGATGTGAAAGATGGGTTTCCCATATCCATCCAGGCATTCTCTCTCTGTGCATTTCCAGCCCTAAGGCATAGGTAGGACATCACCATTCCTGTTTTTCATGAAATGGGGGGAGAGGAGTACAGCTGCGACTCTCTAGGAGCTTAGTCCCTTTAAGAGGGCACTGTCATGGGAAGAGTCTCCCAACTGGGAACATTAAACTCCTTGGCATTTAGAAGTCTCCACTGCAGTAACAGAAAATGAGGGTTCATTTAAGATATGCACCTAGCACCTCTCCTAGAACAATCTATGAGTAGTTGTAAAGGAAGGTGGAGTGCCCAGAATTCATCAGAGAGAGAACAACACTGGGACAAAAAGGACTCGCAGTGTTGAAAGTCAAAGTGTCGGTCTGGTAAGATGATTCAGGGAATGAAGTGCTTTCCCTGCAAGCATGAAGACTTGAGTTTGGAACCCCAGAACTCACAAAAAAAAAAAAAACAGACAGATTTGGAGACCAACTGAAATCCCAGCACGCAGAGATTTGGAGACCATCTGTAATTCCAGCATGCCAGAGACAAAAACAGGGACTTCTGGGAAAACTGGTAGCTAGACCAACCAGAAACTACTACCAACTAGAACCGACCAGGTTTATCGAGAGATCTTGCCTCAATAAATTAAAGTGGGAGGAGTCTAAAAAGACAAATAAAGGCAACTTCAGGCCTCCACATGCATGGATACATGCATGCACACCTGTACAGTGACATGTACATGTATGCACATCCGCCATACACATGCAAACAAGCAAAAATGAATGTAGAGACTATTGATCAAGTGACATGTCCTTTATCATGGTTAGGAGAAGAGGTAAACATTACATTTCCAGCATAAAACAGTAGTTGAGAAATTGATTTCTATCTACATAATTATACAACACCTGAATCTGTTTTCTTTCTATCATGAACTATCTATGGTACTTTTTATATGACTGCCCATCATGTAGTAAAAATCTTTAAAGGCAATGACATACTTTGGGGATTAATTAAAAACTAATACCTGGGTGTGATGTCTCATGCCTATAGTCACAGCACTTGGGAGGCTAAGGCAGGAGAATCACCATGAGTTTAAAGCCACCCTGGGCTACAGAATGAGTTCCATGCTAGCTTGATCTACAGAGTGATGGGCTGCCTCACAGGAAGGAAGGAAAGAAGGAAAGGAAGGGAGGGAGGGAGGGGGGAGGGAGGGAGGGAGGGAGGAGGGGAGGAAGGGAGGGAGGAAGGAAGGAAGGAACAAAGGAAGGAAGGAAGGAATGAAGGGAGGAAGGGACTGGCTATTGCTTTTGCCTAAATACTCTATGTGCTCCAGGATCCCCACATTAGTCAAAAAAATAATCATTGATATCTCATGGGTAAAGCATACAGTAAGCCATAACGTGGGGTGTTTATTGCCAATTTAAGTCAGATCTCATTGAATCAAGGATCTGTTGACTTATGGTACAGGAAGTTAAACATACTGTACTGCTTGGTATAAAAGACCCATTAGCTGAATGTTATAAAGACCTTTACTCTGCTGTTGTATATCAATGCCGAAGAGATTGGACTTAAATTAGAGACATAAAACCAATACGTACGAAAATGCAGTTTTCCATTGAACACATTTATATCTGCCCCACTGTACTTCATGCTTATTCCTAAATAAGAATCACAAAGCTCCCAAACCCTTACAAAAACAGGGACAGAAATCTACTTGTTAAAACTTGTAAATGAGAGTCCTCCTCTAGAATAGTCCTTTCCCTATGGTTTAACTTAAGAAAAACTAGAGCCTCCGCCCCCCCGCCCCCGCCATGTCAAACGATACAGAAGCAGATTAAAAAGTCTTTCTGCAGTGGATCAGGAACAGCGAGTATCTTACTAAATGCCTCAAGGTGGTCCCAGAAGAGTTCAGTGCTCAGTCCCCAATTCTCAGCCATGGACTATGCTTCTCCGAAATAGCACTTCCACCTTCTGTGGTAGGGGACAGGTCTGCACATGTCTTTAGCACATCCTGACCGGTGGCTCCATCATACAGAACTTCCTAAGGTTCCTCCCAGTACTGATCTGGTCCCTGCTCTACAGTAGGGATGTCGGAGAGTATGTGCTCAGTGCTGGTCTCTCCCCACACACCAGCTCATCTGCTACCCAGTAAGCCTGACAGAAGGTTGAAATGTGACTCCCCCAAAATGCCTGTGTTGAATTCTAGCCCCCGTCCCATATTCCAGTGTAACTTTATTAAGAAATGCGGTTGGTGCAGTTGTGGTTAGCTAGAATGTGCTCACATTCACTAGCTATATCTAGGAAAATGAAGCCCCATTATAGTAACATGGGTGCTGAGTTATGTATTGGCACCTAGGGCCCAACACACACACACGCACACACACGCACACACACATTCTTTAAAGATAATATTGTTGAAGTTAACATCACAATGGAGGGTGGATCTGATGGTTCGCTAAAAGGCAGTGATTTGGACACAATCATGCACACAGGCAAAATTCCCTGTGAACACAAAAGCTTAGTCAGTGGTAGTGCTATCAAGCAGCCAGCAGGCGAGGCCTGGTGGTACAAGCCTGTGATCCCAGCTACTCAGAGTCTGAGGCAGGATGGTCATGAGGTCAAAGCTAGCCTGGACAACCTATTGTGAATGTCTCAAAACAAAAAGTAAAAAGAGAGCAGGTGGTATGCTCAATGGTAGAACATCCCTAACATGCATAAAGCTGTTGGTTCAATCCCCAGGACACTGTAAAAATAAATAATACTCTATGAAAGATGGCCAGCAAAGCACCAAAAGTGAAAGCTTGGAACAGACTCTCCTTCCCAACCCTCTGAAGGAATCAACTCTATCTCCCCTTGATCTTGAACTTCACAGCCTGCAGAACTATGAAACATACAATATTAGTTATCTGAACCATCAGTTTAGGGTGCTTTGTTACAGTGGCTTGAGCTAACGCATCCTTAACCTAGATAAGTTCCTAGTGGAGGAAAGATATTGCTACCTCCATTGATTCTTAAGAACAGCATTGACAACTGTCTAAAAAGTTAATCATTTTTCAGCTATTCATTTTATAGCCTTCTGGTTCCTAACATTGTAATTGCCATCTGTGGAGCGAGAAAAGGTCTGATGGAAATGTGTTCTTTACGTGAGTGATGTGCATTGCACTGATGGAAAGCTGATGGATATATCTGGGAAAATGAGGCCCTGCTGTAGTAAAACAGGCACGGAGCTGTGTATAATCTCCACATATTGGTACCAAGGGCTCAATACATAAAGACTCTGTTTTGACATTAAACGGATGCCTGTGTCAAAAAGACACTAATGACAAATGTTCAAAAACAATCATAGACAGATTTTCTATTCATATAAGGGAAGTGCTTATATGTTTTGCTGCCGTATAGAAAGAGTCAGAACCAGGTATGAAATATCAGAGCATCCATAAGACTGGAAAGTGATTTGACAGCAGAGATGCTCTGTTCTAGAGGCTCATGGGAAAAGGCTGGAAGAGAACACGCTGCGAGATCAAATAGTGCTGGGTTCTGTCCCCTACCTGCTACCTCCTAACTAGGTAGCCTTATGGAAGTCACTTAGCCCTCAAAAGTTCTATCTGATTGCCTGGAATATGGGATAACAACCTCTTCATTGTATACCTGAACTTGGGATTAAGAGGTAATATTGGAGGCTGGAGAGATGGCTCAATGATCAAAAGCACTTGCTACTCTTGCAGGAGAACCAGAGCTCAGTTCTCAGCTCACATTTCAGACAGTTCACAAAGGCCTGTACCTCCAGGGGAGCCAGTGCCCCCTTTCTTTGTGGGTACATACAAGCACACACACACACACACATACACACACACACACAAAAAAAAACACATTCTTTAAAGATAATATTGTTGAAGTTAGCATCACAGTGCCTGATAGCATGTTCAGTAAAACTGTTCAAGAAATGGTAGCTACAAATTTCATATTTGACCTTGCTACTACTAGAGGTAGCCATTCTCTACTCCAACACTGGGGAATCTAGATTAAAAGCCTGTTTAACAGAGTCCAAACTAGTGACCCTAGAAATGCCTAAAAAAGAGCATTTATATCGCTATTGGAAATTCTTTCTTCTCCACCGTGTACCCGCCCTGCAAACTGAAGCACTGGAGTATGGTGACATAGCTCTTGGGTTTAAATGAGTCCTGGATAGGTAATCCAAATGAAGCTTCAGTCTAAGATGCTTACTGTGTTGAAGGACAAATTAAAAATAAGTCAGGCTCAGCTCACAAAAAATGATGAGGAGGTGAAGTTTAAAAAAAACCAAAAACCAGAGAGTGAAACTTCAAGGTAGGCTTCTTTGTGGCACGGGCATATAGGCCGTGCTTTTGAACTCCAATCAGCAGAGTCTTTGCGTGCATCCTTTGAAGGAGGCGGTATGAAACTGTGATTCTGAGCCAGCAGCATGGAAATTATGCAAAGTGATTTGGGGATTAAAAGAACCCTTCACAGAAAAAGGAAGTAGCCAAACTACCTCATTCAGTGTTACAGCGACTGAAGGCTGTGTTGAGAGGCCTTGTTACAAGTACCCTCTTGCTACCAGGCACCTTCAAACCTCGGTACCTTCAGCCTGAACTCTGCAAGTCCAACATGACCGTGTTTCCCTAGAGGTTATTTTTTCTGGTTTGGATGTAGTCAATGAGTCCAGGTAATATCCATCCATCCCCTCCTGCCACCCCTTTCTCCTTCCATGTTCCCTGTTGAAATTGCTCATTAATCAGCCTTGAACTTGCCAATGGGAAATCTCATCCACGAGGCTCTAAACTTGACAGGATTAGAACAAATTAGCTTGAGATGCGGGGTGACAGGTTCGGGGTAGTGTGACGAGCCCCGAATACACAATGTGGTTGATGGAACACCCTTGAGTGGTGTGGCTGAGGCCCAGCTGTGGGTGTGAGGCATCCATTTGTTCTCACAGAGACAAAAGGAAACGTGAGTAGCTTCTTAGAGACAAAAGCAAGATAAGGATCGCTTTTATGTTCGGCACTGGAAAGCCAGAGATTTAGACCATTAAAGTGCTACATGGGATCTTACACGTGTGTTACTGAAGCCACTCAGCTCGGGGATGAGTAAACTAGAAAGTCACTGTATAAATAGAGTCTCAAAGAACTCAAACCCAATTTTCTTTTTTCCTGTCTTGGGGAATCGATCCAGGTTTGTGGTGTTAGGTATTTGAAGAACAGCACATCCAGGGACTAAAGTTGCCTTTATAATTAATTACTCGTCCACTTAGCTACTGATACAGGCCATCCCTCCCCGGAAGTACAGTCTCCATGGGGCAGTCGGAGCTCTGCTTAGCCTTCCCATTCCCATCCTCGAACAGGCCACTTTCTCCGAACTGCATAGCAATGAGTTTCTTTCTTCTCCTAACCTCATGGAACGTCACGCTCCAACCTCATCTCCATTAAGTGTGAACTGTGGTCCAGCCCCAACACTTAGCACACCCCTCAGAGAGGCATTTCAAACTCCTGGGGAAAAGAATCCAGTGTCACTTCTTTCATTTAATGGCAAGCGGTAGTTGGGTTGAAACGGGCACAGAGTTTCAGTTGACGGGTGAGGGAGAAGTGGTTTACTGGGAAGCAACGCTGGGAGCCTTCACACCCAGAGGCTTCAAAATAGGATTGGCGGTGTGTATTCATCTTGAATGGTCAGGCTCCACCTGGTGCGAGAGGATTGGACAGATGACACCCTTAAATTCACAGCAAACTTAGGGTTGAGTTTCCTTCATAGTAAAGAGAGAGAGGGGTTAGGAGAGCAGTGGCCTCCTGAAGCCAGCAACAATGGGGGAAAGTACAAGGTCAGATCACTGGGGCTTAGAGACAACAGCGCCAACTCTTTCGCTTCCCACTGTCCCGCCGTACATGGAACTTCCACCTGCCACCTTCCAGTTTCTCAGAGTTGGAGTGATCGTTCTGAAAACGGCTCACTGGAGACACGAAGACAATACCTACTGCCTCCTCCCTTGTCACCAACACAGTCCGTTGTCACCTCTCTCTAGACCTTTCCCTGTTTTCTTCTGCATCAGGGCATCACCTATTTCCACACTGTCGCCTAGGAGACAGGCAAGATTTTGAGGCTAGAAGTGACAGGGGAGTAGTCCATGGATCACGGCCCTTTATTACGGCTGATCATCCCATGTGTGATTTCATTTCCTCTTGAAGAAAAAAAGTCAATTCTGTTATTTAAGGATTTGGATGGAGTTTTTTAAATCTACTCCTGAATATTTACACTTCTGCTGATGTGTTTTCGTCATCTTCTCCAAACTCTTCATTGGTAGCTCTGCGCCTGTCTGTCACTGTCCATCCAATATAGAGACACGAAGCCCAAATATTAGGACATTTTGAGATAACAAATCCATGAATACCATAAATGTCAGCCCCCACTGCTTTTGATTGGCATATAATAATTGTACACATTTCTGAGAACACTGTGACGTATTGATTGGTGTATATATTGGGTAGTGATCAATTAGGAGTAATTAGCCTATCCGTCACTATGGCGAATATGCTCAAATCCTCTCTTCTAAATATTTTGGGACATTTCTTTCATTATTACTAATGATAATCACCCTGCTGTGCATAGAACACCAGAATTTATTCTTCGTATCTAACTCTAATATTGACCTAATGGCCAGCTCGTCTTGTGCCCTCCCTCTACTTTCTACAAACTCTGGTAACTAATAGTCTACGCTCAACTTCTGTATGTTTGACATTTTTAGAATCTACGTATGAGTGAGATCATGAGATAGTCATCTCGATTTACCTGGCTTATTTTACCTAACATAATGTCTACTAACTCCATCTGCGGTGTCATGAACAGCAGGATTTCAATGGTGACTAGTGTTCTACAGGGTACCACATCTGGAAGAGTAACCTCATTGTGGCCACCTTACACCTTTACACCAGAGGCAAGTACTCTTGGCAGCCACCAGGATGATGAGTGAACTAGAAACACTCTTAGATGTGCATAGTCTCATTGTGAAAGTCAACATTTTGCCTACCATGGAGGCACGAAGAATATTCCACCCATTAGCTTGCTGGACACAGCTGACTCATGTGTGACACTGTACCTGCATGGCCCTAAGGATGACAGTCCCTTTACACTTCTCATCCTCGAGATTCCTCACCTGCTTGACCCTAAACAATTAACTTTGAAGCTGTCACTTGTCTGAGGCTGTCCTGACCTCATTGCACTGCCCGGGACAGGAGTCCTCAAGTGTGGACGCTGGACAGGCCATACAGCATCAGCTGGGCACTTGTTAGAAATAAAAAGTCTCGAGTCTCAATCCAGACCTACAGCATCAAAAAAGAAGGTGATGCACAGCCATCTGGGGTCCCCCAGATGGATATGATTTGGATATGAGATCTGGACATGGGGGAGATGGGGATTGATTGTGTGGACAGTTTGTCCAGTTTTGAATGAACTGCTTTTCTGCAGCCGCCACCTCTCACTCCATCAAATGATCCCCGAACGGAAGCCTCAAGACAGTTGGGACTCTTCTCCCCGACCTGTCTCAGGTTTCAAGAACATTGCAGCCTCATCAGCAACAGAGCCCAGTGCTCCCAATTGTCTGAGGGGAGAGTCCAGATGTATAAGGAATCATGAGAAAAACAGAAGTTTAGTCTGAGAATATTGGATGAAGGACAGGCTGATCTATGATTTTGGATTTTAGACTCAGATAATAATGGACCATCTGATGGTAACAAGCGCACTACAGACGGGCATCTGGAGGTGTGGTGCATCCCCTCAGTGTTAGCAGTCAGGCAAGAGCCATGGCACTCTCGTCAAGGATATGGGAGAGACAAGAGTTATCCTAAATCACCTGCAGGATTCTTCTGACACTCTGTAACTTTATTCTTTGAAGTTAATAGACACTTGAAACATATAGGAAAAAAAGAAGCAGGAGGAAAAAGACAAGAAAATGGGAAACATAAAATTATTCATACCATGACTTTTATTTAGACTGACTATGCAGCATCGAGTGCACCATCCTACTGTGTGTTGTGGTAATATAGTGTTATTTTTTATACTGAGTATGAATCTGTGAACACATGGAAACTCTGATGGAGAAGCAATGGCTGATTCACTGATTTGCAAAACATACGCAAATATTCCCCAGGAGCCAAGATCCAACAGAAGAGGTGTTGGGGGGGAGGGGAAGTAAAGACATGGCTTCTGTGTGGTGGGACTCAGGTAGGGTGGAGACCAAGCAAAGCAGACAACTGCCTAAGGCTCTAGGTGGCCCCGACTGGTTGAGAACTAAAGGAAGGGCTAGGTTCAGAATATCTGATCCAGAGGCAGAAGGTCAAATCCACTACAAAGGCCCTTTCCCTCTTCTGTCTTTCCCAAGTTAGTGCTCAGCCCTCGATTCCATCCTCTGAGAATCCCCTCTCCTGTGCCCCTTCCTCCTGTAAGCTAGTGTCGTCTTGTCTGACTTCTCACCACACTGTAGCAAGCGTGGCTCTTCACCAGCACATGCTCCCATAAGTATTGAAATAAGAAGAAACAGACTTAAAAATGAAGGGGGAAATTACATTGTACCTCTATATTGCTGGTATTAAAGGAATACTTCAAACAGTTTTTATAATAATATATTAAGGGGGCTGACAAAATGTCTCAATGGGTAAAGGTGCTTCCCCCACAAACCTGGCAACTTGAGCTCAATCCCAGGAGAAGAAAACCAACTCCACACAGCTGTCCTCTGACCTTCACTCTTACACCTACAAATGCACACACGTGCGCACACACACACACACACACACACACACAAAGAGAGAGAGGCACACACATGCATGCATACACACACATACATAATAATTTTTTTTAATTAACAGAATGTGTGGTAGTCATCCTAAGTTCGAATGATACCTTTTATATCTGTCTTCAAGCTGATATATTAGCCATCCAGACTCTTGGGAAATTTTTTTTTAACTTCTCTAAAATTTCTGAAAGGTTTGGAGATCAAATGCAGATTCTTCCACAGCTCCAAATACAGACATGGAGATGAAAATGGTCAGCGTACCAATAGTGTGCTGTAAAGTATGGTTACATATAAAAAGCATTTAACCTAGATAGGAAGGACTTAGCTTCATTTGCTAAAGAGACTCCCATCGTGATGACACATACATTTGTTTATTATTTGACAAATGGCTGTTTATGAAGGAAGGTCAAGGGTGTGCAGTGTTGATGGTTGAACATTCAGCGTACTTAATGAAGGTGCCCGCCTCACATTCCGTGCTCAGCGCTGAACAGCATCAAACTGACTTCAGCCTGATGGTTTGGTGGAGTGTCGGGGTCCCTTCCCCCACAGCTCATCCCTCTGGGCATCAGCTGTCATTGTGCAGTGTTGTGGGCCAGGAGATGAGCCTGAAACAGTCTGAGCTCACTCTGTGACAGCCCTGGAAATTGCTTTCTTTTTTCAGTCACTCTATGGTAACTATTTGATACCGTCACATTTGTCCCTTGAGCTCAGCCGTCTCATCAGAACTTGGTATCGAGAAATCCTCACCACCTGGTCGCTTCTGCTGTGAAGATAAATTGGGGTGGTTTGAGGCAGTGGACTGAGCCTTGGCCATAATTCCTGTAGGTATGTTTCCTCCGCACGCTCCTCTGTATGGTCGGGACCGGAGAGGTGGGGCTTGGTGACTTGAGCCCCTGCTTCACTGCTTGAAGAAAGCACCTCACTGCCCAGACCCATGAGCTGCGTCCACACAGTGCCATCTTTCCGTACAAAGAATGTCATCTTTTGCTTCCGTTTTAACCTCATGTTGCAGAGTCCCTTTCGTTCTCTGACAATGACAGATGTGCTGAAGACTGTGTTTAAGTAGAACAGAAGAATGGGATACACCCATCAAAGTCATTTGGATATCTGTGCAGATAATTTATGTAAGTGTTTGAGCATTACCTTTGTTCATGTTTAAATGCTACAGATAACGCCAACTAAGATATAACATCATAGACTGCACAGCGTGGCACTGTAGTGGAGTCTAAACTTCAACTACATTCTCTCAGTGCTGGCTTTGCTTTCACTCCTGAGGGCCAATTGCCTTTCTAGGCAACCAGCTGGTGAGATGCTCTTCTCCCCTCCACATTTCCCTCTGCTCCCTGCCAATGGCTCTCCAATCATTTTTCAGTCCAAGACCAGGTGCCGTTACGCCTGCATTGCTGATGTCTGCATCCACTGTCCTGTCTCTGCACCCACTGGATCTCCTGCCCATCCCTGTGGTTTGGAGAACTGAAAAAAAAAAAATCACCTAGCTCAACTCTTTTATGTTGTTATTCTTGATGAGGAAAGTGACCTGAAGAGAGGAAATTAATGGTCCTGACATTAGGACTCCATGTTGGCCATGAGCACCCAATACCTCTCTCTGGACCTAAACATAATCCCACAGCCCGCCTCCTGTCGTTCAAACCGTCAAGCCCAGATTCCAGGCTGTTCTTTCTGAACCACTGCTGGTAGACTACTTCTTTAGCACAAAACTCTCCAGTGGCTTCCTCATTGCCTCCAGATTAAAACCAAACTTCCGAACTCAGCACTCAGAGGTCAAAGTTCACTCTCTCTTCACTGTCCTCTTTTTACACTCTAGCAGGCTGATGTACATCTTGAGTGCTCCTCCCCACCTGTGATTTGTTCCCATGCTCACGTGCACACAGTTGGCAGGGCTGAGTCCCACTCGTTTCTCAAGGCAAATGAGAACTCTGCTTTCCAAAACACAACTCTCCGCTTCCCCTCAGCTAAAAATAGCCTCTCAGCTCCTTGTCCATAGCTCCCTTGTGTCACCCGTCACCTGTGTAATGAATGAATGGATACACATTGATATTCTCTGCTGACCTAAATCTTCTTAGGTAGAAGGTTCTAGTGCACCTGATAACCTATATCCAAAACTTTTGCAGGTGGCATTCACTCACCTAAGTGAAATGAACCTATGAATTTGCAAGTTACTAGCCAACAAAGTCAGAACTTTATCATTTCTTAAAACCAAATATTAACCATTTTTTAAATTCTTTTAGTCAAATAGTTGAGGTTGAACCCAGTTATGTGGTTCTGTGATGGTGCTCAGCTTAATTGTTGTGATTAACAATGTAACTCTCTACTTGAAAGCATTTAAAACTAATCATATGTTTCTGGGTTTATTTGACATGAAAATATAAAACATCAGATAAATGATTTTTTTTTTCCTTCTAGAGCAAAATTTTTTTACCCCCCT
Organism: Cricetomys ansorgei; assembly: GCA_026225945.1. Taxonomy (NCBI): domain Eukaryota; kingdom Metazoa; phylum Chordata; class Mammalia; order Rodentia; family Nesomyidae; genus Cricetomys; species Cricetomys ansorgei. The sequence continues at coordinate 9,777,355 of JAMJFZ010000191.1, read as the reverse complement.
CCCAAACACACATCCACATTCTCACACAAAAGACCAAAATCATCTCAGAAACACTTACCGCCATCTTGTGGACGGATAAATGGTAGCAAAACCCCTGAATGGGGTTGAGCAGTTTTCTTTTTCTTCTTCTTCTTCTTTTTTTTTTTAAATAAAATACAAATTGTATTTTATTCCAAATTTTTGAACAGCTTATTCTATGTAAGGAATACTAGGTGATGTTTCGGTGTTCTTATGTGCAATGGAGAAATTACCTCAAGCAAGTTAGGGATTCCATCATTTCCCATGGTAAGAGCATGTAGCATCCTCGTCTAGCAAACACTCTGTGTGGTACAGCACTGGTCCTCAAGTAGTAAAGTCAACATCCACACTTGCTTACCTAAAGTAACTGCAATGTTGTACCCACATCTTGTCATTTTTCTCTAGTCCTGGTACCCACCATCCTACTATCCACTTGACTTGTCTCTGTCTCTTTGTTTCTTAGCTCCTTCCCTTTTGATCTTATTCTTTGAGACAGGGGTTTACCACGAAGCCCCTGCTGGCCTCAATCTCATGATACTCATTTTACTATATCAGAAAAAAAAAAAAGCTTTTTCACAGCAAAGGAAGCTCTCAGCTCAATGAAAGGAAACCTCCAGGCTGGGAGAAAAATGTTTGCAAACCCTGTGTCTGATGGGGACTAATGTCCAAAATATATAAGGATCACACACGACTCAGAAGCCAGAAAAACAAACAGTTTTTTAAAAAAAAAAACTGTTAAAAAAATAGACAGAAGACTCAAACGGACACTTTCCCAAATAAAACATAACAATTACCAAGAGGAATATGAAAGTGTACTTGTTTTCATCAGCAGCCTGTGCTTAATTCTGAATGGTTAAGCCAGAAGAATTTTCTTCTGTAAGTAAAACGTTTTTCCAGAAAGTGTTTGCTTAGGATACCTTTGTTAATTGTTCTCGATCATTATAGAACCCTGAACTGGTTTCAGGAAATGTGTGTGCAAATAATCCTAAGAGTCTCATTCTTAATATCTGGGAGAGGTGGGGAGTGGTCATACAGAGACGGTTGAGTAAACTCTTATTACCATGGCTTTTGAAGCAAGAATGCAAAAGAATTATTTTAATCACTATATTTGCAATTAGCAGTTCTCACCCAGAAGTGCACACTTAATGGCGGATCCTTCCATAGTACCCTTGCTGAATCGATCCCAAACTAATAGATCTAAGCCAGAGAAATACACACATTTCTTCACATTACTATGAAGTCAGAATTTCACAGAAGGTACCACCACAAGGCCATATTATGGCCATTCCCCTCATGGAAAGCAAATTAACTCCTAAGAAATCATTCCCTAAAAATGACGAGGAAAACACAACAAACACGAACCGAAAGTCAGTTCCTTTGCTGTTTCCATGAGATACCGTTCCCTATAAACCTTTCATTCTTCAGACCTTTTCTGGTAAACCATCAACCTCCTACTTCTAACAATGTGGATGCTTGAACTATTTCCCTTCAGGATTAAACATAGTCCTTAATCAAACGCTGAGCTGGGCCATTTCTAAAAACATCTCCGTGCTATTATTTTGTCTCTGGGGAGCTTTATTGTCTTCTATTTGAATGTAAAGAAATTCATATATGGCATTGAACTTTTCTAAAAGGAATGATTTCTTATATGCACAAAATTATACCTGAAAGTGGACCTTGGATGCTTAAAGCAATGCTCATTTGTGGAGACAGTTATCCCCCCATAAAAGCACTCACCTGCACCCACCCTTAACCCTCTGTCCTTCCCACCTCCCCACCCTTGATCCCTGACCTGCACTCTGGCTCTAGGTGTCAGGATCACTGTGTTTTAGATTTTTCTTTCATCCTTTCATCCTTGACTGCCTTTGTTAATCATTCTAGAAAAGCTGTTTGGAAATTAGCTGTCAGACATAGCCATGCTGCCCAGCAGTTGTGAAGGAATTGAATATTGAATATTAGCTCCGTTACTCACTGAGCCAGTTCGCAGAGAATACTCACTTAGTACCAGGGTCTACAGCATTGGTTCAGGCTGAAGATGGTGAATGGTGACTGGTTGTACATGTAATGAGGGCAATACCAGAGGGCTGAGTCGTAATCGCTGGGAGCGTGCTGCTGCAAGACATAAGGTACAGCAGGAGGAAGGGAGCGGAGATAGTCCTGAGTGGCAGAAGGCCCATGATGGAGCTATTATCAATGCTGGGAGAATAGAACTTGATGGGCTTGAAGCAGGCAAGTGACACGGCACGTTTTCTTTTACTGAAAGCAATAGAGGAGATAAATGCAAAAGGGTCAAGATGGGACTCATGAAGGCTAACAATGAAAGCCTCTCCCATGAGCCTCAGCTACAGGGACAAATCCTGAGCCAAGAAGTAGAGATGGAGCAGAGGAACAATCTACTTTTTGAGTTCCAGACAGTGAGGCTGAGTGTCAGGATGACAATGGAAGACTCTAGCAGAATGGTTGACCGTTGCACCCTCTGTTATGACTTGGATGACTGTCGAGTCTGGTGCTTTACTGGGAAAGTTCTGTCCTTTCCTCGCCCCTTATAGGTTTTGGTGGAAGCTCATCTAATGGACATGTTAACAAGAAGGCAACATACAGATTGATTTAGACTAAGTTTCACATGACATGGAGTCTTCCAAAATGAATGCCCAAAGCAAAAGGGAACCTGTGGATGTTTATGGACAGGCACACTGAAAAAATGATTGAAGGACAAAGGAGAATGATCTCATGTTGGCAAACTTAGCAACATGTTTGTTTAAATTATTGGCATCTCTGAGTGATACCCTTGTGGTTGAAGTTTATTTTTAGTTGTTTAAAAATCATCATTTTCTGCACTGTTGGGGGAAGGACTACTTAAGTCTTGGCGTTTTGTATTGTCTTCAGGTGTTGGATTTATGTGGGGGATGTTTGATTGCTCAGGATCTGCACGTGCTATCAGTAGAACACCTGAGGAATTCTGGATCAATAAGAACACCTGAGCTCGGATGCTCAGGGTTCCACTGTCCAGTATGGTGCAGGCTAGGATGGTGGTTCCCTCGGCTGAGGTCTGGCAGACTTAGAACATATGAAAATGCCTCCTTGTCTCCTTGCTGAGCCACCACAGCAGCCTAACTACTATGTACCCTTCCCTTGAGTGCAGAAAGAACCCTATCCTTTGAGGGTAGAAGGGAAGAAAAGGTCAGAGAAGGACCTACCTACTTTTTATGTCCTCCTTGCATGAAGGATGAGGGAAGGGAAGAGTGACCTTCCTGCTTCTGCTGGTTTCCCAAACGACAGACAGGGTGCTCTGACTTATGGCAGTGTGTCCTGAATGTCCCAGGGTGCTATGTTAATGAGGGAAGAAACAGAACTGCTGGGTAGTAAGCAAGAAGGTCCGGGCAACAGAAACCAGAAATGTCGTCCAGAAATCAGCCGTAGGGTCATTCCCGAAGGCTCAGCAAAGCAAGTTGAAAAAGAGTTACAGAGTTCTGTTGTTAGACCATGGATTAATTAACCAAGAGAAATCTTAGAGAATTACACTGATCATAACAAAAAATAAATAAATAAGAATAAATAAAAGCGAATAGGCCTTGAGTTCACATTACATTTACCCAGGGAGCTTCCGAAACTACCGGAAGTCAGTCTGTATGTCAGGCCAACCAAACTTAGCAGGTGGCTCCAGTGTGCCGCTAAGGGCGGGATGATGATGTGCACAACTCTCTCAAGGAGCCAGAGTGGAAACGAACTGTGAGCGAGCGGAGTATTGTAGGTGTTTGGGTTTCCTGTTCATGTTTTGCAAAACAGTCTCTCTCTGTAGCCCGCACTGGCTTTGAACCCTTGATCTGCTGGCCTCAGCTCCACATGGGCACGTCAAGTGCTGGAACAGGAAGTTATCTTTAACAACTATTTGTGAAGGAAAAGGAAAAAAAAAAAAAAAACTAAAGGATGAAGTACTAGTTGAGACTGACAAAAGGTGAAATCCGTGGTGAATCCATGGTGAGACCTCAAGAGGAAGCGGGAGCAACAGGAAAGCCTTTAAACTTGGCTTTGAGTGGAAAGAAAGATAACTGTCGATGAGATTAGTAAGGAAGATGGGTGTGCGTACAATTAAGATTGTAGGTGGGAGGGTGAGAAGACTCTCCATTACAGTAATTAAATGCATCTGGAAACAGATCTGTTGGTTTGTCTCCCACTGTGCACAAACAGACGTGTTAGGAAAACATCCCGGGACACTCACTGCGGGAGGAGCGATTAGATGGAAGTGTGATTCCTTCCGGTTTTGCTTTGTCACTACTTATACTTATTCTCATGCCAGTCCCAGTATCGCTCTGCCCTCAGCTTAGAGAAGATCTTTCAGTAGCTAGCCTTCTCTTCCCACGTCAGCTAACCACTTCAGGCAGTTTTATCTTCCGGAATACAGATGTGCACTCACGTATCAGAATACCTGCGGCCGGGATCCCACCACCTGAATCTCTGACGTCTGACAGAGAACCATGACCTACGTGGAGAAGTCATTAAACAGATGGCAATGCTGCTATGATAATGTGCATATACTGTGGCCTGTATGTGTGTGTGTGTATGTGTTTCTCTGTGTGAGTATGTATATACGTGTGTCTCTGTTTATGTGTGGTGTGTGTGTGTGTGTGTGTGTGCACGCACACGCTATCCTCGCAGTACATTTGCAGTGCTCACTGCTGTATTTAGCTCTACCATTTCAAGCCATGACAATTTTCCCAGATATACCAATCACCATTTGTTTTGATATATTTGTGTGATCCAAACCCAGTAACTCTGTTGCCAGTTTTTAAGCTACCTCAATATTTTCCTGTGGCTCCGTTTATAAAACAAACAAACAAAAAAAAAACTTACTGGTTCACTCTGCCATAAATACAGGATGTTGGCTGTGGTACTGTCTCGGTTACTTTCTCCTCTTCGAGTAGAACTAAGTATGCAGCACCAGTTCCATAGGCTCACTTAGTCTGGACTATGTGGTGAATGACCAGCCTGACTGCATCATGAATTCTTTTTATTGGCTAGACTTCCCCATGCATACTCACCCATCACTGCCTCTGACACGGTGAACTTGAACTGCAGGAACTCCACTAAACCCTCACATTTGAATGTGTTGGAACTTAACAAGAACTAGTATAGGCTTTTGTATCATGAAATAAACATGATGTATAGTAAACGTTCTAATCCCACACATGACCTGTTATCAAAAGAAACAGAATTGTCAAAAAACATCCCATGGCATTAGAGGAATGCTTTACAGAAGTATAACCAACAGAAACTAGAGACACTAGCGTTCTTAGTTCTCCCTCAGCATCGTCTTTGAAAGCTACAGATTGCCACAGGTAAGGACAGAGAAGGGATCACATTCAATTCATCCTAAGCTGTGTCATCCCCACACCAGGCCTGACACCATCTGTAAAATGGCAATGATATTTGCTACCCCAACACACAGACGTGTACACACACACACACACACACACACACACACACACAAAAAAGCACACATACACTCAGGCACACATACATACACACACACACACACACACACACACACACATACACACACCCCAGTGTGGTGCTGTGATGCACTGAAAAAGGCAGGTGAAGCAACCAAAAGAGAATATGTTCTCAGAGAGGGCTGGGGAAAATCATCCTAAGTTGTTTCCATAATAATTAGAAAAAATTTTTTGCATTGAAGGAAGACAAGACGGAGATGAGGGATGGAGGTCCTGTGAAGGAGAAGAGCTGTGAGCTCTGTTCTTAGCTCCTTTAAGCACAAGGGGAAGAGAGAAAGGGAGTCCTCTGTCTCTGTATCAGGCAGTTTCTTTACCTGAAGGAATGGGGATTTCGTGTTCCTTCATCTTTATTCCAAGAAGATGACAACTCCTGTGATTGATCGGGTTCTCCTTTTCCTATTTTATACTAGAAAGCTGACAATGAGCAAAACTCTAGGACCGTGTAATATGCTGTTTTCCATGCTGGAGGCAGAATCCAGGCCTTCACTGTACAGCAGCCAAGGGCTCTACCACCTAGTCACAACACTGCCCATCGTGGTGTTGCCCTGGTCGTGCCACCTGGTTTGTGTGCAGTTTTCCCTCTTTCCTTCATTTTTGTTTTTATTTTTAAATAGTGTAGAAGATTGATGTACTATATGTGACTGACTGTACAAGCTGCTTTATGCCATTTTTGATAAAGCATATATATATATATAAAGCTTATATAGATATATAAGAATATATATGTATATATGTGTGTGTATATAGATAGACAGATAGATAGATAGATAGATAGATAGATAGATAGATAGATAGTAGTGAGAGAGAGAGTGAGTTCTGAGAGAGAGAGAGAGTAAGTGAGTTCTGGGTTTTTAATAATCTGTGATTTATCCCAGAATACAGCAAGTCAAATTCTTGCTCCAAACCAGGCAAAGCTTCCAAGAGATTGCCCCAAAATAATCACCCAGGTCACCTTTAGGCGTGAATGGACAATGTGTTTTAAATGGTCCATTCATTCTGCCCTTGGCACAGATGATATCCTGGTTAATTATTTTGATGCCAATATATATGCATAGCCTTTTTAATGTGGAGAGCAGCCTGACGAATTGGATTGAGACCAATAATCAACAGATGGCAATCACTCGGGGTCATGACTATCCTGGGCCAGGTTTTCACTGGTGATCCTCAATTATATGGAGACTTATAGCTCAATCTGGCCTTGCAGGAACTCCCCTGATGTCTGTATACCTTTCCAGAATGATCCCACTGCCAGCACGTGTGAACTCTCTCTCAGAAGGGGAAAGGGGCTTCCTGAATATACATACACAGTGGTCCACCATAGCAACTGTAGAAATAATCTGCTAACCATGACCTCAAAGTGAAATGTCCTGAAGTTTTATTTCTTAGTGCTAAGTGACATTTTTAAAGAAGTATCTGTCTCCTAGGGTATCATTTGAGAATAACATGAAGAGAGTGACACAAGTAATTGCAAAAATAGATTTGACTCATGTCAGTGATAGTTAAATGATTCTATTTAATATCACACCTTGATATTGAACACATTCTCTTCATGCTAGTATGCATGCTCCACGATATCTGCTCTGAAGAAGTCCCCAGTCCATGCTGGTAAAACTCTTTGTAGTTATAGTACAGAATACATAGAACAAAATGCTTCTTTTCACCATTGATCACCATATTCATCCAACAATAGAATTCAGCTAGAGTTTGCTCAGTTCCCAAGTTGATTGAGAACTTCTGGTTGGGCCTTTTGAATAACTGATAGGATCTCTCAGCCTGAAGGAAGCAAAAACAGATAATTAACTTGCCAAATCAATGGAAAGTTCAAGATCTGGAAGCTACATGAAAATGCCTGAAACCTGTGGCTCACTCAGCCTCCATCTCTGTCTCCTTCCATTGTCATTACCTCTGACAGGTTCCATCTGCATGGAAACCCCAGAAACTCCATTCTTCTTTCCTCACAGGTAGAGAAGAAACCAGATCTTCACTTTTCTGGTTTGCTTCACTGAAAGTCCCGACCCGCGTTCTCTTTCACCTTGCTTGAGTTTCTTGATTTTCCCCATGTTACTTTGCTAGGCTATGAGGCCAAGGACCTCACGCTGGGTCTCTTAAGCCACAGATATTCCTGGCCTTACGCTTCCAGAGTCCAGAGGTCCAAGATCGAGATATCAAAAGCCTTGCTCCCTCTGAGGACTATGAGGGGGATCCTCCAAACCTCTGTCCTGGCTCCTGGCTGCCTTGGTTTGGAGCTGGAAGTTTACTCGGGTCATCATATTGCCCCCCCCCCTTTGAAAACCTATTTTCCCCTTTTCTGTAAGGACCCTGGTTGCTTTGAAAGCATTCTAGTGACTTGTTTTTATTTTTATTGTTTCTGTCGAGCTCCCATCTCCTAGAACTGTGGATATTCTCATAGGTAAAGTACTTGCCTTCCACACTCAAGACTGCGTTCAGCACCCAGCACTGTGAGGAAAAATAATCTGTCTCCAATAAGGACACATGCTACGGTACCTCCACACAACTCAGCCCTCAGTAAATCCTAAGTCAACCAATAGCTGCAAGTGAAGCCAAAGTTGGCCAGTTCAGGGTCGCTTGAGCTCCCTGCTGAGGGGGCAAATGCAAAGGGTAGAGCTGAGGGGGGGCTGGCTATCTTAGGAAAGGTCAGGCTGCTCTACAAAATGAAAGGGGGTGGAGGAAGGACAAGTAAAATCAATACCCATTATACTAAGTCTATATTAAATGAAAACATAGCCTGATGCCTACTTCTTATGCACATGACTGCATGTGAGTCACCAAATAAGGTGTTAAATAAGTGTGTGTGTTCTGTCATTCAAATGGAATCAAAGCATTCAAATTTTCCTTCAATTCTCTTTTAGAAAAGCTCTTTCCTCTCTTTCTCCCTCTCCCCCTACCCTCTCTCCCTCTCTCTCTTCTCTCTCTCTCTCTCCCTACTGTCACTCCCCCCATCCCTCTGTGTGTGTGTGTGTGTGTGTGTGTGTGTGTGTGTGTGTGTGTATGTGTGTGTGTGTGTGTGTGTGTGTATGTGTGTGTACATCTCTGGTTTTGGTCTTCACCTTTGACCTTACTTGAAACAGGATCTCTTTGGTTTTGCCACTGGGTATGCCGGTGTAGCTAACCCATGAGTTTCCAGGAATTGTCCTCTCTCCACCTCATGTCTCATCATGGCAGCACCGGGATTACAAGTTCATGCTTCTTCCCCTGGTTTTAGGTGGGTTCTGGCTAACTCCTTCAGCTTATGCAGCAAATGCTTTATCCACTGAGCCCTTTCCCCATCCTCTCTGCACTTGTCTACTGGTAAGGGGGAACTTTGCATTTTCTCTCTTGTTTTAATATGCTAAAAGCACATTTGGCTTTTAGATGCCAGTGACAGGGACAGTAAATCTAACTAGAAAGAGTATTGACAGCCAACTCCCATCCGTTACCAAACAACAAAGCCTGACAATTGAAGAGCTAGGGTACAGACATGACATTGCTCTTGGTTGGAATCTGGCCAAGGAGGAACTCAGGGAAGACATGGATGCAGAGTCTACAGCGGGGGTCCTCTATCCCCTTTTTACATCGTGGAGAATATCATACATGCATCAAAGCATTCTTCCACCAGGCTTAGAGCAGGCTCAGAATCCTGCCCTGTCAATCCTGTGATTGACATACCCAGCTGTTAAGCAATACCCATCCTTGCATCGCACCAGCCTGCCTGTCCAAATTCTTCCTAAGCTAGGCTCCCACTAACCTTTACAACACAGTCAGAATTGGCCCAAGAAATCCAAGCCATCTGCCCTCCTGCCCTTCTGGACCTTCTGAGATGCCTGCCCTCAGAGGGCCTCACCTGAGTGAGCTTTCTGGCACCATTTTGTTCCGGCAAGCTCAGTTCGTGCAAATATGCATAAGACACACACTATCAGTAATAATATGTCAACAGTATTTAACACACACACATCGTTTGGTTTGGTGCATTTCTTGTCTAAATTAGAACTAACCCTCTTTATATCAATAATGTGACTGCATATCTCTGGTTTCTAGAAGCTCAAGGATGCTCATTTGTAATGATTGTTCCGGATACAGGCTGGGTATTCTGCCAGCTTCCTTACTGATAGTTCATTTCCTTAACAGCATCTTGGTGAAAGTCTTTTCAGAACCTGGCCACTCCAGCCTTAATCCCTTCTGTTAACTAAAAATGCCCAAAAAACCCTCTCCATGGTGTTGTGTGGGCATTTGATAATACCTGGCTCATTATTTATCTGAATGATGTTGACAGGTCACTCATATTAGTCTGCATCAAAATGGAGCTTTTGTTGTAAGCATCTTCCCAGGGCTCTCTGTCACCAGGCAAAGGAATAAACCGAAGCTCAGCTGCAGCAGACTTGGGGAGAACAGGAAAAGGGCAAGTGTAATTGAAAACAAAAGCAGACAGAGGCGATTCCAAGAAAAAGAAAAAGCTCCAACCGAGGTCCTGGGGAATGTGTCCGTGCCTTCCGTCAGTGTGTCTCTTGACTGTAAACTGCTTTAACTACCAGGATCAATAAAGGGCAAGACCTAGAGATAGTAATTATGCTAATTGGTAGTGACTAGGAAACAGGCAGGCGGCAGGATCAGCAGACAGTGTCTCTGGAGAAACAGACATGTTTGTTAAGGAGGGCAAGATCTAGTCCCTCCATGAGGCTGCTCCTGTAATCTGTTTTCTAAGAAATTACAAATGAAGTCGTGAACATTTGAGTTCTTACCCTAGCAGATGATAGTTGGTGCCACAACACTTGCATTCCCAGGTTTACAGCTTGGCTCAGTCTCCAGTAGCAGCCCAGCATGCACGTGTATGCATATATGCACACAGGCACGACCGAAAACCGTCGTTTCCACTGGAGCGGTGGGAGGGGGGAGGTGTTAAGGCGGGGAGGAGGGCACGAGGCGGGAGAACAAAAGAAAAAGGAAAAAAGGTAGGAAGAAAGGAAAATGATGACAGGAAGAAAGGGAAGAAAGAAAGGACAAAAAGACAAAAGAAAAGGGTCAGAGCGAGAGAAAGGACACAGTGGCTAAATGTACTTCCTGTGAAAACATGAATGGAGACCTGAGTTTTGAAACCCGCCCTCAGGTGAAAAGCCCAGTGTGGCCATGGACACACGTGTTACCCCAGTGCTGAGAGGGAAGGAAGGACACAGCAGGATCGCTGGGGCTTGCTGGCACCAGCCTAGCTTCAGGGTTAGTGAGAGGCTCTGTCTCACGGGAAGAAGGGGAGAGAGACAGAGTGGAATCACATATACCACACACACATAAGCTATTTGTTCACGAAGTGAACAACTAGAAACTTCATATAGAGTGTTGTCAGCAGAAAAGGGACCAAGGCCAGATAAAAAGAGTCAACAAAGTCTCTTGTGCTTCCATGTTTTGGGTGGAGCTCTGAGCAGAGAGATTGAAATCTCTGAGGCAAGAGAAGGCAACGTAGGAATTCTGACACAGAAGCTTCCCAACAACTTCGTTTAACAGCTGTGGAAAAGCATCATCTCAGACATGAAAATTTAAGAGAGCTTAGTTACCAAAGCCGTGCCAACAAAAGTTGGTGTCGCCCCAAATCTCATATTTGAAATCCCACCCCAACCACTGGCATTAGTAAGATGGTCTTTGAGAGGTGATTAGGTCTGATAGACAGAGCCCTTGTAATGGATCAATGCCCTCACAAAAAGGACCCCAAAGGCTCTCCCACTTTTTTTCCAACCACATGAGAATTTACAAGAATAGAAAAAGAAAAAAGTCTGAAAGCTAAGAATTATCTCTTACCATAACCCATGCTGGTACCAGCAGTAAGAAACTGTGAGGAAGCTACTCAGTCTGTGGTGTTTTGTTACAGCAGCCCCAACTAACTGAGATCGATGCCATCTAGAAAGCCCCAACTAACTGAGATCGATGCCATCTAGAAAGCCCCAACTGACTGAGATCAATGCCATCTAGAAAGCCCCAACTGACTGAGATCAATGCCATCTAGAAAGCCCCAACTAACTGAGATCAATGCCATCTAGAAAGCCCCAACTGACTGAGATCAATGCCATCTAGAAAGCCCCAACTAACTGAGATCAATGCCATCTAGAAAGCCCCAACTGACTGAGATCGATGCCATCTAGAAAGCCCCAACTAACTGAGATCAATGCCATCTAGAAAGCCCCAACTGACTGAGATCGATGCCATCTAGAAAGCCCCAACTAACTGAGATCAATGCCATCTAGAAAGCCCCAACTGACTGAGATCAATGCCATCTAGAAAGCCCCAACTAACTGAGATCAATGCCATCTAGAAAGCCCCAACTGACTGAGATCAATGCCATCTAGAAAGCCCCAACTGACTGAGATCAATGCCATCTAGAAAGCCCCAACTAACTGAGATCAATGCCATCTAGAAAGCCCCAACTGACTGAGATCAATGCCATCTAGAAAGCCCCAACTAACTGAGATCAATGCCATCTAGAAAGCCCCAACTGACTGAGATCAATGCCATCTAGAAAGCCCCAACTAACTGAGATCAATGCCATCTAGAAAGCCCCAACTAACTGAGATCGATGCCATCTAGAAAGCCCCAACTGACTGAGATCGATGCCATCTAGAAAGCCCCAACTAACTGAGATCGATGCCATCTAGAAAGCCCCAACTGACTGAGATCGATGCCATCTAGAAAGCCCCAACTAACTGAGATCGATGCCATCTAGAAAGCCCCAACTGACTGAGATCGATGCCATCTAGAAAGCCTCAACTGACTGAGATCGATGCCATCTAGAAAGCCTCAACTGACTGAGATCAATGCCATCTAGAAATGAGCATCCAGTTGACCATAGTGTGCAGATATACACCACAATCACATATAAACCAGTTAATTTAGATTTATTATTTTTGCCAGGCTTCTCTGAGATTCTGAATTTCTTAATAAACATTGACCATTATAAGTTTACATACCATTTTCTTTGATCACTGGAATTATATTTAAAACTCAATTATTAATAAACCCTTGTTAAAATTTGGATAAATACATGAGCACTTAGAAAGGCAACTGAAATGCCCTGGCTGTGTAAATATGAAATCCATTTCTCTTGATCCCTTCCTCCAATCAAGAGATACCATTGTCAAAGAACACCTTTCCCCTGAAACTAAATCTTAGACTAGTAAGTGAGGTTTTTCCACCATTTTCAGTCTGTGAAGGAGATCTGGGAAGTCATAAGTGCCAGGCACATCGTGGGAACCGTAAGCCACTGCTGAAGGGTGATGCTGACAGCTCTATGTACTTTCACCACAGAAGCAGACTTCCATACACTTTATTGTAGTTACTGTTGTTGTTGTTGTTGCTTGGTTGGTTTTTGTTTGTTTGTTTTTGTTTTCTGTATCCCTGACTGTCCTGGAACTCTTGCAGCTGCCTTCCAAGAGCTGGAATTAAAGGTGTACACCACCAACATCCAGCCCATACTCTTCTTTTAAAGAACATCCAGGCACCATAGTGTCTGCTTTGGAAGTGTGAGTTCTATGGTGTATTCCTAACCCTAACCCTCAGGAATGGTGTAGAAAGAGGAGTTAACTGAAAGCGGTGATGATGCCCGAGATGTTTCCTAGATGCAGCTTTCTCTCTACTGTAGAAGTTAGAAGGGGAGGGAGGGCAGTAGACATTAAAGAATAACCCAGGAACCCCATTTGCAGGACTGTTACCAGCAGGGGTCAGCATGCCTTAAATAAATATACTTGTGTCCTTCCTCATTTAGGAAAGGAAGGGAAAGAGTTACTTCTGCAGCACTGGGTTAACTTGAATGTGAACCAGAGACAAAGATAGTCTGTCAGATTCTAGGGACCAACCTAGAATCTAGGTTGCACAACCTAGCACAACAGAGAAGCTGCTACTTTCATCGATGACTTTATTTTCCATCTGAACTTTGTCTTCTCCTCGTGTCTCAGCTGTTTTTAGTTAGAGAAAGAACAATGTTACAGAAATGTAAGATTTAAGAGACAGAAGTATCCTTTAGAGTTGTAGAGCCATCAGGAACCTTGCCCCTGATGGGAGACTCACACTATACCTAGAAGATCCAGCAGAATGCCAGCAGGGGTCCTCTAGGTGAGAAAGGAAGGAGCCGGGGATGAAGGGTGGGTTAAGAACAATTGGTAAAGAGTGAAGATTTCAGGGTGGAGATCCGTACTGTGAACATGAGTAGGTTCCTTGGTCTATAGAGTGGACCAGGTCAATGAGAAGTGCAATCACAGCATCATTAGAGTCCATGAGGATACATAGCCCACAGGTCCCTTTGTGGAGACCTCACTATGGTCAGGAGAAAGAAAATGAGAAGAGAGAGTAAATGGAGAAACCTCAGTGCCTTGGGTTAAGATGTGGGGATGGGTATGACACACAACTTTCCCACCTGACCTAAAATTCTATGTGTGGGAGCTGAAATGGAGGGGCTACCTGTTCATGGTGAGAATATCTGGATGGGGCTCCCCCACAGGCTTGTGGTGCATTGTTAGAAGATGTTCATTTCATTGCAATCTCCCTAGACTCTGTGAAGTAAGTAGCATATTGAAGGTGGAGGTAAGACCTGCCCAAGGTTACCTGACTGGATCATTGGTACCCAGTCAGACCCAGGTCTTCTGCCTTACATGTCAGACATCCCCTAAACTGCCTTGCTCCCTGTCATTTTATTTCATTCAGGTTTTATCAATGTCTTCGGATGACCTTGTTTACTGTACAAAACAGCTGGGAAAACTGCACTTTAAAGCCATTTTGATACATGCCACCCTACTCTTGGTTAGAAATAACGATACTGATTGCTAGACCAAAATCGAGTATGTCTATCACTGAAATAATTCAAAAAGCTATTTTTGTGGGTCACATCCTGTGTGATGAAAGCAGTCATTTTAGTTGCCTTTAAAGGACGTGTCCCTCTGTAAAGTCACACAGTGCGCTGGATTCTGTCGACCGAATGTGACACCTTCCACAAAGAGTATATAAATGTCTGTGATCTAGAATGTAGGAGGAAAGATAAATAAAGGTGACAGTCCACAGAAGAGGTCTTCATTACTAAATTATTTTGAGGGGTTTGTGTAAGTCCAGAAAATGAATCTGCAGCTAATGCCCCTTTGGTGCACTTATCCAGTCTTCATCCCCTTATGCTGGGGAGGACAGAAGGGGAAGGCAGGGTTTTGCCTCCCCTTCAATCAAGTACAACCATTTCCCTTTCCTCCGCTCTCTGTGAAATTGCATTTCTTATAAATGACCCTGTATTGCAGCCTTACGAGACAAACAGCCAAATTCTTGAGACATATATGTCTGCTTTGGACAGTGAATGACAGCTATCTTCTCACGGCTGTTAAAACCTGGCTGACTCCACATGTAGCCTTACTCAAGTAGGAACAGAGAGAGCAAACTACCAGGCTATAGTGCCCATCGACCCGTAGGGAAAGGTTGCTGTTCTCAGAACAAGGCAATGGCCAAAGACACAAGTCAAAACAGTGCCCCTCTCGGAACAAGGGGATGGACAAAGACACAGGCCACGACGGTGCCCCTCTGCCAACACCCAAACATCATTACAAGCCAGTGTTAGATGGGAAGGATCAGGGGCTGCGTCAATGCAATGGCAGAGATGCTGGAAAGAACAGGAGGATAAGGTACCCACTGGAAGCCAGAGACCTGTCACAGGGCCTTCCTTCTTCGGCCCATCAACTAGGAAATCATTGAATTTAAAGGTTGGAAAGGTTAGCTGTTGGTTTCACTCTCTGTCATTTCCTGAAGAGCTGACAGGTCCAAGAAAAATCCTTATCTTGACTTGTTAATAAATAGGAATATTTTAAAAGACCCATAATGCCCTTAAAATACAATCATGTACGGTCATTTTAAATTTGCATAGATAGAGAATGCAAGAGGAAAACAGCACCTGAAGATAATCTCTGTTTTGCTCTTAGATTCTTAATCATTCTCTTTGATTTGCTTCCCTTCAGAAACATTGTGCACAGAGTTGAAACGACTTGACGGGCTTTGCGTCTGTTGTTGTTCTGCTTCCAAACCAATGCAGATTGGTTTCCTTCTGTTTCAACAAATCCAGAAAACAAGGACACGGTCCACACATGACTTCTAACACTTTTATTGCGTGCCTGTGTTCCTTCAACCAATAATACAACCTTTGAAGTCCCTAGGAATTCAACACATTATCAATTCTTTGATCAGGTTATGCTGAGATCATAAATTAGTCGACCATTCTGATTACTCAACATGATCTCCCCGGTTTCCTGGGAGATGAGTGTAGAAGTAGTTTAGGCTATGTGCAAAAGAAGGACTTCTGTTGCTGTTGTTGTGGTGGTGGTGATGGTGGTGGTGGTGGTGGTGATGATGATGATGGTGGTGGTGTAAAATATAATTGAACTTCTAGGAGATTCCTGAACATGGGAGTCCACTGCTAGGGGAGCAGAGGATAAACTTCAGTGGGTGTAGATTACTACAACTTTAAAAAATCATGGTCCTTCTCTGTGACAGCTGACATCACCAGGCCAGGTCAGGTGTAACTCTAACCAACCCTGGGCACTGCTATATTGTTCCATCAGAAACAGATTACTTTGTGTCAAAGGGAGAGGATTTTCGTCAACATAAATGCAGCAAAACTGTTGTCTTTCTGATTCTATATAATTGTTCACGGCAAGTCATAGCAACCATTGCCAAGAAACGCAGACCCTCCCGCAGCAAGGCTACATTATCTGCTACATTTTGCTCGCTTGTTATGTGAGTGGATTTGACTCCAGAGCAGCATCTTAGCACACATCAGAGACAAGATTTCAAAGGGTAACTTACTTTAACGACTGCTTTAACTGCTGTTGTTTTTTTTTTTTTTTAAGGGAGGGGCCCAGAAGAGAAAACAAGATGGCAGAATAAGATAAACGAAATGGCTGCGGATCTGGCGTGGCCCTCCATAGGTGTGGCCCAGGAGCCTGGCTCAGGAAGCTGGCTCAGGTGGCCTTGTCTGTCAGACAAGTGGAGATCTGACTTGTAACATTCCTGAGATTCACTGCGTATGTGTCATTGTGTCTGTGAAAAGATCTCTGTGGTCCTGATGCTCTAATTCTTTTAAGTATGAGTGGCTGAGTCGTTTTCCTTCCACTCAACTGTCCTTTTTCAATTTTCAATAAAAGCATCACTAATGTTTATGCTTTCAAACTACAAAATTCAATACAGAGTAAAATGTTTAATACATATTTGGGCGAGGGATACGTGTGTGTGTGTGTGTGTGTGTGTGTGTGTGTGTGTGTGTGTGTGTAAATATATATAGCTGTATGGGTAAAGTGCTTGCTAGGCATCGTGGAGAATGAAATTTGAATCCCCACTCAAAGCCACATAAAGCCGGGCACAGTAACACATACCTACAATCAAAGTGCTCTTTCAGTGAGATGGGAGACAGACAGGAGAATCCCTGGTAACTCTTGGTCCAGATAGTCTAGCACGTGCAGTGGTGAACAATAAAAAGAGAGACTGTCTTAGGAAAGGTGGAACTCAAGGGGCACCTGCACCTGTTCTCCTCTAACTCATACATGCGCTGTACATGAGCACATGATCCCTTGTAGGTCCACACACATCATATGTACACATATATAATACACCAAAAAAAAAAAATCTTGAGGACACCATACACTTTGGTCGCAGGTCATGGAGAAATCAATTTAGTAACTAGCCAGGAAGTTTCCTCCTCGATGGCTAGCTTTCATAGAACCAGAAGGTGCTATGTTGGATGCTGGTGGGGAGGTAGGAGTATTAACAGTTTTGTCTACTATGAACCCTGTGAACTACAATAAAATATGCCATGAGCTGGGTGGTGGTGGCACACATTTTTAGTCCCACCGTTCAGGAACCAGGCCAGTCTGGTCTACAGAGCGAGTTCCAGGACAGCCAGAGTTACAACAGAGAAACCCTATCTCAACCCCCCCCCAAAAAAAGATACACGCATGGGTGCAGAAGTGACACAAATGTATATGGTGACCAATCATTTTCTGATTGGAACCAAGGCCTGGTACTGTAAATCTGGCCAAGAGTCCATAACTGGGTATCTCACAGACCCCAGAGGTGAACCTACAACTACTTTTACCCTGAATGATATAGTATCAAACCACCTTCTAGACCCATATTTCTGTACTCATAGATAAATGCAGCTCTCAGACCTCATCAGAGAAGTTTCTTGGTGCAGTAGTAGATGGTGGTTAATGCAAAAACTCACAGCTGATCCAAGTATAGAAAATCAGTGTCAGCAGAGAACTGTGACACAAATGGTACATCTGTATCACCCACCCCTAAACCCAAAGCTCAGAGAACATTGCAGAAGAGAGAACGAAAGATTGGAAGAGCCAGAGGTTGTGACAGACAGGAGCCAAACAGTGTCTTCTGGACATGACCACTTCATTCATGAACTCATAATAGCTGTGGCTGCCTGTACAAGATCTGAACAAGATCACACCAGTCAGCATTCTAGCACGGAATAGGGAGAGGCTCATCAGCTCCCACCTCTAACTGAGGCGCTATTGAGCGTTGATAACTTCTGGGAGCATTGGTTTTCTATAAGGGTATGGCCCTGGTCGATTGACCATGCTCCAGGGGTTGGCCCACACCTGAGTGTGTGGGCGGCACAAATTGCACTAGGTGGGTTACTAAAAAGATTGGGGGGCACAAAGTTAGGAGGGGATGGGAGGTCTGAGGGAAGTAGGGGATAAACATAATCAAATTACATTCTATGAAACTCTCGAAGAATTAATTTAAAAAATGCATTTAAAAACCATCCAGTGAAGCTTGGCTTGGGATTAAGATAGATTTTTCCATAAGTTTCTGAAATGGCCCTGAACCCAATTCTTTGGTTTTGTATTATGTATTTATGTGAAGCAGAACTTTTGGAATTTATAATTATACAATCAAACTATCGATCAATTCTGAAACATGTCGAAGATGATCTCTGTCTTTCAGTATCAAATATTCAGCCAAGTTTTAATTCCTTAAATAATAATTTTTTTAAAAAATCTGTTTCAAAAATTAATAATAATTGCAGAAATAATAGCCAGATAGGACTAGGTATCTGCAACCTTCAGCTTTTGTCAAACACCATTTATCTTTGCCTAGGCACAGCTTCTAGACACAGATAAATGGGTCTGTTAGACTCTCGACCCAGAGACAGGCTGCTACTGGGTCTTCACAGTGTTGCTGACAACTTTCACCAAGTGGGATCTAAGGCATTCTTAGATGTTCCCTGTTACACTCTAACTTATCCTAGAACATGGCTGTTAGTAGCTCGGTGTGAACAGAGAGTCCTGGGTGCTGGAAGGCCATGGACTTTGAAGCAAATCAGCATGGGTTTCAACCTCTTAACTTCTTAATGGCCACTATCCTACTGAGAGGGCTGGTGAGATGGCTCAGCAGGTACAGCTCTTGGCACCAAGCCTGAAGGAGAGAACCAACTCTTGTAAGTTGTCTTCTAAACTACAGAGAGAGAGAGAGAGAGGAGAGAAGAGAGAGAGAGAGGAGAGAAAAGAGAAACTAATAACTAAAAAAAAGTGTAAGAACGTTAGTTGAGGCAAGCTCTTACTTGACCACTTGGCAGACAACATGTATATAAAACTCTAACTCATGGGAAAGGTGAGATCTTCCCTTCCCCATCTCTGCTAATGGTGCTTTTACAACTGCATCCAGCTGGGTGAATATGGAGATCTGGGGAATCCTTCAGCCCTTCAGTTTCCCTCTGCAGTGAAAGTAATGTCTATCTCACAGTTTTTGATAATGAAATGCCAGTGCCTACAAAGTACAAGAATGAGGGTGCGTTCATTGCGTTTTAGTTCAGGACTCTCCCACTTTTCCCTCCTTCCTAGAAGCGCAGGAACCTCCTCAAGCACTTGTTCCCAGGCTAGCTCTTCTCTCTGGTCTCAGATTAAATTAGAGTCTCTAGGGTCATCTTAAATGTCCTCTAAATTAGACCTGATATCCAGTGTGTGTCCAGACAAGGACATCCCATGTCCACACCCCGTTTCAGACTCACCAGGTCCAAGTCAGTCTTGAGACTGGAGAAGAAGCACATGACGAGTCCTCTAAGCAGACCTTTCTCCTTTGCCTTCAGGGACCCCTCATGGCCAATTCCCTATACAAAGAGCACAGGCGAAGACGGCATCTCCACCTGCCCTTCAGACCTCTGTCCATGCTCTCTCTGATGCTCCGTAGTGATGGGTTTCCTCTCCCATTTTTTTTCTGACCTTGCTCACCAGTTCCAATGGATGAGACAAGAAAACAGACCAAGTTTCCATGTGTGTTGAGATTCAGCCCTTGCCCTTCAAGGACAGCCAGATATGGGACCAAATGCAACTAACCATAGCAATCTGACAGCCCTTACACTGACTGTAGGGCAGTAGCTCATCACACTGAGTTTAACTTACCCGTTATCTTCCACTCATCCCTGAGGTGTTCCTTATGCCTCCTCTTGCTCTGGTGTCTGAACACTTCCTACCAAAGGACAGGAAGTCTGCTGCCCCCTTCTCTGTGCTTAAGTGCCTTCTAGACACATGTTCTGTGTGTCTCATCTATTTATTCTTCTGTAGATCACTTAGGCAAGGATGAGAAATGTCTTATTTTATGATATCAGGCCTCAAATCATCATGGCAGAGCTCATGTTTTTTGTTTTAACTTTCTAATTGCTTTAGTCAGTGGTCCAGGGGACTCTGGTAACGGACCTTGGGCAGTCTGGACAGTACATATGTAACCAGCGATGACCTTGAACTTTTGAACCTCCTGCTTCCACCTCCTAGTTGTCCTGGAATGATAGGCATGCACCACCATGCTCGGTTTATGCCATCCTGGGGCTTGTTTGTGCATGCTACCTGCTCTACGACCGAGCTGCATCCCTGGCTCTTAAAATCAGTTTAATTTCTCGGGAAACACAAATCAACTTTGCCTCCTTGTTTTCTCACAAATGGTTTGGAATTGAGTAAACATCACCGCTAATAAACAAAGGTTCAAAATGGCTGTCTTTGAAGAAGTCCAAAATTGTCCTGTAGAGTCACTGTTGCATTCCAGTGAACTCAGGTGAATCAGTTGGAGGCCAGGTAGGATTAACTTGGATCCTTCAATTTACTAGAGCACAGTCTATAAAACCTCAGCTTGTAAAACTTGCATTTGACAGGTAGTTTTGCAAAGGTTGTAAAAGCTGACACATGAAGATGCTGAGGGATTCCTTTAAGTATCCAGGTATTTTTGAGTCAAGTACGTACATGTCTATCTCAGAGTTTTGTATACAGTTTAGAAGAATGGGTTTATTTGGTTTTTTTTTTAAAAAAAAAAAACTTCATAAAAGTGCCATACTCAGTGAAATGCATATTAACACAAATAGAACATTAAGTTCCACCAATGGCAGAGAGGAAACTCCCTGCGAGGCCTAGATAGTTGTTTGATGTGCTCCGGGGCAGTTGCACAGTCAGGGCGTAATGCGAGAGCTGCACACTGCACAGAGGCGGACTGATTATGTGGCTGGACCCGCACAACAGGTTCCGAAGGCTCAGAGGTTAAAGGGGTAGTTAGGCTAAGAGTAGCCTCCTTCGCACTTCCAGGGCAGAAGAGTACAGGAGGGCTTTTAGGCATCCTTCCAGAAAAACCAACTCTCCCACTTTGAAATCCTACTGTCCTTTGTCCCCTACCCCCACCCCGTGAGCTTTTGTGTCCCCAGAACTCTTAACATATGAACAATGGTTTTATTTTATAAATCTAAGCAGTTACTGTGGCAACCATTCGGGGTACCTGGGCAAAGAAGAAAATGTACGAGATATAAACAATTGTTTTTCTGCATGAAATGTCTTTAGACTGGGCGTTTTCGGAAGCCCCGCCCACACTAACCTGGGAAAACCGTCTAACTGGTCTCAGGGTGCCGCAGAGTGGTGGTAGCTTCTGTTTCCTACAGTAGGCTTTGTGGGCACAGCTCAGACTTTGATCGCAGCTATGTTTTGCCATAAAGGGCCAGGGCACAGGAAAGCCTGAGTAATCAGAAGCCAGCCTGAGGGAACCTGATGTCCGATCACTCCAGGAAATGCCACTCAAGGAGAAGCAGTCCCTGCATTTGAACTCTGCTCTTCACCCTGAGTTTTCACTTCTTCGTAGAGGCCAAGTTTCCAAGAACTCTTTACTGATCTTCACAACGTGGTCCTGAGACTGTAGAAAGAAATGAGCATAGCTCTCCCACATCTCCTCTGTCAGGCTTGGGTAGCCTCTACTTCCCCTTTTGTTCTTCTGCTGGAATCAGTGGTGTTGGATTTGTGTGACATGAGAGAAGAAAGAGGGCAAGGGGGGAGGGGGAGAGGGAGGGATGAGGGGTTGAGGAGGAAGAAGTACATACAAAGATTTGCCTTCAGACAAAAGCAAATTGTGTATAAGAACGCAACAATGAAACCTGTTACTTAATACACTGACTAAAAATTAATTCATCAATTAAACTCTTTAAAAATAAGCTGGGAGGTGGTGCTGCACACCTTTAATCCCAGCACTTGGGAGGCAGGGGCAGGGGGATCTCTGTGAGTTCGAGGCCAGCCTGGTCTACAGAGGGAGTCCCAGGACAAGCAGAGTTATAACAGAGAAACCTTTTTGGGAAAAATCAAAAATACCTACATACATAGATACATTTCTTTTTTAAATTACATTCTATTTAGTGGGGGGGGGGGGGTGTGCAAGTACCAAGGCTTAAATGTGGATATCAGAAGACAACCTGTGAGAGTCAGTTCTCCCCTCCCACCTTGTGGGTCCTGGGGAATCAAACCCAGGTCATCACACGTGGCAGTGAGTTCCTGTACATGCTGAGCCATCTCACCGGACCCTAAAGACATTTTTTCTTAGCAGTTCATAGAGCTGTAAGTTCAAGAGAAGATGAGGATGCTCATATCTTAGATGATAACACACGTGGAATTCTCTAAGATATTTTGAGAAAATTTTATCTTCTCCCCACGTTTGCAAAAAGAAAAAAGAACGTTCCAAGCTCCTATCTGCTTCGGTAGCTGTTTAAAGTTGTATTTTACCTGTTCTAATATGGTAGGGGAGAGAGCGGATCCTTTGGTCACCCACTTCGATTAATGTCACCCATAGTAATGCTGAATGTTTCGCTCCTGTTTGCATTCCAGATGTACATTTTTGTATACTGTAAACTGCAAGACTGTATAATTACTCGAGCTGTAAGATTGTATAATTACTAGAGTCTGCCATGAACAAATGCCAGAGGGCACCTACACCACCCACTGAAAGATTCTTGGCATGGGGACCGAGGCGGGGTGCATTTGCACATGGCAATATGAGTTGTCATGTCATGATTGGCAGTGATGAGAGGCATGCTTTTCTCTTTGGAGTTGTGTTATTATTTCCTTGACTGAGACATATCTCCATTTTGAATCACAACTGTGGGAAAGCCCACACCCATCTCACTCCAACATATGTAAATTCCATTTCTCCCGAGGCTGCCAGCTATGAGAGAATGCAACCCTCAACATTATGAAAGTAGCCAGGCTGATGAGATGTTTGCCCTCCTAAGTTCGGTCACTTAAGCCTCCCAAGGGACGCACCTGAAAAAGCAGAACGAGAAGTTTGTCCCTCTAAGATGGAGCCCTTTGCGAGGGAAGCTGAGTTTTGGAGGAAGCTAATGGTAAGTGGGAAGAAGTATTTAATATCAAGGACATCCTGCTTGGTATTTTGCTCGGGGCTTTTTATAAAATGAAGACGAAAAGGGAATTTATAATCAAAAGCTTGTGGCCTTGCTCATTAGTTTTAAGTGAAACATGCCTTCTAGATACCAAATGTTGTTAGTGATAAATGGCTTTGAATGAAATGTTTGGTGTGGGTTTTGTTTTTTTCTTCTTCTAATGTTATTGATGAATCTTACTCCACAACAGTCTGCTGGCATACAAGATACTGTGACCTCAGCACCTACGAGGCTTGCTGATGGCCAGGGACACTGAAGAGGAGCTTGAGTCTTGTGTTCCAAATGAAGTGTTCTTAGAACTCTGTCAGGCTACCGTTGGAGCGGAGAGGGGAGCCTGTAACAGGTCCCTTTTAAAATACTTTATCTCTACACATGCATGAGGAGGTGTGTATATACAGATGTACATGTGTGCGGTGTGATCAGAGGAGAATGATAAAGGAGCATATTAATAATATCTGAGAGCAACATTCATGACTTCGTGTTTTACGAGTTCAGGCCTTCCTGTTAGGAAGAGCTCTGTGTCTGCTTCAGATGAACTAGCAGAGGTCACAGGGTGGCAAGGATATCCAGCCCTTGGGGACCCTGCTGGTCATCCCATTTTACAGTTAAATAAACTTAAGTCCCCCTACCTAAGCAATTCGTAGTAGAGCTTGGAGATCCCGGGCCGCACCCTGCCTCTTCCGTTCATTTTGTAGAGCACGCATTTTCATCTTCTTTTCGCCTTCCTAATATGATCTCAGACTTCACCGGAAAGAGAAAAGAGTGTTGAAAACATAAGTGATGCTCAGATTGGTGGTATGCACGCTCTCTTGGTGGCGTCAAGGTGGCCTGTCTATCAGAATGACCTGCGCTGCCTTCTTGTATGGCAGGAAGTTGACTCCGAGACACCGGAAAACACCGGTCTCGGCTGTAGTCTCGCCGTGCTCATTAAATGCCCTCACTCTCTCTGCTGTCCTGTTTTAATGCTGCGCCTAACCTGGCAGGTCAGATTGTGGGATACTTTTTGGAGGAATATTTTTTTAAAAAAATGTACTTTCTAAGGGTGTAATGTAAAGGACACAATTTTTAAATCAGCATTCTGGTTTTTTTTTAATATATTTATTCGTTTGCATACAATGTAACAGGTTTCTTTATGGCACTTCCATTATAAAGTTCTCGTTGATTCACCCTGTTACGCCCACCACACCCCAATCTCCCTGCCCCTCCCCCTGTTTGTACCTTTCTGCCCCACACTCTCTTTTCATTAGTGTGTGCTCAATTACCGCTCCCCCCCCCTCCCCCCCGCTTCTTAAAGTCTCTCTTTCGCCTACTTGGGCTCCTTCCTAGTTTCTTGAACTCTGCCCATGCTCACTTTCATATAGATACACATCCAGGAAAGCTTAGAAGCTAGGATCTGCTTTTGTGAAAGGACTGAGGCCAGGCATTTGACTTTCTAAGCCTGGGTTTCCTCACTTACACTAATCCAGTCTCATCCACTTTCCTGATGATCTCATAATCTCATTTTTTTACATCTGAATAAACAGAACCTGCCACAGCATCCAGACATGGGACAAACATCTGGCCTCGTTTAGCCAATTCCTTCATTTACCTACTGAGTACATCTGGAAACTCAACCATGCCTATGTTCTTATAAGTCACTGATTTGTTTTTCATGGTGCCGTTTCTAGTAAGTTCATCTCTACAAATTATAAATTCTAACAAGGATTTTTCCCTGCATGTGCCCTGGTGGAAAGGATAACCTATGCTCCAAAGGACTGGGATCTAAGGCAGCAGCAGGCTCTGTTTGACTTAGAAAGTTTATAATCCCGATCCATGCTCAAATTCAGGGGATGCACAGAGGACCCAGAGGCATGTATTGGTCCTTCCCACTGAGCACCAAGTCCCCACCCCTCCAAAGAGTTCCCAAATAAGACAGTCACAGGAAAGAACTATGCAAATTATAAAGTAAACCTTTACCATGCAATTCAAACCAGCCTGTTGTTCTCTTGATGTGGGAAGTGCCATTTTGAAAATTCTCTCTTATAGGACCTGTATTCTGCCTGTGGATCCACCTCTGCCATTACAATTTGACAGCAGCTCCTTGGTGGGTAGGCAGTGATTCCTCTGTGAGAAAGAGGCCCATAGGGCTCCAGGCAGCTGACAGATGCTCTGAGCCCCTCCCTGGCTTCATCCACGCCAGGTGATGGATGGAGCACTTGTCAACTCAGACTCCTGGGCACAGAACCTGCCCAGGACAGGAGGGACTGAAATCCATTATGAGCCAGTGGCTGCTCAGGAGCCTGTGAATTCACAGAAAGGGATTTTGAATAGCTGGCTATATTTTCCCAAAGTCTTTCTACTATAATTAACGAACCCCCTCTTCTCTTGTGGTCAGTAGGTCATTATCTTCAGCATATAGACAGTGAGGCATAAAATTTTAATAAGAGGTTTGAAGCTCTCTGTTGGAAAGGAGGTTGGGAGGGAGCAACAGAAGCCTCTGCCACTCGGAGCTGGCAAGTTCATACAGAACGTTGGCCACTGGACACTATTTTCCAGTTTCCTCTGCCAGCCACAATGGCTTTGTTAGTTCCGGCCACACTCGACACTGGTTCCTACTTTGTTTCTTAGCACACGTGAGTCTTTGTATGTCTTCACTTCTGCAGAAAACTTCTGTAACTCAGAAAATAAATTTCTTTCTGGGCTTGACCAGAAGGTAACCATCTCCAAGCACGGAATAGTGGCTCCCAGGAATTCAAATCCAAGAGCTTTTTCCCTAGTACCATTTCGAGTTGCCAAGGACAGTTGGTAGACCAGATCTCTGCCCTGCACATTAGTTAGCAGCAGCAGTCCAACCTGGCCCAGCCTCACCAAGCAGGACTATCAATAAGTATGCAGCACAGCGGGGGGGTTGACATCCTTGCACACGTATTTTGGAAAATAATAACTAGCTACATGGCCCTGTGACTGACAATCACTATCTGGAGTCCCCAAGCCATCTTTCTTTTCTCAAACCTGAAATCCTTCCCTTTCTGCCTCTGTTTTGAACCTGCTCTTCCCACAGAGAACATGGAGGAAGAGGGACTTCTAAAGGTCAAAGTGTAATTGAGGGACAAGATAGACATGTATGAAACAATTAGAGAGCAAACTCATATATAATTGAGTGGCAAGGACCGTGTATAGAAATTAAATGGAATAGCAATGATGATGTCAGGGAAGTCAGTGGGACCTGCAGGAGTCACGGAAGGCTGCAAGAAGAAAACTGACAGAGAATGGGGGGGTAAGATATGATAGGCAGGGGGTAGGGCACAGGGTTAGGGGGGTCAGGGATGGCAGGATGACATTTACAGAAATGTCCCTGGTCATAGAACACTGCTAAGTGATTGGACAGGAAGTGGGTGCGAGGGACGGGAGAAAGATAAAGTTGAGTTGATCTTAGCCCAAAGGCCAAAGAGGGCGTTTTGACTTTGTAGGAATCGGGAGCCATGAGAAGTGTCTGAACGATAGAAGGATGTGAGAGGGGCCATGTTTTCGAAAAAGTTTGTCTGGCAAAGTAGATTGCATTTTGAAGGTTTTAGAGGCCAGTCTGGAAGCTCTTGTTACGAGATCTATCCTAGTCTGGTCTAGAGCTTATTTCTAAGGAACATAAGACAGGATTTGAATGATGGAATCCTGTAAAGCACAAATGTGTAAGTTAGCAAATTCTGAGCATCTTGCATATGTAACAATCCAGCACGATTTACTCTAGAAGCCTGCTTCCCCTAGGTCTACTCTGAAAGACCAGTATATACTTTTCTCCAAATTCCTTGACTGTTCCTTGAGTTAAGCAAGACTTTTCTAGAAAATTCTCTGTGAATTGGCACCCTGAGTTGTAGCCAAAATTTACCTTGTAGGTGATACTCCTGCAACCTGGAAACTTTCTCCCCCAAAACTTTCTTCCTTTCTAGCTAGTCTGAAGATGCCACGGTGTGTTTTCCTGATCCCTGCTTCTGAGCTTCTTTCTCCCCGGTGGGAACATGCTTCTTCCATTTGCTGCCCGGTCTCAGCCTCTAGCTAGATTCTCTTCCTTCCTGTTTGTCCACACTGAGTTACCTGCCCTCTGGTAGTTGATACTAAGCAGCATACTTCAGTCCCAGAGGAGTGGTTTTTCCATAAATACTCTACTTAGCTGTGTTAACAGGGGCTACCTCATGGCTACAGGGAAAGGGACTACGCACACACAGTTCTCCTGATAATTGGCTCATGTTGGGTCCACAAGTGAAGAAATGCCAGGCTTGTGTGCTCACAAGACAGTGCTGAGACAGGCTGGGGACACTGAATCATAAAAGGCAAAAACTGCAAAGGACCACAGACATGTTACATCTGATTTGTATTATGTTTTGTTGTTGTTGTTGTTTTGGTTGGGTTTTTGTTTTGTTTTGTGAGACAAGGTCTCTCTCTCTATGTAGCCCTGCCTGTCCTGGAACTCACTATGTAGACCAGGCTGGCCTTGAACTCACAGAGATCTGCCTGCCTCTGCCTCCCAAGTGCTGGGATTAAAGGTGTGTACCACCACAACTGGGCCTGCATCTCCTTATAAACATTTTATTGCATTTTATAAGCATTTTTAGCCACATATTAAATCCAGGAGACTTCACATAACAATCCAGAGAAAGAATTTCCTTGCAAAACAATCCGAAGACAGGAGCCAACTGTTGTGACATATGCCTATAATCAGTTCCAGCACTGAGAGGAGGAGGATCGTGAGTTCAAGGCTAGCCTCACTTATATGCTGAGTTTTACGTACATCCTGGGCTGCAAGAGACACTATCTGGAAAAGAAAGAAAGAGAGGAAGGGGAAAGAAGGAAGGAAGGAAGGAAGGAAGGAAGGAAGGAAGGAAGGAAGGAAGGAAGGAAGGGAGGAGAATTAGAAGACATGATAATCAGCCTGGGCTGAGGACAGTTGCCCCCTACAGGTGAGATAAGCCTGTTCCTCTTTGCTGCCATGTTTGAGCATTTGTTGGGACTGTGACCCCTGATCTAACCGATCTTCTATTTTATAGAACAGGAAACTGCCAACAAGTCAAGAGCAGTACTGGAATTGGGACTAAGCTTTGTTATAGGTTTTTGTTTGGTTGTTTTGGGATTTATTATTATTATTAATTTGCGAGGATGTGAGTGTGTGTGTGTGTGTGTGTGTGTGTGTGTACATATACCAGGGTACATCTGTGGATTTAGTTGTTTTGGAGTCGGTTATCTCTTTCCAACTTGTGGATCTCTGAGATTCAACTGAGGTTCTCGGCCTTGGCAGCCTTACCCACGGAGCCATCTCACCAGGCCAGGTTTGGTTTTTGTTATTATTGTTGTTGTGGTGGTGGTAATGGTGGTCATCGTCATCATCTTCGTCGTTGTTGTGGTCGTGGTGGTCGTGGTGGCTTTGAAGCGGAGTCTCATGTATCCCAAACGAGTCTAGAACTTACTGTGTAGCTCAGGATGACCTTACACTTCCGATCTGCCTGCCTCCCCTTCCTAAATGTTGAGATTACAGACATGCACCACCAGGTTCTGCTCGTTCAGGGTTCCCAGGTTTCATGTATGCTAGGTGAGAACTCTACAGTCTGGGCTACCACTCTCTCGTCCTGGCTGGCATCGAAGTCACAATGATCCTCCAGCCTCGGACTCTGGAGTTCTGAGGTTACACTGGTGAGCTACATCCAGCCTGCTGTAAGTTCTTGACTCCTCTTTGTTGGGTTCGATAGCTGTTTCTTGAATCCAAACTTTGGAAAGATTAGGGAAATGGGAGAAAATAAAAGGCACTTGTTAAAAACATGCTTATTAACCAAGAGGAAAAGAAGCCCTCACCTTGACCTTGGGAGCAGGTTCTGGGGGCATCCAGAACAATGCTATTTCTCACCTGTGACTCTTGCTAGGGCTTTCTTTTATATTACTGTACTCGCTACTTAACAATCCCAACAACAACAACAAAAAAATGCTCACAATTCTTCCTTCCCCTTAACTATAATTTGTTTTCCAAAAAAGTGGCTTTTGGGAATGGGACAGTTGTGGTACATGCCATGCATTTGTGTTGGCAATGCTGTCATTTTCTAAACTAGAATTGACTAAGGCAGAACATTTGCGTATTGTCTTCTTATCGGCCCCTTTCCTCTCCGAGCCTAGCTTTATTTCTTGGCAACTCTGACATGAGCTGTTGAGTCAGTTAGTCTCTGTCTTGGATATGTTAAAGTGACATTGCTGTTGGCTGGAAGCGCCAAGTGGCGGTGAGAACTCTGCCAGCTCCTGGGGCCAGCAGAAGGGGCCGCCATCATCCCGCACAGCATTATTGATGTGACCTCTGCTGTGTTCCTGTCCAGTGTGATTCTGGCTGCTTTTCAGCAGACACCTGCTGAAGTCCTTGCAAGAAACCCAAGCGTTTGCCAAGGCAGGGTGATTGGTGTCGCACTTGAACAGCACGAAGGGCAGCCTTTTGGCTCTCCTTCAGTAGTGATTTTAATGGAAGTCACAATTTTTTTACTCCGCAACCCTTAATACAGAACTGGCACAGGCTGGTGTTTCTACTTTTGCGTAGTAACACTCAACCCAGCTTTGCACTGAAAATGGAAGGTGGAGTTCCTATGGTTTGGGTTTCTGTTTTAACGTTTCTGTTGTTTTTCTTTATTTACTTCTTTATCTCTCTCTCTCTCTTTTGTTATTTTGTTTTTTGCAGTATACTTAGAAAATAAACAAGAGAGAGACATCTCTGTGATCTTTCAAGTATAGGAAAACTTTAAAACTAACGTTCACTCTCCCTTTTAACTCTTCCACGCTGGTCTTCCATGAGTATTAATACCCCTGGCGTTGCTGTTTTCCCTTTTGGGGAGCCTTCCTTCCTCATTCCCAAGCCCTTGGAGCTTTTGAGTGATATAAGAAGATCGCTTCCTGTCTAGTTGGTGTGGATGCTTCAGCCTTAGCTCTCACATTGTTGTTGTCAATATGGATTTCATATTTCCATCTGCCATTGAGATATATGAGTTATAGTTGATGTTACTGCTGCTTTCAGTTGACAGTAGAAAGTGATCATGCTTAAAATGTCTATATGACCTCAGGTCCCACAGGTATGATAGTATTAATGATGACGTAATAACAGTAACTGAAATGAGGCGGGGAGGTGGTTCCACAGTTAAAATACTTGCCCAACAAGTATGAAGTCCTGAGTTTAGATGCCAAGAAGGCACCATCTGTAATCTTAGTACCCCTAGGGTGAAATGTGAGGCAGAGACAGGAGAATCCCAAGAAACCTACCGGCCATCCAGCCTGGTATACATAGCAGCAAAAACAAAAACGCTCTGACTCAAACAAGGTCAAAGATGAGGACGTACCCTGACCTGCACATATAACTGCACTCACAGGAGAGCACACAAGAATAGGCACCCACACATATAAATGCACGTCACATTCAGGCTAGCCTGAACTACACATTGAGTTCCGTAACAGGCTAGGCAATAGAGTGAGACCTTATCTCAAAATCAAAACAAAACAGTGAGCGATGCTTCAAAGATCCGGTGCAGAAAAGTCTCAGTAGCCCCAGGAAGCCTTTCCCATCTTCATTTCCCAGTTGCTGGCTGCTAGGCGTTCAGCACAATCACTCCCGGACAAGCACATTGCTTTATCCTGAGAGCTCTTAGGTGAAGTCAGCTAACCGCAGAGCTAGGGACAGCGTGGAGCTCCTCCCATGGCTGTGCGTTCCAGTGCTCCTTCCCTGCTTTCTCCACCTCCTCCACCACATTAAATGCAGCTGATGATAAAACCGGAAATAGGAAAGTGGGGAGATCATGTGCAGGGTTTCTTGCCATTGTAACTCTGGCAGGTGATTGTTACACGCACAGAGTCATCTTCTTATAACTGACACCGGGGGCTGTATTCCTCCCAGGAGAAAAAACACTTATATTGACGTGTTTATGTTTGGGAATAATAATATTTGTCCATGTGAAAATATGTGTGATTCATTTCTGTCGTGCCATATGGCTTATTGCTATTCATAATCCAAACAGTAGCAGCTGCCGCAGAGTGTGAGAGCGAGACTTTTTTGTGTGGAGTAAAAGCAGGCTAACTATCGCGTGTCTTGTTTCCATGCTGCCTCTATTTCCTTGCGAGAAGTATACATTTTGATCTCTTCCGTTCACGACTAGGCTCTTCATTAATTTCTCAAAAGCCTCTTTTTTCTGTCCACTCTCATTCTGCTTAGTACAGAGACTCTCATTCAACTCTACCCCCTCTTCGCTGGTCACCCTTCTACTCCGGGACCATGAACATGTACTCTTCAAAACTGTTGGCAGCTGAAGGTCTCAGTTTGAACTTTGTTGACTGATGGCAGCTGCCAGAAAAATTACAGTGAATGTCCAACCTGGCTCGCTAGCTCACCACCATGGCCTCCTCCATGGCTGGACCACATTATATATTTGTGGTTGATCATGTGGGGGAGGGGCCACTGAGCCGCCAATGATTACCACCATCATCAAGCCCCAGGCCTGCTTGGCAAGACTCTGATGTAATGGAAAATGTGGAATAACACTTTTTCCAGGCCATTTAAATGTGGTTTGCTGAAACCCTTGAGATTAAGAAGGAGGCGATTTGTGGAATCTATGCTGGATGCTACTGTAGAAACAGCTGCAATCAACATTATGAAATAGGCCGAGTTTCACAGGGGAGAAATATCTGCATGGCTTGTTTAAGCCCCTATACAGTAACCCTGAGTATCCCTAAAAGCTGAGGGTTTTTTTAAAAATGTGGTCTTTGTGCTGAGTTTACACATCACTACGGAAAATATTTAGACCATAAAAATTAATTCTGACCAGAAGCTCTGAAATTTGTGGCCCAGGAAAGCATTACATGGAATTACTCTTACTTTCCGTTTCAGATGGTTTTGTCACATAGATAACTAGCATTTGCATGATATATCACCCTTTTAAGTTGTTTTTGTGTACCTTATAAGTGATGGACTTTTCCCAAAACTGTCAGGTGACCCAAATTAAAATGGCACCCATCAGCCTGGGACAGGAGCATGCCTGTGTTCTCTGCACTTTGTCCTGGCCTCCTCACAGCAGGTGTCCCTGATTTCCAACTTGCATCAGTCATCTTGCAGCCATTTGTCTTCTCTGGCTGTTTATTGGTCGATCCTCTAAGTAGCGACTGCTTTTATCACAAGTTATAATAGGGTGATTTTTCAATGTCATTGGCCTGACTTGGCAATAGGAGAGCAAACACAGGGTCCCACAGAGCGAATCACACACCATGCTCCAAAGCAGCACTCTCCCAGCACAGGATGGCACAGGGCACTCTGTCCTCACAGTGCGTGGCAAGAGGCCTGACAATCAACTTCAGCTTGCCCTCTGTTTCCCATCAGCCTTTGCCCTCAGGAAAGACTGTATGTATAATTGTGTCATATAATGCTTTTCCCCAAAAGGAATATATGACATCATTCCCAAGGCACATTTTATGTTCAGTGTCTGTGTCTGTCTGTCTGCCTTTCTCGTTTCTGTGCTTATTTATTTGTAAGCAGCTTGACTGCGACCACGTGCATAACTGTTCTTGATCCCCATGATGTAGCTATAGGGTTACACATACTCATATGCCTCCTGACAGCAGATGTCTTAAACCCCAAGTACTTGTGTATTATTGCCTCTCTCTTGTCCCCAGAAAAAGCGTTCCACTGAATGTGCAACCCTGACAAGTCCCTCACCAATCCTGAGAGCAGGTAGTGCTCATCTGAGCAGGGATTAGTCCTGGGTGCCTCAGCCTGGTGCCCTGGACACCCAACGTTCTCACCCACAGCTGAGCTCATGTCATTCATAGCTTGAGCACATACTGGAGATGCTGCTGTTCCTGTATTGTATTCATTTGGACGGGTCTGCTCAAATTCACCTGCCCCACCCCGCCCCCTGGTGGTGATGTTTAGCAAGTTCTGCCTTCTGAGTTCCATGACCTCCAGGTTCCCTCTAAGACCCGAGGAATAGGCTGTTGTGGCTTCCGGGAAAACTACACTCTTGCACATTCATGGTCCCCTTCTACACACACACACACACACACACACACACCACAATTATGTTAGTGTAGAAACACTATTCTATATTAAGTGTTAACTCAAATTTCGTAACGTGACATCAACCCCTTTTCATGGCCCTCTAAAACATCGTGGGGCTTCACTCAGAGCACCCCAAAGATAATTTGACTCTTCTCAGAAACACAATTTAGAGTCTCCTCTCTCATATCATGTCTCTATTTCCCAAACTTCAGGTTTTGGCAAACTACACTTACAGATTTATTTATGTATTTATTTATTTATTTATTTATGTGCTTATTTACTTATTCATTTATTAGCAGTGCTAAGAATCAAGCCCAGGATGTCACCGATGCTAGCCAAGTGGCTTTACCACTGAGTTTCACCCTAAAGCCTAAAAAAGTCTTTTACTTCATTTCACTGCTAATGCGCTAGATTTCATCCAGTATGTTTCTTTAGAGTTTTCTTCTTCAAAACTGGGATAACTGGGTTTTTTTTTTAAGTCTATCACTAGCATCAGGCTAATATAACCTACCATAAGTTGAAAATATCCATCCATACACATTGAAAGTAAACACTTATCTATTTTTCTAGATGAGTTTATTCAGGGTTCCCCTCAGTGGTTCTCAACCTTCCTAATGCTGTGACCCTCTAATACTGCTCCTCGTGTTGTGGTGACCCCCAACCATAAAATTATTTTCGTTGCTACTTCATAACTGTGATTTTGCTACTGTTATGAATGTAGATATTTGATATGCAGAGTGGTCTTAGACAACCCCTGTGAAAGGGTCGTTCCACCCGTAAAGGGGTCATGACCTCCAGGTTGAGAACCACTGGTCCGACTAACTCCAGTCTATCTCTCTCAGTCTGTTCGTTGCTAGAGACTGGATCCATCACTCCCTCCAAGCAGTCCACTTTGGTCAGAGATGTTTACTTACTCAAAGTCTGCCCACAGACAGCCACTCTCTATCTGGGTCTCTGCTCCAATACAGAAGAACCAGCCAAACCTGCCCAACTGAACTGCAACTGGCCAGACCAGATTCCCCTGGGGGCCGCCACTCACTGTCACAATTCTAGCTCTACCATTTCCTACTAGGGCAGCACTTCCCAGCATTCCAGTAGAGCCCTGTGCTGATGGAAGCATCTCATGTCTTTGCTGACCAGTCTGGGACCCATTGGTCATGTCAGGAGAGTATGTCTTAAATGTGCCAGTGTGAGTAGAGAGCTAAATGTTCCTTTTATATGGTTTTGTTTACATTTCAACTCCAGCCAGTAGCTACCATAACCTGTGGGGCATCTCTCTATGCTGAGTTTTGTTTTTTTGTTTTGTTTTGTTTTGTTTTGTTTTAACTCAGGACATCCTTCCTGGGTACTAGATATGTCCCAGGGCTGCTGAGGGCTCAGTAGGGAAAGAAAGTTGCCAAGCAAGCCTGATGATCCAAGTTCAATCCCTGGAACCCATATAAAGAGGATGAGAGAACCGATTCCACAACGTTGTTCTCTGATATCCATACACAAACCATGGCACGTGTGACCACACACTCATCATACACATACGCAATTGATGATGATGATGATGATGATGATGATGATGAGGTAGAGCTCTACCCCAGAAATAATCTGTTTGAATTCTCCTTTCCCTCAGGTTTGTCATGCTACACATTCAAGTGTGTTTGTGAAAGGGTGGTACTTGGAAGTTGTTAGTTACACCCTAGTGTGAAAAAGAACTCTGAAAGTGCGGGGGTCTGAGTCCAGCTCTAGTCCCCGCGAATGGGTTCTTCAGCTTCCACGAAAGAGAGTAAACAATCGAAACTGGGACGAGTGAGCTCACTCTTCTATGGGACCCTTAACTGGCAAGCTTAATGCTCCTTAATAAGACGGACTTCTAAAAAAGCACGAGACATTCCAGGTCGCTGCAAAACACACGAGGCTTTATTGTTAACAGGCGTGTGTCTTGGTCTCGCACAGGTCAAGCTTGGTGGGCGAGAGCCGCGGGCGGGCGAGAGAGACACAGGCGGCGAGCTCGGCAAGACAGCGAACCCTCTGCCCCCAGGGCTTTTATCAGAGTCCCGTGGAGGGGGCCGGGGACAGAGCTTGTGCAGCTCCGATTGGTTCAAAGCTCCCAAATTCTGTGTCCCTCAACCTCATTGGTCAGCTGTTCGTGCCCGCAAGAACCAGAGTGGGTGGTCAATCCGTGCCCTTGGACTAGCCCCTTGAGACCGGGTGGCGCCTGGTTTGTCGGAGAAGGAAGAATTCCTGCTGATAGGTGGTGAGGAGGGGGCTGTTTCTGGAAGGCATCCCCCTTCCCCTACGTGACCACTAGCACTCAGGTGAATCTTCCCTGTATGTGACTGCTAGCACTCAGGTGCATTCCTAGGTTTTATATTTCTTAAATCCTTGCAATAAACCTGGGTTGCTCTATTGCAATGTACTTCTGAATAGCATGACTGTGTTTCATTCCAGCCCACAGTGGCCAGCTCAGGGATTAATTTTGCTATTACTATTAGACTTATGCAGATCTTATTATTGATGAGAGAACATATGTCACCGTACAGTAAAGACAAGAAAGGGGCAAGGCAGTTAAGGAATTCCAGTTCCCGACAGTGGACGCCCAGGAACCTTGTCAAGCTGAAGCTTCCATAGTCTGGGTAACCTGGATCCCAACATGAAAGGAAGTTCGATGGAAGGAAACTGAAACATTACACAAAACCATCTATGCATCGAGGAACCCTATGGAGGTGTGTAGGGTGGGGTAGATAGAATGGAAAGATCTAGGTAGCAGAGATAATTTCCTCTTGGTTTTCTCTTTTTAAAAAATTATCCTATCTTATGTGTGTATATGTATTACCTGTATGTCCACAGAGGCCAGAAGAGGGCACCAGATCCCCTAGAACTGGAGTTACAAATGGTTTCGAGTCACCATGTGGGTACTGAGAACTGAACCAAGGTGATTTGCAAGCAGAGCCAATGCTCTTAACCACCGAGCCACCTTTCCAGACCCCCTCCTGGTTTTCAGTTACACAATACTCAGAACTCTAATGTGTATTAATATTTTATTTTCTAAAGATATTTCTCTTTGTTCCACTTAAAACAACTGTCACTCAAGGTCAAAGTTTTGGGTTTAGAGTAAGTATATTGTGGTTTGTCACTAACCTGCTTGACCCAGAAACTGTAGCTTGTGCTGGTTCCAGGCTCCAGACTTTGTGTGGCCCAACAATATTGAATTAGTTTCATTGGAAACTGTAGTACTCTCTTATGCGTGTAGTGAATGCTCAAGAACCCCTGAATGCATTTAAGTAATCCCTTAAGAGTCACAGTAATGGTGTTCACGCTGACATCATTGTGGCACACACCCAAATGATAACCAAGCTGTTCTCCCTACCTCTACCCCTGCTTCTTTATAGCTGAGCTCCCCATTTCTTTGTGATATCCAGCTTCCTCTAGGAGATTATGAATTCAGAAACAATGACTTATCTGGAACCCATATCAAAGTGGCTATCCAGACCACTCATGGAATTCTACTTGCTGATTTTAGAGCAGAAAGATGACTGACGTTGGCATTCCTATAACTAAGCCTGAGGCAGGCTGCTTTATGCAGAAAATGGGTTTATTTTTGCCTCACAGTTTCTGGGAGTGTAAGAATTAAAGTGCACACCTGTAATGCTGGAGATCAAGCCAAAGACATCACACACGCTAGGCAACCATTCCACCTAACCTTAAAGGACTCATCTGATTGATGATGATGGTCTTATTATTGGAGGAGTTCCTTGGTAGCACAGAACATAACGTGGCAAAAGAGAAACATGAAAGTGTGTGTGTGTGTGTGTGTGTGTGTGTGTGTGTGTGTGTGTGTGTGTGTTGTGCTTATAAAACCACCAGAATTCAACTGTAAAAATATCACAGATTAAGTTTCCATCCTTGTAAAACCATTAACCCAGGACTTTGGTTTGGGGAAAGATAGGGGACCATATTCAAGCTATAGCTGCCGGTCAATGCAATAGTAGAGGACTTTCCAAAACATGTCCCTACTGACAAAACAGAAGCCAAGGAAATGAGCCTTCTTCCTTTGTTGATGCTCTGACGTTGACATCTGGAGCAGAACTGGTAACAGCCCGTCTCACTATTAGGTAAAGCCTGCTGGATGACGGGATCAGATGTGGGGGTGTAGGCAGGGGCAGACAGCAGAGTAGAACTAACCCTCAGGGGTCTGAGCTCTGTTTGTAAATGACAGACCTCTGGTGGGTTAAGACAGTTTTAAACATTGGGTCTTTTCTTAGCAGTAGAAATCCTCACTGACATAATGCTAATAAATTGTGACATCCTCATTGCCTTGAATCTGACTTGAACTTCCCTTCGTCCAAAAAAATAAATAATTTGGGAGTAATTTTAGCTTTTTCTTGCCTTGTGGACTGGAGAAAATTTCTTTTCTGGAACCATCTAGTACTTTATTTCTGAACTACTTCATAATACCAATCACTACCAAGCACGATTTCTCATGCTTTTATGGGTTTTTTTGTGCTACTAGGGATGAAAGTCAGATCCTTGCACATGCTAGCCTACTATTGGGCTACATAGAGAATGCATAGAGAATGCAAGGCCAGCCTAGGCTACATCAGACTCTGTCCAATAAATAATAATAATAATAATAATAATTTTTCACAACCAGGATTATAGCTCAATGGAATAGCACTTACTCTAACTGCATGAGACCCAAAGTTCAATCTCCAATGCCAGAAAAACACTAATGTAATTCATTTAAAATAGGCTATGGGCTGGAAAGATGGCTCAATGGTTAAAAGCACTGGCTGCTCTTCAAAGGACCCAGGTTCGATTCCTAGCAACCCACATGACAGCTCACAACCATCTGTAATACATGTCCTAGGGGATTTGACACTCTCACATATACATACATGCAGGAAAAACACCAATGTACGTAAAATAAAAATAAGTAAAATATGTTTTAAAGGAGGACTATTGGGTTTTTTTTTTCTACATGGAAACTGACTAATCACAGATGATCAATAAAAAAATAAATCCTAAATAGTGAATTCAAAAGAAAAAAAAAAGAAAAAAGGCCTTTTCCAGCTGAGCACGAAGTGTGGAACATTTTTTTAATAGGCACAGTTCTATTTCCATTGTAGCGAATATACAAATGATAGTAGCCTTCACCCAAAGCACAAACCCTTCAGGGAGTCTGCCTCACTAATGTGTGTGTTGATACACATGCGTGCTCCCCATTAACATCAATAGGAACTAATGCACAGATACACGCATCACCTGAATTTTGATTCGCTGTGAATCAAATGTCAGATGACTCAAGACGAACTCACAAGGTGCATTCGTCTGGGAACTATTCCTTCATATGCCTCTGTCTCACAGCCAAATTCCTCTCCTGCGACTGAAATATTAATAAGAGACTGTGGCTTCTTGCTCCTAGCGTTCTCCCTC
Organism: Cricetomys ansorgei; assembly: GCA_026225945.1. NCBI lineage: Eukaryota > Metazoa > Chordata > Mammalia > Rodentia > Nesomyidae > Cricetomys > Cricetomys ansorgei. The sequence goes on along the minus strand of JAMJFZ010000191.1, from coordinate 9,738,666 downwards.
CCTCCCTCCCTCTCTCTCTCTCTCTCTCTCTCTCTCTCTCTCTCTCTCACACACACACACACACACACACACACACATCATCATCATCATCATCATCACCAGAAGGGATGAATTAGACACATCTGTGTGGCCCAGGGAAATTTTGAGCTCACGCTGAATGAAATGAAAAGAGAACAGACAGAAACTAGAAACTCAGCGATGTTCCCCTCTGCTTGTCTACATTAAGTGTCCAAGTGTTCTTGAGTCCTGGAAAGAGTGTTGGATCACACAGGCTAAACATGAAGGGTTTCCACGTCCTAGCTCCGCACTCTATGCTCGCTCATATTGTCACTGTGCCAGGCATCTGACCTCTCGTGTCCAAGGCTTCCAGCAGCCCTTCCCCTGAAGCCTGTGTACTCCTAGGGAGAGGTGTGTTATTACACCTATCAGAACGGGGAGCAGCCTGTCCCATTTAATTCCCATTCCTTCTCCTCCCTGATTTCCTCCTTTATTTGAAATCTGATGGCAGTAATTGCTCCGGGAAGCTGCCTTTGTTTTTATTCTACGGAGACAAAAAGGAAAAGGTCCGCTGTAAGATTTCGCACATGCGCCCGCATGCCCCACACATTTGTGTTTCTTTCAGAAATAGCAAAAATAAGTATAAGACAGAAAGAGAAGTGAAGATGGCTGCAAAAATCCTATATGAGTGGTAGAGAGATGACTCAGTGGGCAAAAGCACTTGCAATGCACGTGTGAGGACTGAAACTGGGATTCCCAAGCACCCACATAATGCAGGGTAGGTGTGGTCCCAGAACTCTGGAGGAGGAGATAGGAGAACTCCTAGACTGGGTAGCTAGACTAGCCCAATCAAGGAACTCTGGATTCTAGTGGAAGATTGTGTCTCAACGTGTATGGTGAAAAGCCAACACCCATATGCACACGCAAGCACGCCCCATACACATACACATTTTAGATTTATGGGAATTTAGCACTAAAAGGAAGCAGTGTGTGGCCCAGCGAGGTGACTCACTGGGTAGATTGGCTTGCTGCATAAACCTGGCCACCTAGTGGTATACGCCTATAATCCCAACACTCAGGAGGCAGAGAAAGGCGGATCTCTGTGAGTTCAAGGCCAGCCTGGTCTACAGAGTGAGTTCCAGGACAGCCAGAGCTATAACAGAGAAATCCTGTCTCTAAAAACCAAAATTTAAAAAAAAAAAAAACATGTGAAATCCATGTAAAGATGGAAGGATAAAATGTAAACAAACTCCATAACATTGTCCCGGACCTCCACACATGTGTCATAGCATGTACATCCACATACACACATCGTGTGTGAACATACATAAACAAAATAATAAAGTACTAAAAATAGGATCCATTGCTGTGTATGGAGATAATGCTCCGTCCAAGGGCTGCCAAGCCTGCCCCTGGTGCACTTCTTATAGATAAAGGAACTGAGACTAATTGGAAATACTTTGCAAATAATGTCATTGCTTTTGACATTCACAAGTAAGAGGGGCCTTGATCCCTTTCTGCCACAGGGCAGTAGGTAGCTAGTTCAAGACGACTGTTGAACAGGTTTTTAAATTCAAGCCTGTTCCCAAAACTTCATTCCCAAAACTCACAAGAATGAAGCCTTTGTAAATTTTGGGGGTCTGCAAAGAACTTTCAGAGTTAGTTTGGTCATGATAATCTGCCTGAACTACAGGGAATATTAGGATTAAATTAAGCTCTAATTGATAACAGTTGAGGCTAGGTAAAAATAAAAATAAAAAAGAAAGAGAGAGAAAGAAAAGAAAGAAAGAATGGCTTAAAATAGATATTTAAATCTTAATCTAAGTTGAGATGCTCTTTTTTAAAAAAAAATGTAATGTAAATCTTTTCATCCTAGTTATTAAGATAGACTACTCTATAGTTAAAAGTTCTGGCTAGACATATAGCTTAGAGAGATACAGCTTAGCTGGCGGAGTGCTTGCTAACATGTGCAAAGCCACCCCCAACACAGTGGTGCACACCTGTGACCAGAGCAGTCAGGAGGTAAAGGCAGGAAGAAAGAGAGAGAGAGAAAGAGAGAGATTCTGTTAAATAGAAGAAAACATTACTGAGCTTAGGGCAGCCACATCAGAGGTTACCTATTACCCACACTGGAGGAAAACGGGTGGTTTTGGAACCTGGAACTGTGATTCAAGTACCATCATCCTGGTGACTTCTTAACAAACTGCAGACATGGGAATGGGGAGGAACTGAAAGCATGCCACCAGGCGCAGAAACAAGTGTAGGCTTCACCCCTTCACTCCGTGGGTGTTAGCCATTTGCTGTGAGCCTGAGGCTGTGCTACAGCACAGCAGAGAGCAAGCATGTCCCCGCTCTTAAGAGGTCTCGGGCGTAGCTGAAGGAAAGCTCTTGGAAACATGCTAGGTGCCTATTTACAGAGGTAGCCTGAGAGTTATGTCACACACTCAGAACCACAGATAGACCACATTTTATAACTAAGGCCCCAGAAAAGTTCAAATAACTAGCCTTGGGTTGCGGCATATGGAAGACGTCCCGACGTGCTGTCCCTGCTTTTGCCGCCACGCCAGTATTCTCTTGGCGGTTTCTGCGGTGGCACGGTGTAACGCAAGTGGCTGGTGACAGCTGCCATCTGTTGTGATTGCCGCCACACTACTCAGAGTGTCACGCTCAGCTGTCATATGGATGCCACAGCCCACATTCTTTCCCTGGGGCTGCCTGGGATGGCGACGAGGTGCCACAAGGGCCGTCCTCAAATGGCTTTTCTGCGTCACTGTCAGAAGTGCTGCGAAGTGGCTCTCGGGCACACCTGAATGGGGCTGGGGAATGTCCCCTCTCATCCCCAGGGAAGAATGTTCCTCTAACCAGTGAACCAACCACATCACTAGAAGTACCTTTAATAACCTGGAGGGTATCATGGACAGCACACAGCCTCGGCAATAGAGGGGCCAGTGCCCAGGAATTGGGAGTTTAGGGAAGTGAAGAAGAGAGAAACTCTCCCTTGCCTCGGGAAGAGAGGGCCCACCGGGTGGAGCAGAGCACAGAATGAACTTGGAGGTGAGAGCTATCCCCAGCTGGCAGGTCCTAACCCTGGTGCCGTGGGAGGGGACTGTAGGGACAAGCAGGATTTGGTGCTTCAATATTGACAAAGAATTAGGCTTCACCCAGCAGTTGTGGAGAAAAGATAGGTCTGTAATTGCTTTTTTTTTTCAATCCAGAAAATTCAAGACAAATTCAAAGCAAACTTTTAGATGCAAAACCTAACCCTACGGATGCCATCTCTCTGTAATATTGACTCATTCCTTTTGTATAGCAAAGCTGTATGAATTCATATGAATCGTGTGAATATTCATGTGGTTTTGCTATTAAAAACATGTTGATATTTGATTATGGATGGTGCTAATGATATTAAACGTATGAGTGATAAGTTTATTTAAAAGTACGTGTGTGTATTTCTGTGTGTGTGTGTGTGTTGACAGAACATGAGAAAAATAATCATGAGAGATAAGGGAGGTGGGAAAAGAGGTTGTGGGTACATGTAAAGAAATAGCAGAAAGTGGGGCTCTGGGCAGGAGGGAGCCAGCTTGGTTAAGGGAGTGAGGAGGGGGTGGGGGAGGGGAGCTCAGGAAGGAGACCACTGAGAAGGATACAGCCCTGTGAAGACACCATGTCAAATCCCTTTGTGTGCTGACTTCAGAAATTACATAAATAGAAAACTTTAAATGTGGATACACACACACACACACACACACATACACACACACATACATACACACACTGGATAGCACTATATTTATAGTACCCCAAAGTCTGAATTTCTAAGAATATTTGGTCCCTGGGGTTTCACAGAGGGGATTGTACTTGGAGCATGTACTTCCTGGTTATCTCATTTTAGACTCAGATTCTGTATAAAAAGATTTACTTATTCATTTATTTATTTATCTACCTATCTATCTATTTGTGTGCATATGTGCTTGCAAGAGTTTATGTGTATCGAATGTGTGCAGATGCCCTCAGAGGCTAGAGGGCATTGGCTCCCCCATAGCTGGAGTTGCAGGCAGTTAGGAGCCACAGTTGGGAGCAGTACACACTTAACAACTGAGCCATTTCTGTATCCCTCTCACAGATTCTTACGAAGCAGTTTTTGTTGTTCTTAGACATACAGAATTTTAAAATTTTGAAATAAGAAAACTTTCCCCAACGTTTTGCAGCCTACGAACATTCCCAATATCCCCTGTAATATATCCAAAAAGAACATTTTCATGAAAATTAAAACTTAGCTTTCACTATGATCTCACACATGCCAAAAAAAATGAGAAGCACCACAATCAGTTACCTTGACTGAAATGAAGGTGTTAAAATATTACTAATTACTTTACACAAAATGGTAAAAACAAAACACACTGCCTGTATTTGTATTACATTTTATATCCAGAAAATGATTTTTTTTTTACATTTATTATTTTGCTAGGGGTGGGGTGGGTGCTCACAGAGCACAGCGTAGGTAGGTATGGAGGGCAGAGGACAACTTGCTGGAGTTGGTTCTTCTCTTCCACCATGTGGGTCTCGGGGATTGAATTCAAGTGGTCGGACTTAGCAGCAAGTACTTTCTGGCCATAGGCAAAATAATATTAAGTAAAGGTTTTATATTTCAGTACCCTTTGTGGTCCTTCTCTTGCTTTTAAAGCATGAGCCACTTACACATAATAATGGGTCTCATCATGACATTTACATACGCGCATATAATCTATTTTTATATCATTCTCACCTCACCCTCTTTACCCTCTCTTGTTTCCTCTCCCTGCCGCCCCTTCCAGGGGCAGAAATCATCTTGCAGATGGGGGGGTGTGGAGTAGGGGGGACTCATTTGGCCAAGACCCCACAGCCTGTAGACAATAATGATGCAAAGCTTGACCCCCAAATATTTACACCAGCCTTAACAGCCTACGACATGCACTGTGACAATAGGAACCTCACAGCAGCAAGCAGAGGCCCCCCAAAAAGAACGCGAAGAAGCTTCTGGAGAGCCCACTGTCTTTCATGCTTATCTTCCGCTCCTGCCTGACCCCTTGTCTCTGCAGTTGTTTGGGGCATATTTTATATTTATTTTTATATATTATTTTATTTTTGCCTTCTGAGCTCCAGCCTCCAACTGTCACAAAACTCTACAAACACTGAGCCAGAGTGAAATAGGATTCCCATGGAACTCTAAGATCTTTTAGGGACACGAGAGGATGTCTGAGTCTCAACCTCTGAAGAAGTCTCAGACTCCCCTTGTGGATCTTCTGAGAGCAGGGAACCCTCTCCACAGCAGAGCCCACAAGTCCGCAGTTGAAGTTTGCTGCTCTGTTTCAGGGGCTTCTGTCCACAAATCCCAGATGAGACTCTCTGTTTTTAGAGGATAATTATATTGGCCACGACAAAATTAGTAGCAAAGTTCAACTTTCAAGAGTGAAGTTCATTTCCATTCTTACAATTCAGTGGTTCAATCCAGATGTGATTGCTGCAGAACCCTCGAACTGGTCCTGGGAGGGTGAGCGCGTGTGTGAGAGCGTTGGGAGAAGTCAGAGGGGCGACATTCGTCCACCTGTTTTAAACACTGTTCAATCGCCCTCTTAGAATCAACCAAAGACCAGTCCTGAGAGCAGGAATCACATCTGAAGTCGTGTTTAGTCCCAAGATCTTGTCAATTTCATTTTTCTGCACGTGTTTCAGACTTCAGATTCCCTTTCATTGTCTGAGATACTAAAACTCGGGATCCACTGTCAAGCCCAGCTATAAAGAGCCTCCAGCTGGCATCCCCACTTTCGAGTTTATTTCTTCACCTCCCAGCCTTGCTCGTTTTATTTACTCTGATTGTAAGCATTGTTTTTGCAAATTGCATGTTTCCTAGTCTTTTTTTTATATCTCCGATTTGACTGTTGAGGTGGCCTGATCTCAGGGGTGCAGAGGTAAAAATCGGTGACTAGAAAGAAGGAAGTGTGTTTGTTGTTTGCCAGCACAGAAAACAACTCCTTCTCAGCAATTCCAAAAGTTGACAGCGGCAGGTTCTGCTTTTTACGCGATTACCTTGGTGACAGCTCTGTCATTCCACACTAACTGCAATATTTTAGAGCTGACTTTCTCCCTGGCAGGGGTATCCATGGCTTGTGTCGCTGGGCCAAACTGCTTCTGACGTGCGCGTTTGATACTTGTTAGAAACTGATGGTGCAAGCTTTCCGAATGTGAAGTTAAATACATACATGTACACACGCGTGCATGCGCGCGCACACACACACACACTCAGATATACACTCACTCACACACATACACACACTCACACACACACTCACTCATACACAGACACTCGCACTTGCACACACACATACACACACGCACACACAGGCATTTTCATACAGTGCTCTTGCATGCCCCTCTATACATGTACCCCCTTTGCATGTTCCGTGTTAATATACAAGATTAAGTGATAGATTAGTTTAGCAAAAACTGGTTACATGCTTGGGCTCTAGAGTGAATCCCACTTGGATGTGGGTCTTGAAATCATCACTTATCAGTTACATGACCGTAGGTAGATACTTCAGCTCTCTGGGCCTGGTTCTCTGGGATTAAAGATAATACAGCACCAAAGAAGAGCTCTGGGGATTAGTTGTGGTAATCTATGGAACACACTTAGCTTTGTTGGTAGTTTAAAATGCCTTTGCTGTTTTGAGCATGGTAGCTCAGGACAATAATGACTTGACAACTCCATTCACCCACAAGACTCATCTCCAGGAATGCTGGGGCCTAATTCAACTGAATTCTAAAATATGCCAAGATGTATATTTGGGGTTTCTCTGAGCCCTGAGATAGCAGTGGATGAGCACATAGAATAAGAAAACTGTCCAATGACCATGGTACTTGGCCCAACAGGCAAGATTTCCAGCCCCCATTATGAACAGCACCCCCTCGGCACTATAGCATAGCCTATAGGCTCCAGGTGTCTCCACTGAACAGAGAGACAAATCTTGCTCTGGTCTGTCCCTGCCCTGGTCCGTGCTTATCATGGATACACTTGAGAAGATTGTTCCACAACAAATCATTCCGGAGAGTTAGACATGCAGAAAGATACCTGGTTCCAGTAGGATTTGGTGTCCTGCTCCACAGAGAGGCAAATAGAAGACCCTGAGGGGGTCCTGCCAGTGGCTGCCTGTGAGAAGGGCTGCTGGCTTTCTTGCTGTTTCGATCAGCTACAAGCAGCTTTGAGCCTAAAACCCTGTCTTGCTCCAACTAAAATCCAACAAATGTCAGGAAGAAAATCACCCCATGTGGACAACAGTAGGAAGCCCAGTGAATACATTCCCTCATCTGGCCAATGTGTGCAAATCTTAGTTTTCTTGGGAAATGCATAAAATCTCAAAGTAGGCATCACTCTGAGTCAGATGTCCTAGAAGAGAAGTTGGTAGGTCTATGTTTTAAATCAAGATAAATGGGTTTTTGCCACTTGATTGGTTAAAAGCTAACACCAAGGCTAGGACCTTAGCTCACCACTGGTAGAGTGCCTGGCAGGGGTTAGGCAATAGGTTCAATTCCCCAGTACTTAGAAAAGAAAAAATAATCCAATAGTGAAAGTTCCTATATTTTGGATTCGTGCTCTAGTTCTCTCTAGAACACTCTTCATGAAGACATGTATAGATTCTTTGCTGGCTGGTCCTTATGGGAAAATTGTAACAGATTCAAATCATTCATAATGATGTTCTCATCAAGAGCCAGTTTTAACATCCCAGAAAGCCACATTTTAAGGCAGGAATGAGACAGGGTCTCAAACAGGCTGCCCTGAAACTCATGATCTTTCTGCTTCAGCCTCTGGGAGCTGGATCATGGGCACGTGCCACTAATTCAGACAGAAAATGACATTGTAATTACCATCTTATCACCCGTGATAAATTTGGGGTTACCTCCATTGTTATCTGCATATCTTGAGTTCAAATGTAAAAACCTGGCTTTTTCCATGGCATTAAAATTTTGGTGTAGCATCTAGAGGGCTGAACTAAGAAGAAGACGCCTGATTTGAAAGAATTTTCCTGGCAGATCTTCAAGCAGTAGTACCTTCTAACACGTAATGGCAGACAGTAACTTTCCAGAATGTGAAGGGCATGGAGGAATTCGCAGTATTGATTTCATCTGCGTTCACCACTTCTTAGCTTTTTCCCTGACGCTTTGTTTCCTTTTGAAAACATGGCCAGGTTTCTCGTTTACTTGTTCTTCTGCAGTTCCTTGTGTTTGTGCAGATTAAGCTTGTAGTATTTATTCATCTTGGTAATGCTTTATTATTGTAAGGCGTGTGGCTAGAGAGGGAGAAAGATCAATGAAGTATATTGGGTTACTTATACTGTCAAATGATATTGTTATTATAATACTAGGAACAAAAACAGAAAAACGGTCTGGCCGCATGATTTCCAGGAAGCTCACCACTGTCTTGCAACATTCCTACTTGGGGGCCACGTTGGGCCATTTCAGCACTGGACAGTGGAGGTAGGGGCCCACTGGACAGGGAAAGAGGTCAGGATGTCAGCCCCAGAGGCAGCTCTGGAGCCAACCTCAGAAGTCAGCCTTTCTCCGTGGCGTCTCTCTCATGGGCATAATCATGGCTTCCCTCAGTGTGGTTAAGGAAATTAGCATAGAGAAGTAAGTGAAGGCCTAAGTTGGAAACCATTTATCTGAGGTACCCACAACTCCGTTTAACCCTGAATAGCAACTTACAGAAATTCCGTAGCTGGGCCATTGTGCCACTTTGGCTGCTTTACTTAACCAGACAGGGCCTTGTCTATAACAGCATAATAAATACCCACGGCATAGGATTTTTAGATCTAGACATGGAGTGCAGGAGTTGGCTCAGTAAGTAAAGGCACTAGCCTGAGATCCATCTCCAGAACCCACATGGTAGAACAGAACCAACTCCAGTGGCATGCATGCTTCCCTCTCGGTAGGTATAATACTTCTATTTGGCAAGTGTTAAGGGATTACAGCATAACCCTCAGTAACTGGGGGTCATTTCCTGAAGCGAACGGCTTTACAGTGTTATCATTTTTCTTCCTCACACAGTAGCCTGTGATAAGATCTTGTCTGCCCAAGATCAGCCAGCCAGAATTCGCTGGAGAGTCCAAACACAGGTCTATGGCAGATGCAGGCTGCCAGCCCTTGGGTCTGTGCTGATCCTACTTCACTGAGAACGCAGCTAGTCCAATCGCAAGACTATGGTGGATGCAGGCTGCCAGCCGTTGGGTCGGTGCTGAGCCTACTTCACTCAGGCAACAGCTAGGAGGGTCCAGTATGCTAAAAATGCTCCAGGGCAGCGCTAAGAACCCGGCCCCTGAAGAAAACCAGCAAATATCTTGCCCACTCCCTGCTCGGAAGACTTCTGTTCCCAGGCCAACCCACACCCTGAAGGCCCTGATTTGCAAGGCAGATTCGGGGGCTGAGAGCAGCAGCAGCGCTGTCAAGTGGCCACTGCAAACACTCTGCTTAAAAGTCAAGCACTTTTGAAAACATCTGCTTGAAACTGTATGCCGTGATTAAGATGAAAAACAAACTCAGCTGTCAGGCAACCGTGGGAGGGGGATGAGGAGAAAGGAACCGGTGGGAAGCGCCTAGTTAGCGCATGACCGCAGATGGTCCCAATGAAGCCACGCCTAAGAAAATTACTTCAGAACAAGAGCTCGGACGCTTCTGCCAAGTTCCAATATGGAAAGTATAAAACTCCCCCCCCCCCCTTTTTTCTTTAGTCGCAACAACTATAGGCCTAGTGTTTGGTGGGAAAATCCCTTAAATTTCTGACTCTTTCCCAACAGGGCCATCCCAGGGCGTCTGAGTGGGCCGGTATCTGCTTTCTGTGGGCAAAGGCTGCAAAGACTTCGCCTCCCTGGCATGGCAGGCAGAGCCCTGGTGCTGGCACCTTAGAGAGCAGCTTCCTGCTCCCGCCCACTCACCCGGCATTCTTATCTGGACAGAAAACAGACCCGATCCAGCAGGAATTTGGAAGGAGTTCTGCCCCTGACTTTCCAGTTCACACAGATGGTGGGAGGTAAAAGAGGGTTGGAATCCAGGCAGCTTGCAGTCTTCGCTGCCCTGGCAACCTCTTCCACTTCTCGCTGACGGATTACACCTTATCTGACCATGACCAGTGTGCTTGCCTTAAAAAAAAAAAAAAAAATTGCTTATCCTTCCCTTCTGGTCCCTACATTTTTATAAACTTGACAACAGTCCCCTTCCAACCCCAAACAAGATGACTTAAAACTCAGAGCTAAGCAGCATCCTCGTGGAGGGTGGTGCTAAGAGAGAAAGATTTGGAAATGATCCTGTAGGGGACCCATGGTCACTGGAGGCATGACAAGCCAGGCTTGGCTCTGGATACAGGGGGAAGATAACGTACTAGGACACAAACAGCCCTGCCACATTTGATTTATGTAAATATCTTTGGCTCAGTTTCTCCATCTCCACTAACCCTCTCAGTGTGAAAATTCCATGAGCCCCTTTCTGCTTTCAGTTCTGATATTTTATGCCTCAAAATATAAGATGAATTTGCCCTCCTTGTCTTCCCTGCTGTTTTCCCGTGCACCCTACACACCAGTGTCAGACCATCTCTCCCGCCGTTGGGAAGTGTTTGGGCTCCCATATATTTGCCCATATCTGCCAAGTTCTTCATCAGCAAATTCTTGTTCCTCTGTGACCTCAACTGACTATGTGAATTCTCTGCTCCAAAAAGAGTGGTCTTGCTTTAGTCCTTTAACATACATCTTACTCTCGCTGCTAGGCCCTTCATTTTAGGGATCCTGGTTCTAGCTTAGGAGACCCTCCTCTTGCAGGGAGGAACGTTCTAGGCCAAGGAGCTGTGCTCACCCAGAGTCTACACCCTCTGGTCTAGCTTTGCTCAGGAAATTCAGAGAGCAGTCACTGCACAGGTGGCCCAACTGCAGCTTGTTTGGACTGCGTTGTAGGAAAATGAGCTTAGATTTGTAGGCTAGTGTGGTGGTTTGAGTAAGAATGGCCTCCATAGGCTCTTATAGTTGATTGTAGTCAACTCTAGTCATCAGGGAGTGACACTCTCCGATAGGCTTAGAAGAGGAGGTGTGGCCTTGGTGGACGAAGCGTGTCACTGGAGGTGGGATCTGAGGTTTCAGAAGCCCATGCCAGGCCAAGGCTCTCTCTCTCTAGGGCTGCAGACTCGGAGGCAGCTCTCAACTGCTGCTCCAGCTCCATGCGTGCTGCCAGGCTGCTAGAATGATAACGGACTAAGCCTCTGAAACTGCAAGCAAGCCCCCAATTAAGTGCTTTCACTTTCATTTGTTTGAGAATTTTTCTTCTAATACAAATCAAACAAAGGTTAGTAGGCTTCTTATCTACCTCAGACCTGGAATGATTGGTTAGCCAGTACCAAAGGTCCGTATGAGTCATGCAGCAGTAGCCTAGCGACTAAGACAGCTGAGATATTCACATGTGTGCTTACAGCTCAAGGTAGACTGTGGGATCAGATGGGAAGAGGACACACTTCACTCTAGGGCTGATTCTCCCATGGCACTGCCAAGTTTTAAGTCTGGATCTTAACCTAGTGCTATGAGGCGTAGTTGTCAAAGGAAAGTGACAGACCATGCAGTAACAGTTTGTTAGCCTAATTTGTAACTCAAAACAGAACATACTTTACTTAACAGTCCGTAGTTTGACTTATGGCTTTAAAATATTAAACAGGAAATTCTTGGGTTTCGTGCAGATCCCTGCCCCAGGCAAGCAAATGCTAGGGGCTAGCTTCCCTGAGCTTCCATCTGCACCACTGGGATTTTGCCATCTTTTCAGTTATACATCAAATCTCAATTTTACTGCGAGGTGTTCCCTGACCACCTCAGCTACAGTCCGCTTCTCCCATTCCTTGTTCCTTCCTTCGTTCACAGACCACTTAGATGACTCACTAAGTCCCCAGGCACTGTGCTGGCCACAAAATACAGATAAAGGCTGGTGAGATAGCTCATGGGAAGATGCCACATGCTACCCAGCTGACAACTTGAGGTCAATTCCCAGGACCCACATGGTGGAAGGAGAGAACTAACTATCATTAAGTTGTCTCTGGCCTCTAGATATGTACTGTCTCCCCCGCCCAAGACACACACACACACACACACACACACACACACACACACACACACACACTGTGACTTTAAAAAAAATAATAATAAGTAAACTTTGATGAGAACCGTGCATGAGGTTGCATCCTATAGTCAAAGCATTCAGGAGCCAAAAAGATTATAAATTCTGGGACAGCCTTGGCTACCTAGTAAGGTTCTTTCTCTGGTGTCTTCTCACTGAGACTAAAATAAAAACCTGAATCCTCACCTTGTCCCCACTGAGCTGTCCCGCTCACCCCCTGCTTCTCTCCCTGCCCCTCTCTCTCTTTCAGGGATCAGAAGGCTGCCCTGGTTTTTGACAACCCCTCAAGCATTCCGTTCCATTTCAGGAGTCTTTGAAGCCCTCATGCTCACTATCAGGAGCCTTCTCCTCCTGCGTTTGCCTGTGAGCCTGTCTTTCTCATCAGTCATCTCTCAGCTCATCCAGCCCACCCCCGCCTTCCTAACTGATGTGCCTCCCAGCCGTGTGTCCTGCCAGTACCCTAGTTTACTCTCTTCATGTGTTTGTAGTGTTCCTGTTACCTTTCTAGAGCTGGAATCGAGGAAGCAAAGACTGCTTAAGACTGCTTAATTTGTGACTCCCTGGTACATAAAACAGTGACTGGGGTGTAGTTGGTGTTCTGTAGACACAGGATGGATGGATGGACAGATGGATGGATGGATGGATGAATGGATGGAGAGAATGAATGGGGAGAATGTGCACTGTTGTAGGCACCGTATAGAGGGACCAAATATTACTGAGGAGAGTTTGTTTTGAATGCAAAGGTTTGGAGAATGAGAGAGTGCAGAAAACACAGAGCCATAAACAGTTGACACCGATAGAGCTGATAGTACCATAGGCTATGGGAAGACTTTAAGCTTGAGTCTGAGAGTTGAGAAAGGGATTGAGAAACACATAATCATATTTGTATTTTAGAAAGACACATAGGATAACAGTGTAAGCAAACATTAGAGAAGGCAAACTGGAGACCAGGATTTGATCCAGACAAAGCTTAGCACAGAGAAGGAAAGGAGCACAGCCAGCAAACCTGCACTTGAGCCTCCCCTCCGTGAGTCACCAGGGTGGAAAATAAGGTCAAGAGGACACCTGTGAGAGAGGAGGAGGGAGAGAGGCGGAGTTGTTTGGGATGGCTGCCAGCTTTGAGATTAGAACAACTTTTCCCATCCCAGCTCTCAGAGAGACTCAGACTCTGAGTCTGGGGACTTCGGGGTACAGAGTGAGCTTATCTAACCCCCCTGGGTGTCTAGATGGTTCTAGATATGTGCCACCGTGTGCTGTGAGGATGGAGAAAATATTCGGGAGGCCTCCCTTTGCAAGACAGGTAGCTAGCAGCAGTGCTCTGGGACAGACAGACATGGGAGCATATTGGGAAAGGTAGTGAGTTCAGCTTTAACACTCTGGAGCGTGAGATGAGGAATGAGCAAGGAGCTATGAAAAGAGAGAGAACACAACACTGAGGGTGTAGAGGAGGTTGTTCAGAGAGAGGATAAGTAAAGATATCATCTAATGTGGTGGGCTATGTATTTCTATAAGCTGCAAGTTAAAAGGCTGAACTAGGTCAAGGGTCAGAGGAGAGGTATGCATAAGAAAATAAAAGTTGCAGTGAATCCATACTGCCTGGTACCTGGTATTAAAAAGGTCTAAGCAGTCTCAAAGGAAAAAAAAAATTGTAAAGTCGGGATGGGAAAGATGGCTGTGCAAGCACAAGCATGAAGACCTGAGTTCAATTTCACAGCACCCAAGGAAAAGACTGTGTGTAGCCACATACACCTGCAGCCTCCCCCACTTCCCCCGGTGCTGTGGGGAACTGAGACAGGAGCTTGGGGCTTGCTGCATGGAGCTTAAATCCAGGTTCAATGAGAGACCTAGTCTCAAAGTTATACAGAAGAGAGTCATAGCAGGACACCTAATGTCCTCTTCTGGTCTCTTTGTATACACCATCACATAACACACACACACACACACACACACACACACATACACACACACACACACACACACACACACACACACCGGAAGGACAATACTGGCAGCTACAATAAAGCCAAAATAGGAAATGGAATATGGAAATAGACATGCAGCCTCAGAAATGCATAGATCACCACATTGTCCACGTGTGGGAAAACATCCCCAGTGATATTTCTGGTTTCAAAAGATACAGTGTGCTTACTTTTGCTTTTATCCTGATATTAAAAAAATATATCACAGGTTAAGTAATGTTTAAGTACTAGAAGTTTATTTCTCACAATTCCGGGTGCTGGAAAGTCAAAGCACCGACAGAGACGGTGTCTGGTGAGGGACCCATCTCCTGTCTAAGACTGTGTACTTTGAACTCTGTGTCCTCACATGATACAAGAGACAAGAGAGCAAGAAAGATGTCTGTACTAGTGTTGAAGAAGGCTAGGAGAGCCAAAGGTCTTAGCTGGTTCCCTCCAGCCCTTCTGTAAGCATTAAAAATCCATCATGGTGAAGCCATCGCACACTTGTTTCTGCAAAGCCCCTGCCTTTAAAAACAAAAGATTTATTTATCTTTATTTTTGGTGTGTTTGCTTACTTGTATATATGCACACCATATAGATGCAGTGCCTTCAGGAGCCAGAAGAGAGCACCAGATTCCCTAGAACTGGAGTTATAGATGGTTGTAAGCCACCTTATTAGTGCTGGAAAGCCAGCCAAGGTCCAGTGTTAGAGCAGCCCAGCGCTGTTAAAACCCCTCTTTTAAATGCCCTGACAGCGGGGTTAAGTCTCCAAGTGTATTTTCAAGGGAACAGTTCCAAACCGTGGCAGTGTTCTCTGTTCGCCTCCTGTGGCGGTCACAGTCATTTCAGGAGTTGGATGGAGGAAGCAGGAGTGAATTACCCACATCGTGAGAAGCAATTTCTCAAAGTGAAGTCTCTGAAAGAGGAGTTACCATGATGGATTATGATGGACCCTTCACTCATCAGCGCCAAGGCCATGCATTCTACAAGCTGACTACTTCTAAGTGGTCAATAGATCCTATATCCAATAAACAAGTTCTGTGGAGTCCACTATTAAAATAAAATCCCTCAATTTTTTTTCCAGTGATGTGAATTTAATTTGTTTTCATTTATTACAGCTACTTCCTGGGACTTGGAAATGCTTTCTAAATGTTCATTTCATTTTTAGATTCGCAATCCATTCCATTCAACACGCCTTTCTGCAGATTGAATCCCTTGCTAAATTTGAAAGAGATCGATAAATAGCAGCAGAAACTATGGAAGGTCATTTAACATTTTTTTTTTATTATTAACAGACCAAATAAATCTGAGCGAATTTTCTTCAAATAAATCAGCTGGAAATAAAAAATTGCTTTTGGGCAATTTACAAGGTTAAATCTAAAACTAATTTTTTTTTTTTTAACTTTCATTTGTGCCTGACATTAACATGACAAAGCCTCAGCAGATTTGCCTGGTCCTGGACTTAATGTCTCCTCTCATTTGCATAGCTGAATTCCACAAAGGGAACAGAAACAGAAGAAAGTGAAACTAGAAATAAGGCCCTCTGTAGGGAAAGGCTTTAGGGTACAGATAACAATTCTGATTTTTAAACAACATGCTTTTTTGTTTTTGTTTTTGATTTCCTGGGAACATTTCCTTTTGTAGCTGCAAGACTGATTTGATTTTGTTTCAGCTAGACAATGGGTGACACTGCTTTGGCGACCAGGACAGAGCATAATTTTCCCTTTGGTGAGCTTTGGTGATTGAGAAGAGTGATTAATTGGCTAATTAGAATCTCAAAGGGCAGTGGAAACAGAGATGACCATAAGGGGGATGGATGACAGAAGAGAAGTTCCAGTGGAACTCACTGGGAGTCCTCTTCTAAGGCTCTCCAAACCCGTCCCTTCCATTCCCATCTGTACTAGTCTGTGTGTGTGTGTGTGTGTGTGTGTGTGTGTGTGTGTGTGTAGATGCTGTTGGCATTCACGTGTGCATCCCTATATGCAGATGCCCAGATCTATGTGTGCCCATCCATGTGGAGGTCAGAGGTCAACCCCAGGTATCATTCCTCCAGAACTGAACTGTCCACCTTCTGTTTTGAGACAGTGTCCCTCATTGGTATTTGGGGCTCACCACACCCTTGGCTGGCTGGCATGCAAGCCCCAGGGCTCTCCCTGTCTCTACCTCCCAAGCACTGGGTTACAAGCGTGTGCCCCACACCCAGCTTTCTGTGTGGATGGTGAAGATGAAAGTTAGGTTCTGGTGTCTACTCAGTAAGCGTTTCACTGACTGAGCCATCATAGCCCATACGCTTTATTGCATTTTCATCCCCTTTCTCTAGCTTTTACTTTCACCATTTTTCCTTTGCCATAAAACAAAACTGAAGCATATTCATCTTTTCTGTTGGGTCCAAGAAATAGTTCAAGTAGACACTGAGAGACACGTGGCCATTTTAAAAGCATTTTATTTCCCATGGGTTACATACTGACATGCCAAGGCTGACCAATTAATAAAACATGGCAGCCCCAGAAGCTGGCCATGTGGGGCCTTTTAAACCAAACAGGCAGCGTCTAGGGGATCTCTCTGATTGGTTAGGACCTGAATACTGGATTGGCTCATTATATCTTATGAGGAAGCAAGGGCTTCTGGGAAAGCAAGTACTTGACAGTAAGTAGAGAGGTGAGGTCAGTGTCACCCACCAGCTGGGTCCTCTCATTTTCCTTTATAAAGTTTATTTGCCTTTTTGAATTCAAAAGCGCATTGAGCTCCCCCCCCCCACTCCTTCCTAATCTAAAATATCTCTTGGTAGAGATTTTCCTTCTACTGCATCAATAGGCCACAGTATTAGATAGATTCCTCAGCAGAGAATAGTTTACGAGTTATGAATTTGTGAAGATCAGTTAATAGGGTTTTTTTTTTTTCTCCCCAGATAGAATCAGTATTCCTTGGCTTAACAGCCTAGCAACATGAAAATACTTCACAAATTTTCCTTCTTACCGTTGTTAAAACTAAGAACCAGGTGTTCTTTAGGTAGCAAACATACCACCCTGAAGCCTGCCTGGTATGACTCTTCACTTCAGGCTTCTAAGCTTGGAGGGGAAAATAGGGCTTCACCATTGGGAGGGAATGCCTACATACTTGGTGTCAATTGGATGTCTCCTTTATTCAACTTGACCCTTAGAACTGCTGATTCCTTCTAGCCAGAAGTATGGCACCGTGCGTTTCTAGCTCCTTGCAAGATTTTCAGCTTCCTGGAGGAACTGCAACTGGTTTATCCAGTTAATACTAACACCACCATGGTGGTGACCGTACACACAATAATGCATCGTCTCCACATTAGGGAAACTGGAATAAATACACAGAAGTTCTTTTCTTCCATCATCTTTTAACTGTGATTACTGCAAGCAAAGGGTTTTGTTTCTTAGTTTTTCCTGCATGCTTTCTCTTTGGCATCCTTTACTCCCTCCTCAAATCTCCGTAGGAAGTGATTCCTGGTGTCAGCAGCTTCCCTTAGGCTGGGGCTTCTGCTTCCAACTTTGTCTCAACTGCACTTAGCTGACCTCTTGGCTCTCATTTCTTTATCTATCTAATGAGGATAATCACAGCTCTTAGACACACTGATCTTCAGATGAAAGGTAACTAGATATTTTTAAATACTATCCTCATTCCCAAATAGCGTGGTTCTTCTGGGTGTGCCGGACACAAGCAGGGGAGGATCTTGAGAACTCTCCCTAGAGAGACTGGAGAACCAGATGCTCCTCAGAGGCAGAGACAGTGCTCAAGAGGATAGACTCCAGGGATGGTGGGTACTCAATGGTAGCATGCTTGCTTAGCTTGGACAAAGCCCAGTGTTCAATCTGCAGTTCCAAAAAAGAAAAAAAAAATCATCTCAGAGCCTGGATGGCTACAGCTAGATGTCAGTTCTCTTCTGATTGGCTAGAAGGGCCTCCTCTCTCACGTCTTCCAGATGGGACTCAAGGGCATCATTATGACCCCCTCAGAAGACAGTAACTAGGAGTATACACACACACACACACACACACACACACACACATGCACATGCACACACACATATATGTATATATATAATATATATAATACTTTATATATTTTTATATTATATATATTATACTTTATATATATATTATATTATATAGAGGGGAGTATATATTGATACTTTCAAAGGGGCAATCATGTGTCTAGGTAGCTACGAAGGTTACAATCTAAAATGTACCGCACAAGCTCAGGTTTTTAAATACATGCACCCCATCTTGTGGCGCTGTCTTCAGGGCCGTGGAGGCCTTAGGAGGTAGGGCCTGGCTGGTGGAATTAGGTCACTAAGGGCAGGTCTTCCTCTGAAGGATCTACTCAGCTCTGGTTCTGATTGGCCATGATGTAAACAAGCCGCTGCCACTCTTTCCCATAGATTGGAGCTGTTCCCGCCATGATAGGACGGATTGAAATTCCTCTGAAACGGTGAAACGGAATGAGCTGTCCCTCCCTTGACTTGTTCCTAAAAGGTGTCTTGTCACTAATACAGTGACCTTGAGTAGCTCCACAGGTCCCTTCACCCACCCCAACAGGTGAGAAAGGACATGTTGTAGGTCTGTACAAACGTCATGGAAGCTTGTTTCTCATTTGCACTCGAAGAACTTGGGAGCGAAGGGTTCAGACGCGGGGCATCTGAGGGAGATCCCTGGAGCCCGTGTTCTAGTGAAGGGAACAAGTCCGAACCATACTGTGGCCCCCTGATACAGCGTGAGATAGAATAAACATGAAGGTGAGCAGGTCAGAGATGCTACTGGATGTAGGTTGTTAGAAGTCTTGGGACTACTGTAAGAAGGCGTTTTCAACTCCATCCTACCTTCTTTCTCTGCCCAGCACACAACAGACCTCAGTTGTCACTGTGTACCGGAGCGCAATGCACAGGAGGGTGCCTGTACTCGTAGAAATACATTTATAAAGAATAAATACTTGAACGTTTCACATCTACCCACTTACTTGTGGGGGTGCGTGTGTGTGTGTGGAGGTCAGAGGACAAATTGAGAGAGCTAGTTCTCTCCTTCCATGTGAGCCCCAGGGATTGAACTGGGGCTGCCAGGGCTCGGCAGCATGTGGCCTTACCCCCTGAGCCATCCTACCAACCATGTACTTGGATTTTCTTTTTTATTTTTATAAATGCAATTTCTTATCATTTGTGCTTCAAACTTAAAAGTTGGAGGAGCCGGGGAGTGGTGTAGCATGCGAGAGCTCTGAGTTCAATAAGCAATCGGATAAAGAGTGGCTTGCTAGGTGACAACTGTGGTTGCTACTGCCTCTTTGCTTTCTCCAAAAACTAAAAACGTCTTTATAAATATTCAGGAGCTTCGATGACGCCAAAATGGCCAGTAGAACACTGCAAATGAAAAACTGAAAATATTTGCAAGACAATTGGCGTTTCATTTTTAGAGAAACTGGTTTTCCTATAGAAATCGCTCAGCAATTTTTTTTTTTTCCGCTTTCATTTTATTTCAAAGTAGAACTCAATAGAGGAACTATAGTTAGAAGAAAAGACAGCGAGGCAACGCCTGCACTCCCCCCCTCTCATCTCCATACATAATGCATGCTTGGGGGGAGCACTAGCTGTGGAATAAACGGGCAATTGATTGCAATGAGTGCTCCCCATTTATACCACTGATAAATACGAAAGACTGGACTTGACATCAAATGCGTTATTAAACGGAGGAATTTAAAGGAAATTTGGTTTATTTGATGTCTTATTGTGTCGTATGCAGTTAGCCAGTTCGTAAGATTTTACTTGACTGGCACAAAGCTATACAATAAATAGATTTTTTTTTTAATTGCAATAAATTCAGACCTTTATTTTCAACACTGAAATTTTCTAATTATGTAGTTTCTTTTTGCCTGGAGTAAAAATAAATGTGACAATCAGGAATAGAGTAGGGAGATAATTATGCTTCCATATACATTCAATCAGTCACTCATTATATATGTGCATTTGCGTCTATGTTTATCTGTTAGAGAGCTTAAGGCTGCTGGTGAGAGACCCAGCTACAGTGGCTTTAAAAGTAAGGACAAGGGCTTGGGAGATGGCTCAGTTGTCAAGTGCTTGCCACACAAGCACACAGGCCTGAGTTTGATTCCTAGAGTGTGTGTGTGTGTGTGTGTGTGTGTGTGTGTGTGTGTGTGTGTATAATGTAACCAGGTGTTATGGTATACTCTTGCAATCCCATGGACAGGCAGGGACTTGGCGATCCTTGGGGCTTGCTAGTCAGCCAGCCTAGCCTAACAGGCAAGTTCCAGGCCTGACTCAAAAGCCAAAAGTGGCTGAGGAAGACATCAGAGTTATCTCTGGCCTCTCACACACATGCACCTACGTCACAACACACACATATAATGTAAAATAAGCAAGTAAACAAATAAGGAGAATGCATTATTGCCCTAACAAAAGGCTTCAAGTTCACCATCTTCAGAGTTGGACCATTCTTTGGCCCTGCTGTGGCATCAGGAAAGGTTTCTCCTCTGCTCCCTTCTGCTTCTCCTCTGTGACACGGGCTTGGTGCTCACACTGGCTTTCTCTTGGTTACAAGCTAAATATCACAATGCACGAGTTTCACTGGGGTTATCAGAGTAGCAGAGGAGTTCGTCTCCCTTCCCAGGTGCCTCTGCGAGAACGCAAGTCCTGCCAGTGAAGGCAGGTCCTTGGGTCACGTGCTTCTGCCTAAGATAGCAAGACACAAAGAAGAGGAATGCTTCACTCCTGTGCAGACCTGCTCAATCCGTGGCCTGTGAAACACATACAGCGTGACATAGCTATGAATGTGGCCTGATGCAAAATAGCGAAATTGTGAGCTCAGTTGTGAGATTTTTTTTCCATTTTTTTTTTTTTTTGTATTTTGTGTGCATCTTTATAGCATTACCTTTGTAGATGACAATACTAAATCACCGTATCAGAAGGTTATGCATATTCATGGTCGAGGTTTCAGATAGACCTGTAAGTTCCATAGGAGAAGTACAGTCCCAGAAAAGCTTAGGTTGCTGAACATGCGAGGTTGGGATTGGTGAGCGATGAGGTAACAGGTTAGAGAGGGAATGGTATTGTACTAGTCAGCTTTCCATTGCTGTAGCAAATGCCTGAGGCAGTCAACTTATTAAGAAAAAAGGTTTATTGTGTTACACAGTTCTAGAGCATTAATTCCATGGTAGGTGGCCTTTCTTACTTTGAATCCTGTGGAGACGCAGTGCATTATGGTGGTTGGGAGCCTGGAATGGAACAGAGCTTCTTATCACATGCCTGGGATGCAAGCAAGAAAGAAGAAAGGGGGGGAGGGTTATCCCCACAGTCTCCATCAGAGGAACACCCTCTGAGACAGATCTCCCGCTACAGACTGCCTCTCAAAGATTTCACCACCTCCCAACAGCACCACACTGGGGACTTTACACGTGAACCATTGAAAGACATGGCTGATGCAAAGTAGAACAGCAGATCTTAACCATGCATCCGTGTGAGTATGAGTTTTGGAATGTGAGTTACCCATTCCCAAGTGTTCATTGTGGCTCTAGGCACTCTAGCCTTTAAAATGAGTGACCTGAGATTCAGACACCATATTGTTTCATTTTTCTCAGTAACCATCAGAAAAGATTTAATGAACAGTTTTTAGTTCGTCTTGAGTTTCATCTCTCTTTTTCTTCAGAAAGTAAATTCCTTAACAGTAGAGACTGTATTTGAATTGTTGAGTTTCACCTCTAGCACAGCAGGAACTCAGGAAATACTTGGACAGGCGTTGACGATCGTAAGGATATTGGAATTCTTCTCTAGCCACAGTATAAATGGGAAGTTGTGCGTTTTCAAGTTCCAAACGAAAAATGTAAACCTTGGGACTGAAGAAATGGCTCAGCAGTTAAGAGTACATACTGCTCTTGCAGAGGACCCTGATTTGCTTCCCATCCCCTTTGTGCAGCAGCTCGTAACCATCTGTAACCAGCTGCATGGATCTGACAACGTCTTCTAGCTTCCATGGTCACTATGCATACCCGCATGTACATACCCACACCAGACACATAAACACAGACATAGTTAAAAATAAACCTTTTCAATGTAAACTCGTTCATCCTTTTACACACGACTACTCAAGTTCCATCCCTGACACAGGAGGATTCCTAATCGTTGTCAGCTACCTTTCCCTTAAGAGATGCCGTGACTTGGAGCAGAGAGGTTTGATTATGCCTGCTCCTGCACAGCCTCAGGAAAGACCCTAGCTAGCACCTGGGAGTGTCATCATGACACATAAAAAGTTACCGAACTTACCCAGCCTTCAGACAGAAACAGAGCAGGAGACACGCAATTGCAAGAAACAATACGTTTCGAGCTAGTTGGGGCTGGTTTGAAAGGGTGAGATGATTTATTCACTGAACTCTACACATACAACTGTGATGCCCAGGCAAATTTAATTCATGGATAATTTATTGAGATTAGAGGGAGGTACAATCTCTAGCAGAGTTGTTTTTTTTTTATTAGAACTATTTCAAGTTATTTTAGAATTTGCGTATACAGAATGCATTTTCCGATATATATTCCCTGATGGTATTGAGATTCGATAGTATTTTTAATAGCACTGAATATTTTATTCATCTATCACTTGTAATATTTAGGAAGCACCCGAAAGTTCTGAGAGGCAAAAATATTAAGGCAAGTACAATTCCTCCTGTGAAATGTATTATGGCCTAGAATGAACGTTGAGGCACACTTGTGAGTAATTACAGTTTGCACATGGGAGCTACCGCTGAAGTAGTGTGGGATGTCTCAAGGATGGTACAAAGGAAATATTATGGCAAATTGGATAGAAGGAGATATTCTGGCAGAGATGTTCAGAGAATGGCCGGTCAAAGATGTAGCACTGGATCTGGTCAAGGGATTCTGGAAGATGACTTCCAGAAAGGGATGGAACTAGATCACAGAATGGTTAGCTGACGCCTGGAGCCAAGTCTCTCTTTGGGTGAATGTTTAATGTCCCATCAGCCCTTGACCTCTGTTCTGTCCTCTTCAATGTTGTATTGACATCTCGGAGAAAGATTTTGCAACACAAAGCAAACGGCAGTAGGCAAGAGTGTGTGTGTGGAGGTCTGAGAACAGTTTGCTGGAGTTGGTACTCTCCTTCCACCCTGTGGTTCCCAGGGATTGAATGTAGGTTGCCCGACTAAACAGCAAGCTCTTTTACCCAATGAGCCATCTTACCACCCACTATATGCCTATTTGTAAGCCGGGAGCACACTGCTTTGATTACTGTAGCTCTGCATTGAGCTTTAGAAACTTCTTGTTTGTGATTGTTTTGCCTCTTCTGAGACCATTGGGTTTTCCTGGTTAACTTGGGACAGGAGCTTTAAGCAGGATGTTTATGGACTGGAACCAGAGGTCACTAAGGGAAAGATTACAAACTTTGTAGTATCTAATTGGTACA
This sequence comes from Cricetomys ansorgei, assembly GCA_026225945.1. Taxonomy (NCBI): domain Eukaryota; kingdom Metazoa; phylum Chordata; class Mammalia; order Rodentia; family Nesomyidae; genus Cricetomys; species Cricetomys ansorgei. The sequence continues at coordinate 9,715,103 of JAMJFZ010000191.1, read as the reverse complement.
GTGAAATATGAAAGTGGAGCATGAGAAATGAATTCATAGCCTTAAATGTTCTTCTAATGTGGAAAATGAATTCCTTATTACCCCAGATGGTTTCAGTGACTGGGCAGGGAGTCTCAGTTCTGTATAAAAGGGAAACTTCATAACAATTAAATTTGTTCACATATAGATTTCCTTGCACCCTTAAGGATTCAAGCCAAGACCCTTGACCTAACCGTTAGGACTGCTACGAAGGCATTCCCGCATTAGATGGAAGGTCGTAAGTCTGTGATCAGAGATGGGAACTGCCGTTCCCATCAGCTCAGTTAACCTCAGGCTCATGAGACGGGAGATAGGCACTCCATCTGGCAGGTTAGAGCCTTGAAACAACCAGTTCCCACCTTTCTACTTCCTCCTCTACTTTTCTACCCATCCAAACAGCCTGCCACATCTTTTGAAAATACGTATTGTACATGTTCTGTGTGGCAATCACTGATCATATAGGGAGGGACAAGAATCAACTCCTTTCAGTGCCAGTCTGGCCAGCTTCATAGGCAACTTTGTAAGATGACGGCTAAGTTGGGGGCAGTAAAAAGAGGGCTGGGGATGTTGCTCAAAAGGAGAACACTTGCCTAGGGTACAGTTAGGCCCTGGGTTCCATCCCCCGTGGTACAGGTGAGAGAGAGAAAGTGGGGGGGGGGAGTGGAATCAACACTTGCCTTCATGGTGCTGGCTACTTACAAAGAAGAAAGAGATAATAACATTAAGCAAGGAATAACATAATAATTAAAACTCTTTAAATGTCCCTTTATGGATCTAGTCTGCTAGAATGCAAATCAATAAGAAAACAATCAATTATCACAAACAAGAACCTCTTAGGTAGCCGAAAGAGCCAGAATTTAATTTTAAGGCACATCAAGTTGAATGGTTCTGACTTCTACTAAAATGTGTGTTTTGAGTTACTATCTCTTTAAAACTACCTTAGCTGAAAAACCTGCCGTCGTCTCTCTTAACTGTTTCACGTGTTTCATCACGTCGATGTGTGCAGGTTGGGGAGGGGGCATTTGGCTTCTCCTGATGAGATGTCTCGGTTGGGCGGGGTTCTGTCCCTGGCAGTGGGCTTATCTGGGTGTAATGAGTTAAGGACAGGAGAAAAAGTGAGGACAGCGTGGTGAGTCTGGAGCTAGACCACAGGCAAGAGAGATGCTGAAGGATCTTATTCCCTGCCATCTAAGATACTCTCAAAAATTCACACTAGACGATCCACGGGCCCACGTGAAGTAGGATGAAATCTATCGTAGGAGAATCTGAGAGTACATACCTGATCACACATGCATTGCGGTCTCCCTTGCCCATGTGACTTTGGCTCAGATGTCTCATGAAAGCAATGGCTGATGTGTCAGGCCACGTGTGTCCTCGTGATCCGTGTCTGTTTTAATCACATAACTAAATCGAATTCCAGAGAGAACAAAAAACTGTAAAGGGAATTGGTGCATTGTGGCAGAGGCAGGGGCGAGAGGGTGTGTTATATGAAAATTAATAGACTCTGATTGCTGACCTTATGCAACCACACTCCTTAATAGGGTCAGATGCAATCAACTCATGGCGGGGGAAGGGGGGAAGAGAGGCAAAATCAGAAAAATAAATATCTCTAATCAAAAAGGTATTTCTGGGTACTGTACCCCACTATTGACCTTTTTGACCTACTCAATTATGGAAGAATAACTAACACTCTTGTGTTTTTCATCATGATTGCTTTCCACAGAACATGGTGAAACTGATTAGAAAGGTATAATTTTGAAAACATGTATCTGTGCTAGGCCTAAATAGTACATAAACTTAGCAATTTCAAGGCTGTAATAACATATCCAATGGCCCTATGGTTGACTTGATTGTTCTGATGAGTCAGACTCACGCCTCCTTGTATTTCATCCCGCTTATTTGAAAGGACTAGTATAAACATGTTTCTAGCAATTGTGTGCATAAAATAATAGTAAATGAAGACCTGGGATCCTCGTGGGTCCATGCCCAGCTCTTCTACTCATTCCAAGTGACCTTCAATGGTTCCCACTTGGCTAGTTAAGTGTTATCTTTAGAACTTCTCTCTTAAGTTTACAGGTGGGTAAAGTCAGTCAAGCTTTGAAATGTCACAGTGTAGGTTAGCGTTCTTCTTTTCCTGTTTTAAGGAAACTTCTTTCTGTTCGGTCTGTAAATGGCCATGCCCACTCATTATGACCACGGGATTCATAAACTAATAAGCAAACATGAGGACGGTGGGAAACTTCAGAGCATCTTGGGCTTTGGACTCACACAGAAAAGGGCGTGGGGAGACAGTGCCAGGAAGCAGGAGATTGTCCCAGGCTGTACCAGAGGACAGGGAGCCAGACCAAACCGAAGTACAGACCAGGCCAAGTGGCTGGAGTCACACTCTTTGTTCAGTTACTTGAAAAGACAGAGAAAAGCCAAGTTGGAGTGGTAGGGTCGGGTCATAAGGACAAGCTGCAAGCTGGCCCAGTCACTGAGTTCCAGAGCAGCCCTCTAGAGCCTCTTCCTCTGCACTGGTGGTATAGCTATAGAACAGGGTTTGAGCAATGGAATCCACTAAAAGAGCAATTCAAGAACAGGGGTCTCTGGCCAATTAGCTTACTGAATAAAGTTCTTGTCTGCATTTTTTAAACACTTCAAGTCATGACAACATAAGATCTTATCGAGGGTTACCAGTAGATAGCTAATCTGGGGGTGACTCGGCTAACAGCCAAGAAGAGCAAAACCTACACTTGTACCTTGATATACTATATATCTCGATACAATTTTAAGGTAACGTTATTGTTTATCCCATCATACATCCCATAGTTCTGTTTTTGATATGTCTTAGCATGCAATAAATTACTTTTTTATCTTATACTAAACGCAGTCTATGAGTTCTGCCTATGCTGCGTAAGTACTGGTCTCTTAGCATCCATATCCATGGTTTATTAAGGATTTCAATATTCCATTTCTGTTCTCATCCTCTAAAGCAATAGCTTCAATCTACATTGCTTTCTTGCTGTGATATTCTGCCTCACCAAAGGCCCACCACGATGGAGCCAGCCAATCATGGACAGAAACCTCTGAAACCATGAGCCAAAGTAAATACTTCCATCTGACTCCTGTATCTTGGATATCTTATCATAGCTGCAGACAGCTGACTAATACACCTCTCCTATAAACTCTACCTCCAAACCAGGTTAGTTGGTGAATAACTTATTATTCTGACAGCACTTATTAGTCTGTTCGAAAAATAGTTCTAAAAAGTCACTCTGGGAAATGTTGTCATTCTATAACCAAATCAGCAGGCAGACTGCTGGAAGCTGGGGTGGATCAAAGTCAGATGGAATCAGAGACAAAACCTGTCACTCTGCACTCACCAAGTGCTTCACTGGCCTGTGAGTTTGTCATGCCAGATGGCTGCTTCAACTAGGGACGTTAGACTTACTTATGTGCATGCCTTAGTCTGTTTTGGTGCTGTTATAAGGCAGAACCATGGACTGGGTAACTTTTAAAGGGTGTGAGCTTATTGGCTCATAGTTTGTGGGACTAGGGAGTCTAAGGTCAAGGCACCAGAAGGTTTTGTGTCTAATGAGTCTGTTCTCTTCTTCCAATATGGTGCTTTTCACATTCTCCAGCAGGGAGGGAGCCTGGATCCTCACCTCTCGGAAAGCAGAAAGGACAGGAGAGAGGAGCAAATTGTACTGAACTCACCTTCCTATAGTAGTATCATAACATCACTGTCAGAGTCGGGCAGTGGGTTTCTAACAGAGTCCTTCTACGCTGAGTCCTGCTCAGACTTGCTAATCAATCTCGAGCAAGTCACTGTGCCCACGTATCTGTCTTTGATCATTTTAGCTCTTTCATCTACAAAAGCGGGGCCTCACTAATCAACCTCTCAGCTCTGGCATGTAGATCGGCTCAAAATGGTGCAGGAAAATGATTTTAAGGGAGCGATGAGATGGTTCAGCGGGTAGGGGGGCTTGCCATGAAAGTCTGATGACATGAGTTCACTCCGTGAACTCACATAAAGATAGAAAGAGAACCAACTCCACAAGGTCCGTTCTGACCTCCACAGATGTACTGTGGCACCGGCACTCAAACATACATTAAGCATGCACATGTGCACGCACACACACAGAGTCACAACATCGATGTTGTCATTTTAATGATTTTAGGAGGGCTGGTGAGATCGCTCAGCTGGGGTTTGCTGTGTACGCATGACAACCTGAATTCAATCTCCCAGAACCCACATATAGAAGTTGGCATAGTGGCTTGTAATCCTAGCACTGACGGATCTTGTTTTGTCTGTCAACAGTGCTTAGTGGCCAGCCAACCTCACAGATGTGGCAGGTTCTAGGCCAGTGAAGGACCCTGTCTCAAAAAGACAACTGGGTAGATGGTATTTGAGTTACAATGTCCAATATTGTCCTCTGTCTGCCACCTGAAACATACATACGTACACCTGTATGTACACACACACACACACACACACACATACACACAATGGTTTGAGGGACATGTCTCCCATAGTCTTGGACATTTGAATACGAGGTCCCCAGTTGGATAGTGCTATTGGAGTACATTTAGAAGACATGGCCTTGCTGAAGGAAATACATCATTCTGGTGGGCTTTGAGCTTTCAAAAGCCATACACCATTCCCAATGAGTGCTCTGCTTCTGAGGCTTGCTGCTCAAAATGTGACCTCTCAGGTTCAATGCATGCCTACCACCACACTTCCCACCTGTGACAGCGATGGACTCCTATCTCTTGGGAACCACAAGCCTAAATAAACCCTTCTTTCTGTAAGTAGCCTTGATCGTAGTATTTTATTGCAGTAACAGAAAAGTAACTAATTCAACATGCATCCACAAACATACCCATCCACACACACATACATACATACACAAGCATACCACATACACATAAAGGATACTAGGAAATGTTGTTATTCTATAAGAATGCTTTTTCATTCTCCACCCTACTCGCAATGATCAACCTTCATTTATTCTTCTGCCCAGACAGGATGCCAAGGGATATCCAGCACACACCACCCTGTCTTAGCTCACACATGAGTGCTCACGAACATGCCATATGGGAGATAATGGGCGTCGGCTGCTAACCAGCACTCACACACCAGCTCACGCTGCCTCTGCATGACCCACATCAGTTCAGTCTCTCGAGATGTTGAAGATGCTTCGGAGTTGAACCAAAGAAATATCATTCAAAGCTTCTAAGGAAATTCCTATGGCTTGAAAAATTGCCTTTTTCCTCCTTTGAGACTGAACCAGGGTTTCACTGAAGGAGGGGAGCCCTCAGATGCACATAGGCTGAGACTGGGCATGCTCCCAACACAGGATAGCATAGTTGACATTTGGCCCAAGATTGCACTGCAGTTTTAGTTATATGGTTTGTACGAAGGGTAAATTCAAGTCCTCCTTGTTTTCGTGGAATAATTGCTAATGAATGTAATCATGGTCCAGTGTCATCTGTTTTGCAAGTTGGCAGGGATGGGAGGACAAGAAGGCAGCTTTCTTTAGAAACGATTAGAACATGGTATTAGGATGAAGTCATTGGCTTACAATTAAGTCATTATTTTCCCCTTACATTAATAAATAACAGTGATGGAACCCAGGATCTCGTAGCTGGCTCGCCGGCCAAAGAAGATCAAGTGTTCAGCATCTGGGCTGCCTTCCCTGAGCCTTAGGCATACTTTCCCACACCCGGGCTGCAGTGGCTGACAGGCTTCTTGCAGTACATGCGCTGTGTGGGGTCTCGGGGGGCCAGCTCAGAGCTGGAGGCTTCACGATCCAACAGAAAGGAAGGAGATTTGAAAACTAAAATAAAATCCCCTTTTGGCTTTATTGTCACCCGATCTTCACTGAGCTAATAAGTGGAAGAGGTATTCTTCAAAGGAAAAGAAAAGGCACAGCTAATAATCCTGTGCTGGGGTTAGTACCCTCCAGCTGGGGTCACAAGAAGTTATCTGCTTCAAACTCCTAGGTGGATTTCATTTCCCATGTGATTGGTTTTGCCTTCACTAGTCCCGGTCTCTTTAGTTATGTTTTTATCTCTTTTCCTCTCTTAACAACATGAAACATTTCAAAGCATCCAGGGACCTATTTGGGGGAAGCTCTTAAAAAGTCTGTAAAATATTTAAAACCCATCTCAGGGAGAGAAATATCCGCTGGAATTAGAGCCGTCAGGTTCTGGGTTCTTTGAAATTCCATCTCCCTATTAAAGATTATCACTATCTCTTCCTGGCCTTAGGATGGAAGAATAATCAGAAGAGCCCAGCAATGGGAACTGAGACCTGCCTGTCATCCTGGCCATGCCTCTAACTATTTGTCAGACAATGGACAAGTCACTTAACCTAGATGAAGAGCTGGGTGTCCACAGGGAGACCTCTCACAGTCCCAGTGCCTCTGAGCAAGCAGACAGGGGTAAATGCTGCCATCACAAATTTCGAGGGTGTACATCTAGAACTCTCCTAAAAATATGTGCTTTAAGATGAAAACGACCAGGCAAATGGCACCTCCTTCCCTTTCTAAGACTTGGAATTTATAGACCCTTTGAATTATGTCTAAGAAATCTATAGGACTATGCCCATTGTAAAGTCTCAGGGTACATATTTATGTTCAGAATAAATATTTAAAATGGAAAGTTTAGAATGCCTCTCAGTCATCCTAGAAGGAGTAAGCTGTAGTATCATACAGCCTCATAAAGCAGTCAAGCTTTGTGGTTCAGGGGATGGGGCTCTGGAGCTACACAACTGGGGTTCAAATCTCTGGCCTTGAGAAACTGACTTGGCCTCCTTGTACCTCAACCTTCTCACCTGTGCATGGGCTAAGTCCAGCATCGAATATATATGACTGCTGTGAGAATTTTCCTAGATAATACGTTGGTAATAATCCTCTCCATTACCGGCACCCAAGTATTCAAATACAAATTTAGGTGTGACTTTATGAGATGAGAATCTGGTTAAAGATGAAGAACATAAATTCCTTCTGCACTGACATTATTTCCTTAAGCCTTCTTATAATTTTCTTTCTTTTTTATCTTTTATGGATTGAGAAATATGATATATATATATATATATATATACAATATCTATGTGCAAGTATGTGCACATGTATGTATATGTGTGTACATGTGTCTGGAGGGCAACCTCGGGCACCATTGCTCATTATAGCATCCTCCTTATTTTTTGAGTCAGGGTTTCTCGCTCAGTCTGGAGTGTGCAGATTCAGCTAAAGAGACTAGCCAGCAAGCCCCAGGGATCTCTCCATGGTCACCTCTCCAGCGCTGGGATTCCAAATGTGCACCTCCACTCGGGGCTTCTTTGCGTGGATCCTCGGGTTGCAGTTCGGGTCCTCATGTTTGCGAGGCGAGTGCTCTATCAGCTGAGCTGTCTCCTCAGCACCAAGCTTTGTTTATGTTAAAAAAAAAAATCCTTGTTTTAGAAAACATGCTTATTTTATTCCATTAGGCATTGCTCGCTGTCAGCATGTGAGGGTTACCAACTGTCAGCCTTCTCTCTACACATAACTGTGCTCCATGTTCTCACTCACACAATCTGACATCCTGCTATTTTGATTAGCCTTCTTTGTTTTACCTAAAAAATAGTCTTTGGTCTGGTTTTAAGGGACCATTTTCCATACGAGGAAAAAAAAAAAAAAAACCTAACTAAAATAAAGACCTTGTGATTCAAAGGAACCAGCAAGGGTGGGAAAATATGTGAATAACTTCTCCAGGGTGGTGGGAACCTAGAGGGAAGCACTCTTTGGGGAAGCCAAAAGGCAGAGTTCCTTTTTTTCTTGGCAAGATAGTCTCTGAGACTCCGACTGTCCTTGGACTCCCTATTTCGGGAGCACAGAATTCGTCTGGGAACACTTTCATGTTCAAGTGATTTCAGATCTCCCTGCTAAGAACAAAGGCTCTGACTTCTAGTTGTCAGTCTTTCTCAGAGTCAACTAGAAAGTGAGGTTGAAATTCCTTTCACTCGTCCCTCATGCCCCAGGGTTGGTTATGATTTCAGAGACTGGTCTTATCATTGGCAAAGTGATTTACAGGTTCAAGGATGGCCTCGGTATCTAATACGCCCTCTAAAAGGGTAGCTACCAGTAACAAACATACTGCATTTCACTCTGATCTCTCTCTTTTCTCTCTCCCTCTCTCTTGGTAGAAAATTCTGAGGATACCTTAAAGTCCCGTATGCCGTTGGTTCATCTACAGCTTGACACAGTTTCTTAGTACCGCTTTTTCACCCACTGACTAGTCAAACCAAAAAAGGAAAAATAGTTTCTTCCTTAAGGGCAATGGGCTGGGGCTCTACACTGTATAAAGTTAAGTTCTCTGGTCTGTTGGCACTCAGTATGCAAGGATATGTGTTATTTTTAACCTCACTAATGGTATGACCCCCATATGTTGGCCACCCTGTTAAAATGGAATGTTGCAATTGGCAGATCCTATGGGAGAGTTGGAATTGGACATGACTGGGAGAGTTAGAATCCTTCTTGAAAGCTGGCTCTGAACTTCAGCTCTCCCATCATGGTAGCCATTGTAGAGCTCTGTCACACACCACTCCCTGAAAAGCCTGTGGCTGAGTGATGAACAGTCTTGAGAAAAATGGGAGTAGGAAGCCGGCTCCTTAGGGTCAAACCAAATTCAGTTTTCCGAATTAGGCATGGCAGGGAAACTTGCCATGTGGCCACATGGGAGCCACTGGTCATGGGGCCAGTTGTCTAAGATGTGGAGCAAGCCTCTCCTGTGACAACCATAGGACCCTCAGGAGACCCAACCTCCCTCCAGCCCTCTCCACCTTTGCTAACCCAAGACCATTCTTGGGATTCTCGAAAGTTCTCTGAAACCGAGAGGTTGAGTAAAGGACGGAGGATGCCATATGGCTATGGACTCTGCCCTCCACTGAGAGCTCATCTCCTCCTCCAGCTTCCCAGCTCTGATCCTGCATCCTCACCTGTGGGGAGAGGTGCAATCTTCCCACTCCTCAGGAAGAAATAGAGCAATGCGTAGCTAGAGTCCTGCAAACCTAGATAGAACCACCCACTTCTTTCTGGTTCTTGTCCTCAAACATATGTTTTCCCTGATTGCTTGACACTAGAGAATAACATCTTACCATGCAGGGAAGCTGTCTTTATTCACAGAGCATGACCTTTCTCTTGGCCTCTCACGATAACCCTATCAGAATACTGTGTCTATGTCTGGATGGATGAACTCGGTGGCTAGAAGCTATTTTACTGGTTATTACAATAATAACATTGAGTGGGCATGCGTGCTTAAGTGCAGAGGGACCACTGGCAGTCTTTACTACAGTAGGGAATGAACAAGACAGTGCTCCAGGTCCACTGTCAACCTGCAGTGTCCTTAAGAGAGAACGCTAATGCTCCCAGGGCGTGCTGCAGACGAAGCTGAGATTGCTATGGTGCTGAAGTTCCTCCTGGAGTTCTGGATCTGGTGGCTACTGTCCGGAGGCAGCTGGATCACAGCTGCACTCCTGTCCACAAAGGTCCTCTAAGCACGTGTCCTTGCGGAGGTGGGGGGCAAAATAAGAGAAAGATCATACCATTTGACAGAGTGGATTCTTGCTTTGCCTGACCAGATGGCGAAAGACTATCAGTTAGCTGCTCACAGGTTCTGAGGGGTGTGTATATGTGTGTGTGTGTGTGTGTGTGTGTGTGTGTGTGTGTGTATTGTACATATATGTGTGTGTATGTTTGTGTATTTGTACATGACTGTGTGTGTATGCATTGTGTGTGTGTGTGTGTGCACACGCGCATGTGTGTGTGTGTGTTGCAAGCTGTCACTCAGAATTCCTCTTTCAAGCCCAGATTCCAGTACCCCTTGTTCAACTCGATTGCCAGGAATACTCCCAAGAGAAACAGCTGCTTGTAAAGAGAAAGCATGCAAAGCTCTGGAGGGTCAGAATTTTAGAACCTGCCGGCCTGATAACTTCCTGTCCACTTATGAAAGCAAACAACACTAAATCTTCTCTTTCCCAGCACAGTTCCTGGCTGTCTCTCTCCAAAACTTGGCTCTGTCGGGAGGTAAAGACGATAACAACCAGCCCGTAACAACTAAACTACAGATGCCGCTAATAAAATCAGGTCTTGACATTAGAGCGTGCACACGCTGTTTATCACCAGGCTACAGTTAAAACAGGGCTAGAAGATGGGGCGCAGATGATGTCTGCTTAAGACCCATGAGCACCCACTCTCACCTTGGCCTAGTGCTGATCTGACAGAAGCCAATGCTGATTTTGATGTGCTATTCATTTACAGCAGTTAATTACGCCATGGCTAATATCCTTGGCAATCTCTACTGTGTTTTGTTTTGTTTTGTTTTTCATATGACAACATACTGAACTGCCAGCACAGCTTATAACTAGAGGTATTTTTCTTTCAGAAAATAGTATTAATGATATTAAAGAAATGGCATGGAGTGTGTTGTTTTGGTTTTGAGTAAAAAAAATAATAAGAAGAATTAAGGTTTGAAGCATCTTATCCCTAATACATGTATGTGTGTTCTCATTTCTCTGTCTCTCTCTGTCCCTCTCTGTCCATCTCTTTGCCTCTGTCTCTGTCTCTCTTTCTCTCTCTCTCTCTCTCTCTCTAAATCTCTGTCTCCCCACATACCATGGGGCAATGAAATTAAATCATATATATATATACACATATATGTATATATATTGATATAGAGAGAGGGGTGGGGAGAGATTTACCTGAATAGAATACATGCAGCGCAGACTGACTGGGAACTCACCATGTAGCTAGGATTACCTTAAACGTTTGATCCCCCACACCCAGTTTTGTATGAGGCTGCAGATGGAATCCACGGTATCAAAGTTAACCAGACTCTGCCATCAGAGCTGGGTCCCCAGCCACATAAGGAGAAGTCCTTTCATTGTCATCTGATTCAAGAACTTTCCTCTGGGTAGACTTCTCCGAGACACTAAGTAGATTTCTGTAGGTGCTGAAAGTGATCTTCAGTGACATCCATTCCAGTCGCTTCTGTCACTCCTCACGTTCCTCAATAAGGGTCTTAACCTAAGATCGGCTCCTTCTTGACTTCCAGTTTCTCATAGCTAGGATCTCCCATGCCCCTGCTCATCTGAATGTCTGACCGACACAAAACAACACGATACTGTAGTGAGAAGGGAAATGTAAGGAGGGCATTGCTTTGCATCAACCACAGTCAGGTGTGAAATATACTTGGTGATGTGGACAGACAGACAAGGGATCTTCAGCTTCTCAACACGCTTTCATAATAAAATAATAACAACAACAACAGATTTAGGTTGGGGAGATGGCTCAGTAGATAAAAGCACTTGCTGCTCTTACAGAGGACCCACGTGCAGTTCCCAGTACTTACATGCAGGCTTACAACTGCCCTTAATTGCAGTTCCAAAGGATCCCGCACCCTCTTCTGGCCTCTGCGGGCAGCAGGCACGCACACTGTGCACATACGTACGTGTAGGCAAGCACTCATGTACATGAAAGAAAAGAAAGTCTTTTTTCAATTGTGTGTACATTTAAGAGAAAGTTTGCCTTGCTATGAGCTTGCTGGTTCCTCAAAGAAACCACATAGTTTTTATTATTCTATTTACACATTCAGTGAGCATTTAGTGAGCCCTTCCTCTGCTGGGTGCGTTTGTTCTAAGGTTTGTGCACAGTGCAGGTAGCTCCTGCTCTCAAGGAGATTGCAGTCTTTGGGGGAGACAATTTCAATCAGCGGGGAGTGGTGAGGTAGTCCTGCAACCCCAGCACTAGGGATGGTGAGAAAAGAAAGAGGATTTTGAGTTCAAAGCCAGACTGCACTGCATAGCAAGACTGTGTATCAAAAGATAAGTAAAAATAATAGAAACAAACCATATTTCAGGTGAAAAGTCCAGCTAAAAATGAGCAAGAGAGCCAAAGGGTGCGTGTCCCAAGACATAAGGCTTTCTTTAATCAGTTTGGACTTAGCAGTGTAATTTCACAGAGTCCAAACCTTAGCATAAACTGTTTTTCAGGAGGGGGTCTCACACCTGCCAAGCAATCACGATAACTCATACTAAGCTAAATTATTCATTTATCCTCAGAAATAGAATCACCCAGAAATATGACTCAAGTCCCAAGCCTCTGCAGGAACTGCTATCATCACAAGATTTCTTGATAAGCACAAAATAAAAATAAATGATGTTGAATAAAAGAACACGGGGATCCGATTATATCAGGCTAAGGTAAATGCATCCTTCGCCTGCAGTGGGTAGACCGGATGCTAGGATGGGACAAGCCAAGGCTTTGGGTAAAAATTCCCTCTGCAGTGGACATGGGCATGGCCAAGGTTGGTCTACACCCCAAACACTCAATGCAGATACACTTGACAGCTACCATCCAGCTGTGTTGAATGAATAGAAACCAGCTGCTACATCCAGGGTTGGCCATTTTGACAGTAAAACTTGAGTTTTCAGGATGATAAAGCCCTCACGTGTCTGGGAGGCCTCTACAGCTCAGCTGGTAGAGTGCTCACCTGGCATCCACTAAGTTCAATGCACAGTAGCATGTAAAGATAGGAGTGTACCTCATGCCTATAACCCCAGCACTTGGGAGGCAGAATCAGAAAGTTCAGCGATCACAGTCAGCCACAGCAACATACAAGGTTCAAGGCTAGCTCTGGATACATGAGACTCACGCTCAATAAACAAAAGAATTCCAGCACTTTGGTGGTATATAATGTATAGTTTATATCACAGGGGTTCAAAACCTGTTTTCAGAACAGGAAGCTTTTCATGACTTGAGTTTTGTTTGTTTGTTTTTTTAATAAAGACTTACTATATTTTTATAAAGATTTATTTATTTTTATTGTATGTGTATAAGTGTTTTGCGTGTGTGTGTATGTGTGTGTGTGCGTGCCATGTGCATGAACTACTCTCAGAGGCCAGAAGAGGAATTAGAACCCCTGGAAATGTAGTTAGCAATAGTAGTGAACTGCAGAATGAGTGCTGAGAACTGAGCCTGGGTCCTTTTCAAGAACAGCCAGTGCTCTTAATAGCCACACCATTTCTCCAGCCCTAGCAATTATTATAATTGATTATGGCCAACTGTTTCCCACAAATTCATCCTCAGTCAAGTGCAACGTTGCTTTTTAGAATGTCTACAATGCTTTGCATTTCAAATCAAAAAGAATAGTTCAGAAAAGCAGTTGCTTTCCCTATGGGCCTCAAAAGGAGATTCATTTGGCACTAAAGAACCCCATGTACTGTATAGCTGTGTGTTCCCAGAAGGGAAGACGCACAAAGGACTCTAGGAGAAAATGTGCGTCTTGTTAAAGCTGTGAGCTTTTGATAGGAGTGTCTTTTCCTGGTCGTCAATGGCAACCACAGGAGATGTTCAAAGCAGACATGCGACATTTTCTTCTGGTGCATTCTATCCTTTTAAACTAATGTATATAAGATATGTAATAGGATTCAAAGATTCACATACTAATATAGTGTTCAGTCCATAAAAACACAGGCGTTCGCCTAGAAGAGTGCTGCCTCTCAGTAAAAATTGAGCAAATGGCTAGCGAACAAAGGACGGAATGAGTAAATATATGGATGATTGAAGATGCAAGTCAGCAAAAAGCTTTCTTCCCATGCAGAATCACATGTGAAAGATGTTAGTTTATATATATTTGTATTGATTATCTACCAACAATCATACAGGGCCTAGGACAGTGGTTAGAGGATTTGCTAAATATATGCCTAGTGGTATAGATTCTGTAAGTAGACAACATGAATGCTAAATGAAAAAACAGTATAGACGAGAGAGAGAGAGAGAAAGAGAGAGACAGCATGTGCACACATGCACGACACTTAATGGGGAGACCTGGGAGGGCTTGGAAGTAGCACTCCCATGCCAGAGGTTGCTGATGTAAAAACTTTCTGTGTTACTTCAAGCTGGACATTAAATATTTCTAGGAGGCAGCAAGATACCATGGGAAAAGCATAGGCTTTAGAGCCATACAGCTAGGGTGCTAATATGTAGCTTACCCCTCATTCGGCCTTGACTGACTTATCTTGCCTCTATGAACCCTCAATTAACTCACCCCAAAGCAATGATAGTAGCATTTAGCTCCAGGTTGTCACAGACAAAACTGTCATGAGAGCTAACACTCAAGTGTGTTGGACTGTTCCATGCATTACATCATTAAACCTCACAAGAGCCATAGGAAAGAAAACTCACTGAAAATGAGTGAAGCTAAGGCAAGCAGAGGTTCAGTAATTGCCCAGCCGTGTAGCTTAGTGTCTGTACACATATGGTCCTCTGCAGATGATAATGGTCGTAATTATTGTCACAGTCTAAAAACGTTATTCATCCTCAGAACGTGTGTGTGTGTGTGTGTGTGTGTGTGTGTGTGTGTGTATGCCCTACAATGGTGCCTCAAAGACGGCACTTTCATGAACACTTGCTGAGTGACTGAATGCATCTTTACCATACAGAGAAGTTAACCACAGTGTCGATGTGTAACGTGCCCACTCACAGATCTGCAAATGAACCCCAGGGACCATGCCTGCCCCTGTCTGAGTCCATCTCTTGGATCAGAGAGAACAAAAGCCCAGGGTGCTGCAGAGGTGGGTCCCCAATATCTGGGCATATACAGTGTAAAGTTCATTTCAAGTAGCTAAGACAGAACACATGAGGGTTATTCAGAAGCTGGGGTGCCATATATCCTCTGGCTTATTCTGTCTTCTCATTCACTCTTGGTATCTCCCTCAACCCCTAAAAGTCTTTCCTCTGCCTCCTCTAATTTCTACTTTTGGCTAGCAGAGAGAAAAATATTAGAAATGCTTCTTGAGCTATCCATCATTTGACTGATAACTTCTTAAGGGTTCTTCAGTAATCAGTCACTTGCTACTTGGGGTTGCATTTGAGCGAAGAGGGCTATAATGAAGAGGCTAAAGAGTAACTGTGTTATCCGTTTTAATGTAGCCTTGTCACAGGCTGCAAAAATGGGGTCCAAAATAATCTAAATCTTAAACTGTCTTTTACAAATGGTATGATAAAGCTGGAGAGATGGTTCAGCAGAGAAAGCACTTGCTATGTAATCATGAGGGTCAGAGTTTGGATCCCTGGAACCCACTATTTCAGGTTGGCATGGGAGCCTGCCTGTAACCCCAACCTTTAGAAGACAGAGACCAGAGAATCTCAGAGCAGTCTGTCTAGTCAGGCTAGCCACATCAATGAGCTCTGAACTCAATCAATAGCTCCTACCTCAGTGAATGAGGTGGAGAATGATCAAGGAAGGCACCTGACATCAACCTCAGACCTATGTACCCACACGCACATACACATAAAACCATTTATTCCCACACGTGCAAACATGCATATGCACCTAATGCATGACACGCACTTATTTTTTAAGAAGCAATGCAATGGATCTCAAGTATTTGTACATTAGCCTGTAACTGAACATGAGTCTGGATTAAATCACTTTATATTCATTTTTCTATAGTGCTATGTGGCCAACACTTCCAAAAGCTATTTCTTTGATTTCGAATTAAAAGCCATGGACTGGGCATGATGGTACATGCCTTTAATCCCAGAACTTGGAAGACAGAGGCAGGCAGATCTCTGAGCATGAGGCTAATCTGGTCTGCAGTTCCAGGATAGGCAGGGCCTCAAGGAGAAATACTGACTTGAAAAAACCAAAGACCATTATGGGTGCTTGTATCTAGCTTGATGAACTACTAAACTCTCTCTCTCTCTCTCTCTCTCTCTCTCTCTCTCTCTCTCTCTCTCTCTCTCTTTTCTCTCTTTCTCTCTCTCTTTCTGTGTGTGTGTGTGTGTACACACATGCATGTGGGTATATTTTCTTACTTTTTTGACGTTTTTTTCAGACAGTGTCTCTGTAAGTAGCCCATGCTGTCCTTGAACTAGCTTGCAGTCCTTCTGTCTCCTGAGTGCTGAGACTACAGACCTACGTCAACCATGTTGGATAGAGTCTATCACCTTTAATGTTTTGGTGCTTTGATGTAATTAATCACAGATAAAAACTAAAATTAAAAAGATAGAAAAAGAAAAGCCCTTTAATGCTGCACAGTATCTGTTAAGTTCACTCCAATCATCGGGCCTTGTTATGACATGGAATTATTCATAACGAGTGCCTAGCATATAGATGGCATCCTTTATTTGAAACAATAAAAGAGTCATCTTTAGTGGCTGATGAAAATAAATAGGCAGGCAAAATTTAAAGGAAAGAAGAAGAAAAAAAATAAAAAATACCAACCAGTAGGGCTCTGTAATAATTGCATGTCACCATAACATCAAGGAGTTCATCCTTTTAAGGACTCGTTATGTGGCTTGCCCATTATGTTCCGGGGCTGGAAAGAAAATGTAGTCATTCACAGAAAAGTAATGACAGGATCCTGCCGGGTTTCCTAATAGTATTGACTAGACAAGAGAATTATGGCTTGCAAGCAAAGAGTAGTTCTGTATTTGGACTTGTTTTGCTGCCAATCAGAATTTCCCTTCTCTTAAAAATATCAATATCCTTGAAAAATATCAAAGAGATTGCAGCCAGTTTTTTAAATCTGACCGTGAGAGCACACAGTTTCCAGGTTCTGGCCCAATTACTTGCCTGTAGAAGAGACTTCTGAGGTTGCTGAGAGGGCTGAAGGAGAGACGCTGTGCTTTAGTGCCCCTTGCTGGTCAAGCTGAAGAAAATCTGGGCAGATGATTACCAGAACCCAGGTTTCCATAGACAAAATGGCACGTTCCATCACGGTGGGAAAGACGCCAAGCTGATTAAACCCAAGCATCTGCAGCGAGTCTTAAGCATCCTTAGAAGGATGGGAAGGGGTGTCTGGAAACCCACACAGCCTCTTAGGAAAAAGTGTCACACAAAGACAAACTGCGGGTTAAGTCTAAGCTGATTCCAAAATGAATCCAGGTAAATACATTCTTCTGTCTACGCACAAAGGATAATTTTGCTTAATTACGCCCCCAACAGGTATCTCTGGCCTCTCTAGCCATAAGATAACTAAATACTTCCCCCCCAAAAAACAATCCCTAATGGAGTTTTCAAAGCCTAAAAAATAACCCCAAAAAATGTCTTTCTACAGAGGAAAAGGTGCTTTCTGAGTAATGCATTAAATAGTTGATAATTATTTTATAACTTATACAAGTGAATTTTGATTATAGTGATTTTTTTCTGTTTGTCATTTTATTTAGACCATGATTAATTTAAAACAATGGCTACAACGGGGTCTGCTGGTAAGCTGTCCATCAAAGCTGAGTAGGTTTTAGGACTTAAAAAGAATTATTAGATTAAATGTGTCAATCCTATTTGGAATACCAGCTCCTTGGGGCTTGGAATTCTCTCTTTCTCCACTAGAAGCTCATTAGGAACTTGAATTTCTGAGACAGCTCTAGGAACTAGAAACATGTACTCTGTCATACTAATAGTGATGTGTGCACGCCAGCCCACGAGGGAGTACTGAGACACAAGCATCCAACCTGAGGCTCCAGGCTGTATCAGAGGCCCAGCAGCAGGCAACAAACCTAGGGATTCAAACTCCTGGCAGCTTCAAGAAACCAGAATAGCCAAGACAGTCAGTAAAAAAGACCAAAGCTGGGGCTGGGGAGACGGCTCAGAGGGGAAAGCGCTTGCCTCAAAGGCATAAGAATCAGAATTCAGATCCTCAAAAGCCACATAAGTCCAGACGTAGTGACATGTGTGTGTCATCCTGGCACTCGTACCACTAGATGAGAGGCAGAGGCAGAAGAATCCCCAGAATTTCTAGGGCCAGCGAGAGACCCTGGTATGTACCCTGGCAAACAATAAGCAACTATCTTGAATAAGGCAGAAATCGAGTTCTGACACAAAGTTACTCTTAGACCTCCACACATGGGCAGTTCCGGTTCCCCATATGCAAACACATGCACACATCACACACACACACACACACACAGAGAGAGAGAGAGAGAGAGAGAGAGAGAGAGAGAGTGAGTGAGAGAGCGAGCTTGGATAAAGATCCAGCTCAGCTGGGAGATTGCTTATCTAAGTATATTCACAGGCATGGTGACTCACACCTATAATCTCAGCACTTGGGGGAGGTAGAGTCAGAAGAATCAAGAGTTCAAGGTCATTTTTGCCTGCTGAGTGAGTTCAAGACCGACCTGTATACATGAGACTAAATCTTAAAAAAAAAAAAGAAAAAAAAAAAAGACTAAAGCTAGAAAGGACTCACACATCCCAGCTTCAAAGATTGCTGCACAGCTTATTTAGACAAATGTACAGATCGATGAGGTAGACCTAAGAGTCCAAAAATAAATTCCTATATTTATGACCAATCGATTATCATCAAACATATCCAGGCAGGGCTGGGCCAGTAACTCAGGGGTAGAACGCTTGCCTAGCACCCATTGGGTCCTGGACCCAATTCTCATGATCATAAAACAGAAGTGATGAGATGACACCATCGGGAAGTAAGCCACTCTTTCAACAAATAACAGCAGGACAACTGTATATCCATGGGCTAAAGAATGGAAATCTGCCTTCTGAGATCAACAAAATTAGCTCTAAATTAATCAAAGATCTAGATTTAAAAAAAAAAAAAGCTATGGGGGGGATATATGAGTAAATATTTCCCTAGATTTGAAATGATTTTTTAAAGATGAAATCACAAATTAAGCAACAACAAAAAAGTGTTAGTATGGCTTGCTTTCCAGAGACAGCTTCGCACCATGGTACTGAGGCTATTCTGGAATTCATGAGCCTCCTGTACCAGCCTCCCAAGGGCTGGGATTACAGGCATGCACCCCCATGCTCAGCAACAAAATTTAATTCCTTGATTTAATTTGTTGCTTATAAAAACTTTTGCATTTCAAAGGCCCATCAGGAAAGTGACACTGTAGCCCATAGAATGGGATAAATCACTTGCAAAGCATCTGTCTGATAAGGAACCTGTATCGAAATTCAGTAAGTAATGATACATAACTCTGGGATAAAAGAATATCAAAAATTAGATAAAGGTCTGAACAGACATCTCTGCAAGGAGGACATACAAACGGTCACTAAGTCCTTTGGGGGGAGCAAATCCAAACCACAGTGCGATGCACTTCACACTCCCTGACATGACCAAAGCAACAGATAGTCTCTGTTAAAAAGGATGCAGGGAAAGTGTTCACCTCATGCTTTGCTAGTGAGAACATACAATAAAGAAAACAACTCTGATTTTGGTACTTTGTCAAACGTACCTACAGGTTCCCGTAGAGTTCCCAACACTAAATGTATGAGGTGCATATTGAATGACATCCCATTCCTAAACACAAACCCAAGACAAGAAGAATTATATATCCACACAAAACCTTATACATGAATATTTATAGCATGACTACTCAGAATAGGTAGCAATGTCTGAAATATCTTATCCTCCTGACACAAGAGTAACATGTCGCTATGTCATGGAATATTGTCAATAAAAAGGGACTAAAACCTGGTAAGTATTACTTCATGGATGAAACCTTACCAACAGCATGCTAAATGAAAGAGCCCAGACTCCATAGCTACGTATTCTCAATCCGTGTTTGGTCTGCTAGAACCACAACAAAAATGCCTGTCTGGGTGACTTAAACCATTGGATGTCTTCTCACGGTTCAGAAGACAAGAAGATTCTGGAAACTTCTTGAAGGTGGTTATATTTTGACTGCGTCTTCTTAGACCCTTTCCTCTGTGATCTCATGAGGAGAACACGTGCTCTCTGATCATTCTCCTCGTAAGGATGCTAACCCTACCAGCCCTCTTTTAATCTGCATTGCTTTATTAAAGATCCCACATTCCAATATAGCTACCAAGGTGGTTAGACTTCAACGTATGAACTTGGGAAGGGGTACAAACATTTTGTCTGTAACAGGCTACCACAAGGCAGCTTCTGCAGCATCAATCTATTCACAGTCTGGAGTCTCGAAGTTCAAGGTAAAGGCATTGGTCTGGCAGGTTTGATCTCTCCTAACACCTTTCTCCTTGGCTTGAACATGGCTATTTTTGCCCAGTGCCCTCACATAACCTTTGATTGCACCAACTCCTGTTTTTATAAGGACACTAGTCCAGTTGAACTGGTATCCCATTCCTAGATTCTTAGAACTTTTTTCCTATCTTTCTTTCTTTCTTTATTCATTATTGAGATAGGGTCTCAGGGATACCAGGTTTGCCCCAAATTCACTGTATAGCCAATGACGATTTTGAATTCTCTGTCTTTATTCCTCAATCCCAAGTCCTGGTGTTACAGACATGATCCGCATGCCCAGTTTTTATGTGTGATCAGGATAAAACTCAGAAAATCGTGGATGCTAGGCAAACACTCAGCAAACTAAGCTACATCCCCAACTCCAGAATCTCACTTAATTTTAATTGCTCCTTTAAATACCAATTTTCAAATATAGGAATATTTGACTTTGGGATTGCAAATTATACATGGGAAGTGGTTTGACTCAGTCTGCAACATCTACCTATGTGACATGTTCAGAGTAAGCAAATCTGTGGGTACGGGAAGCAGATTTGTAGCTGCCGTGTTTGGAAGCACAGAGGACTGGGGATAGGAGCTAAGGGGCTTGGGGCTCCCATTGTGATCAATGTATTCTGAAACTGACTGTGATTATGGTATACAAGTCTGTGGACACACTAAGACCCGCCAAATTGCCTTTATGTTGCGTGTGCGATGTGCATGTTTGTATGTGTGCTCAAGTGTACATGGGTACATGAGTGCCCACAGGC
Organism: Cricetomys ansorgei; assembly: GCA_026225945.1. NCBI lineage: Eukaryota > Metazoa > Chordata > Mammalia > Rodentia > Nesomyidae > Cricetomys > Cricetomys ansorgei. The sequence goes on along the minus strand of JAMJFZ010000191.1, from coordinate 9,694,346 downwards.
ATGTAGAGGCCTGAGATTGACATCAGAGATCTTCCTCCATTTGAGGTACTTTATTTACTAAGGCAAGGTGTCTTGCTAAGTCTGGGACTCTCTATTTCAGCTCTCTGGCTAACTGGCTTGCTCTGGAACCCCTGTGTCTTCCCTGCACGCCCCAGGTGTACTGCCGTTCCCTCCCCACATTTATGTGTTCTGGGACCCAAAGGTTAGTCCAAATGCTTGTGCAGCGAGTACTTATCCAGTCTCTAGCCATCTCCCCAGCCCAACCGCTGAATTTACAACGAGTGAATTGTAATTATATGCTCTGTGAATTATGTCTCAATAAAGCTGTCACATACCAACAAAAAAAAATCTAAGAGAAGAAACATCATCAGTAAGATCTTTAAGAGGCAACCCTGTTCCACTCTTAAGAACGTAGTTCAGAACCAGGACCTATGAAGAGGAAAGAACCCAGTTCTGATCCTAAACATCCTCCATGAATGGTGGGCAGGAGGGCAGGAGCCAGAGCTGTCACACTTGCTTACAGCTTCTGGATCTGCAGCCTTGGCTTGAACCTGAATCACACAGAGTTTGCCCAGAGCTTCTTAAACTCCTGTCCCCACCCAGGAGAGACCTCCTAGCCTAGGGACAAGAGTTCTTGAGGCTGGAAGTTAGCAGGGTCTGAACTAAACCAATTCTTCAGAATCATAATATCAGACTAAGGGAGGCATGTGGTCACATTCTTCTCTTAGAGGTTCTGGGTTTTCAGGGCCAAGGTCCGCCATGCTGTCTCATGGAGCACGGGTGTCAGCCCTGACAGTTTATTCATTCATCTGTCCCCCTGGACTTCAAGATGCTGGAAGACGGGAGCTGTTTTGGGCCTGCCTCCCCAGATCTACCCACTGCCAAGCACATAGAAACGTTTAAATCCATGCATACTTGTTTATCTATTTTCAACTTGCTAGAATGCGCATAACACTTTGTACTGCAGTGAGCCATTTTCAGAATTATCAAATCAAAGAATCCTAACTAAAATCCAAACTAAAGAATCCTAACTAGCCTGGCAATGGTGGTGCATGCCTTTAATCCCAGCACTCAGGAGGCAGAGGCAGGCCGAGCTCTGTGAGACTAGCCTGGTCTACAGAGTGAGTTCCAGGACAGCTAGAGTTAAAACAGAGAAACCCTGTCTAAAGATATCTAACTAAAGCATTGATTTTCCTGAGTTGACATGGTATCAATAATGATGGTTTAGTGTGTATTGAAATACTCTGGACTTAACTTTGCACTATGTAATTTGTATTCAGTTATCTCATTTAGTTTGTATTCTAAGGCCTTGAGTAGATATTTTCATCATTCCCATTTCACAGATGCAGAACTGAGACTCACAGACATTAACTGATATGTCCAAAGCCTTAGAGGTAATAGTGGCCATTTTTCTCTGTGTGATCTTGTCAGGAGGAAATGGAAAAAGAAGCAACAGTATGGTTTGAGATTGTCCTTGAGCCTTCAGGCCTTGTCTGTCTTTTCTCGGCTTCACAGGTTAGCCAATCCCTTCTTGAGTTCAGATCACACAACTTCTTCAAATCAGGCTCTTACTCTGTCATCCTAACTACGAACTAAACAGCCTCTTGCACTGAGAAGGAGACTGCAAAAATAGGCACACAAAGGAATGGGCGGGCTTCTTCTTCCATTTGGCCACCAACTTGTTATCAACCAAACCCAGAAGGCTTTAGCCGTTCTTCGCAGAGTTCTACTCAAGGGGATAATTCAAAGTGAATTAAACACTGACCATAATGGTAGTAATCCTTACATTTCTGAACAACAAGCTTAGCTCAAGGTGTCTCAAAGGCTTGTATTAGAAGCTTTCATGTTGACCTCAACCTCAAATTAAATGTTTGCTCATTTCATGGTTGTCATGGCCCAAGCAACCACCTGATATTTTTCTACGTTGTATTCATCTCTGTTACCTTGGTCATGTATGTGTTATGACTAGACAGTACCCAAAGACTATTTATCTATGGAGGTCTGGGTTAGAGATTAAGGGGATGGTTGCGCCTAATGCTGGAGCAACTCCTGTTGAAGAAGAATTTGGAATCATGCAAAGCTAGCACCTACCATTAGAAAAATGTATACAGATCCGACTATGCCAGAATCTTCCAAAGGGCCAGGTTGCCCTCGCCCATGGTGTAAACTGCCCCTAAACTCCCATGAACCTCAGAGGTTCAGACAGTGGAAGTCTAGCTTTCACTCTCATTTCAAAGCAAGGGCAAAACGCCTCCCACCCTTAATATCTTAACCAAACACATGCATAGGCTAGCTGCCCATTAAAGACCTCAAAAATGGGTCTTTGGCCCACCCTAGCCTGTTTCCATTGCTGCAGCTGCAGTGTGTTCCATGATGGTGGAGCCAGGGCTTGCTTTCAAATCACTGTACTGCCTTAACCCAGTACACAGCTAACTTAATAGATTTTACTCATTGCATAGATGAATTACAAAGTCTTAGGTGAAGAAGCACCTGGAAAAACAAGGCTAGGACCTGGCTCTCTGTCATGGAAAGAACCAAAGAATGAGTTGTTTGTCGGCATTCTTATACCATCTCAATCGTTCAGACAGCTTGACATTTCTTTAGTTTTTGAGCAAGCGTCTTAGTGTGTGGCTTGGGCTGGCCTGGATCTACTATCTAGTCCATGCTTCATAACATGTAACAATTCTCCTGCCTCAGCTTCCGAAGTGCTAGGATTATAAGTAGGAGCCACCGCACCCAACCAAGCTTAACTCTTTAAATTATTTCCATTTATTCTTATCTCTGGACAAAACAGCACATTTAAAATGTAACTATTTTTTCTTTAGTCCAAGCCTAATTATAATATGCATGTAATATAGACTATCTGAAAACAGTAAAAGAACAGAGATCAGGGAGTATCGATTCAGCACAATTTTCCTTTCAACTTGCGCGAGGTTTAAGGCTTAATTGTTCTATTATAAAAGATAAGAAAATCACTCTTTAAAACCATTTTTTAAAATACAAATCACTTTTAAACATCACTTAGTTGGTTGCAACTGTCATCTTATACTTATCCCTCAAAAACAACCCTATGATAATAGTTGTATATTTGATAGATAAGTATAATGGTCTCCTATATGCCTGTGGTGAATGTATATAGTATTTTCCAAGCTCCTAAAACTAGTTTGTAAATGCTAATACTATATTGCCCAAATTTTCTGCCATCAAGGTAGTCAGGAAAAAAAGATACTCTATCATAAATCCCTAGATTAAAAAGACAACTCAAGCCAGGAAAGATGTCACACACCTGTCTGCCCAGCTCTTGGGAAACAGAGATGAGAAGAAGATCTGAAGTTCAAGGTCATTCTCAGCTGCATAGACAGTTTGAGGCCAGCCTGGGCTACATGCAACCCTGTTTAAAAATAATAATAAAAAGTCAACACATGGGGAGCTGGAGAGATGGTTCAGTAGCTAAGAGTCCTCTTGCAGAGGACCCAGGTTCAATTCCCTGCACCCACATTGTGCTCACAACCATTTGTAACTCAAGCTGGAGGGGATCTGACTCCCACTCCTGACCTCTGTTGGGCACCAATCACGCATGTGCTGCACATACACCCTGTCAGCAAAGCACTAACACATAAAATAAAATGAACAAATCTAATTTTTAAGAAACAAACCCTACCACATCTGTATTTCATTCTAATGCAGATTTTCTGCAGGACTTCTGACCACACACACACACACACACCTTCCTGCATCAATGTGGCTTCTAATTTCCATGATCACTTGTAAGGTCTCCTATGTGTTTTTATACTTGTGTTCCTCTCATTTATACAACATGTCCCCAATATACTCAGGAGAAAGGACAGGTGATCAGACTATGTTAAGCACCAAATGGAAAACCAAACAGGGCCATGTTTATCAGTGGAAGCAGAAGAGTAGGAGGAGTACTAACACCCAGGCTCCCAGGATAGTGATGGAAGCCAGTGTCTGGACAGGTCAGGAAGCCAATGGCAGCACCTACAGCTGTCCACTTGAAAGAAAATCATCGGGCTTTAGGTTGGATAGATCCTGGGAGCAGAGGGAACTGGATGCATTCCACAGATGGAGCGAAGATTTCTAGGTACAGGTGGTGGAAGCAAATTGCTTGTCAAGAGATTTACTTCAGAGAGAGCCCAGCCATGTAGAACAGCCACTGTGCCACCAGGGCCCAGAGCTGCTGGCCCAAATCTTCAGGGCTCACAGGCAGGCTTCAGAAATGACAGCTAGTGCTACCCACCAACAACCATATACCTCTGGGGGCCTGGAGGCAGACAGCAGGGTTAGTGCCACCCCTTCATGCTGCCACTGAAACCATCAGTCAAACAAGGGGCAAGAAAGGAATGGGAATAAGAAAAAGGAGGAAAAAAAAAAACTGAAGTCATGCACAGCGGGGGTGGGGAAGAGAAGGATATGGAAGAAAACATCCATTTAGCTTCAAGATCTTTTTTTCACCCTTGGTTAATGGGTGAGATGTAGGCAGAAAGGGTAAGACTGTGTCCTGACTTGTCTCGGCTTTCTGCCAATTTGATTCACTCAGATCCCTGGTAAAACCTTCCCCACTTCTCAGAGATATCTGACCGTCTCTGTCACTGTCTGTTTGTCTCTTCTCTCTCTCTCTCTCTCTCTCTCTCTCTCTCTCTCTCTCTCTCTCTCACACACACACACACACACACACACACACACGCACTTCCCAGTGTCTATCTTGTCGGTTAGAAAGCTGCACTGTGATGGAGAATTGACCTCCTTTCTTACCACTTAACTCCTGGGTAAGACTGAGATTTTCCAAGCTGGCCAGGCAAGGTGGCTCTCAAGGTCAAGGTCAATTCTAAATCACTCTGCTGAAACACCATTCTCACCTATCAGGTCACTGGGGCCATGAGACAAAACAGTGCTGAAGCATCAGCAGCCCCACCCTGGAAGGCAACCTTACTGTCAGCACCAGGGATCCACAACCACATAGCAGAGTCAGGGAAAGCCCCAGATAGGCTGCAGTGCCTACAGGTACTGTCCGGAAGGGAAACAGAGCTCTGCAGCAGATAGAGCCCAGAGACAAAGTTTAATAACAAATGCTCGATGGATGGATGGGTGTTTCTCAGTTAGGAGGAGAAGATGGCAGTGTGGTAAGTTTGAGGAGACATCCGATGTCAGGAAATGCTGTGATGTCAGGACCAGACCCTCGAGAGGGGTGATAGAAGTGAGCTTTGTGAGACATTTCAGAAGTAGGTGGAAGAGAAGACCAGAAACAGCAAAAAAAAAAACAAACAGTTGTTACAAGGCACCTGGAAACAGACTTCTTAGCGGGAGGACTCAACGTACCTAGGGTACCTGGCAGCAGGTAAATATCCAAGAGAGACCTGCTGAGTGTATATGCAAGCAATGCCACTGTTCCCAGCAAAAGCAAAAGGTGACAGGAGCTATCTCACGATCTTACGGAAGTCTGGCTTTTGAGAGGCCGGCATACTTGATCACACCCCCGGCTCCCCCCCTGCACTCCCCCCCCACCCCACTCCCGACCCCCATAGTTCAAACTGGCCAAGCAGCTCTGGATAACAGACATATGCCATCACACCCGGTTTATGTGGTGCTGGGGATCAAAGTCAGAGTTTCCTGCATGCTAGGCAAGCACTCCAGCAACTGAACTATGTCCCCAGCCCCTGAAAGCTCCTGTCCTAGGGAAACAGACGGTATTGCTCAGGTTCACTGAGCTAGAACAGCGTTTTGTTGCTGTAGACCCGGGCCTGCAGAAAGAGTTATCCACTTGGCAGGCATACCACCCTGAGTTCAGACAGAAAGCACATCTGTACCTCATTGATAGCATTATAGCCTACATCACGGTGTGGGCCAAGAACACCTGTGCAGGGTTCAGAACGTCAGCCCAGGGCGACCATTCTGATGGAGGGGACAATAACAGCTTTCATTAAAACCGATGACTGTAGCTCTGCCCGATCCTGAGGCTGCACGAAAGCCTGCCCGAGTTGCCACTGCGAGCCCCTACTTTGGGAATTCATAACTTGATCGTGGAAATACTCTTTGTCTTGAATGAAAATATGAAAAAAGAAACTCACATGGGATAAAGTGAGTTTACCTCTCAGGGTTGTAACAACGCTACATTTACCCAGTCCAACTGTGTATGGCCCTCTCTGGATTACTTAGGAGCCTTATTATCTCCCTATCTACCTGGAGAGCAGGAACAGACTGTCTGAGGTAGAAGATTTATCTCTGGCTGGCCCAGGGTAAAGCTGGCAGTCTTAACTTTATGTGTGTGGGGAGTGCCAAGAGTTCTCTCCTGATGGGAAGTTACGCTTGTCTGACAATCAATCCTGCGCTGTTCGCTACCTGCCTGCCTGCATATCCCAACCTGTCTAAAATGAGGAAGCCAGGAAATCTAGCGTTTCACCTGGGATCTAAGGAGGTTAAACGTGAGTGGCGGTTGCTCACTTTCAACACAGCGCCTCTGATGGAAGGGAAATGTGATGGCACGTATTCCCTGACAGCAGTCTACAAGGGTGCTCTTATTTTTTGTTTTGACACACAAACACACCAGAGTTGGCGAATGTATTCCTGGCCCCTCAGCTTGGCAGGTTAATACTAGATGGTCTATAAATCGAATACCAATTTTAAATGTAGAATCACTGTTGTGCCTTTAAAAGAAAACAGGAGGGAGAAGAAGGAGTGGATCCACAGAAGATTGCTTTAAAAAAAAAAAAAACATGCAAATTTTATGATTTCAGCTTTTTCTAGCAAATGTCATTTGGGTAGAGAAAGCTCATTATTGTCTTCAATATTCTCTGGTCCTTTCTCCACACACCACGGGAAGTGCATTAAGGCAAGGTTCACGCTGATTCTCTGTTTAAAATTCTCCAGTGGTTGCTTACTGGTAAAATCCACCCTGCAGCCTGTGATGGTATGTCCGAGCTGGCTGCTCAAAAGCCTGTGACCACCTGTCCTACTGTCCCTCCCTCTCTCCTTCCCTCCTTCCCTCCCTCCCTCTGTACTCCGTTATACTTGATTTTTCCCAGCATCTCTCTATACCAACCTTTCCCCTGTGTTTTTAAATCTGTTTGCCTACAATTTTTTCCATCCACACCCAGAAGAACTTGTAGATCAAATGTTGCCTCTACCTACCTGCCCAGCACAGTCTCCCACTCTCCCCATTCCCTCTGAGGACTTCTTACTTAACACCAACTGGGGCTGGAGATATAAGTCAATTGGTAGAGGGCATGTCTAACATACAGGAAACCCTGGATTTGATCTCTAGAATCTTAGGAAAACAGGAGTTGTAGAGGAACACTTGGAAGAAGTTCTTATTTTTTTTTTCTTTTAAAAACTCAAAAATGGCATATGGATTAAGTTTGTGTTCCCACCCCAAGTGTGCTAGATGTTTACAAGTTGGATTTAGAATGCCTGATGCAGGTGGCTATAATTTGGTTAGGTGCAGTCGTTCTGGCACCTGTAGCTTGTCTTTGGGATTGCATGCGCATGGGTTTATGGGAACTTTTGGCTTAGGGCATAAAAAGTCTGAAGCCCTAAGAGTCATGGTGGGTGTTGGTTGGTGATTGGTTGGTTGGGTTGTTGTCATTAGTTAGTGAGATAATTCCTAAGAGAACAAAAGTTGGAGAGATTCAAGCTTAGGACAGCCTAAAAAGAGGCTGTGAAGATTTCTACCTTTCTCTCTTTTCTGTGTTAAGGCCACTTGTAAAAGCAGTGAAGATTTCTATCTTTCCTTTCTCCTTCCCTAAATTGAGGGGGAAAGATCGTAGTGTACTGCTACAGGGTGACAGTACACATCTGTAACCCCAACACTCAAGGGATAAAGGTAGGAGGATTGAGCATCTTCAAGGTCAAGGTTCAAGGTCATCTTGAGCTACCTAGCAAGTTGGATGCCAGCCTGATAACATGAGACTCTGCCTAAAAACACAAACAAAATGCAGTTTAATAGTTACTGTTTTACTAATCTGCTTTCATACCCATTCTTGGTCTGCATGCACATTGCAAACCTATGCTACAAGAGGGTAGGGGGACCTAGGTCACCATTTTATGGCCAGTGTCTAGCACAAGTGAAGTGGTCAGTGGTATCTGTGAGATCAGAACTTTGCACATACAATGACATGAAGGCTTAACCATTAGTAGTTATTATTCTCCTTGGAATATTCACATCAGCAAAATATTCTTCTCCTGTCTTAACATAACTTTCATTTTGCAGAAGAGACCTGAGCCCCATACCCAATGACAGTGTTAGAAATTGGAGGGAGGAAGAGACTGTTCTTTTATATCTTTCTCTCTCTTTAGAGTGTTGTAAGATCATATCAAATTCTTTGTTCTTTCTACCTTTTCAAATTCCAGAACCCAGGGCTGGAGAGATGGCTCAGGAGTTAAGAGGACTGACTCTTCTCCCAGAGGAACCAGGTTCAATTCCCAGCACCCACATGGCAGCTCACAACTGTCTGTAATTCCAGTTCCAGGGGATCCAACACCCGTACACAGATATACATGCAGGCAAAATACTAATGCATAAAAAATTAAAAATAAATAATTATTTTTTTTAAAAAAGAAATTCCAGAACACAAAACTTGTTGCTTGATTGACTTTGGGTCCCCAATACTGATATCACAAGAAGTTCACTATGTGGGAAGCCCTAGAAAAACAGATTCGCAGTGCTGTTTGGAGGCTCACTTTACCATACCTGGGTGCTGGTATTGTCTGTTTGTTTGTTTGTTTGTTAATTAGGTTTTGTGGATAGAACTCGGGTCTTCAATGTCTGCAAGCAAACACTATACTAACTGACCTATCTCCCCAGCCCAAGATCATTAAAATAATATACTCGGAGCACCTATTGCTAGTATTGTTTCTAATAGTGATTCTGTTATTAAAAAGATGCACCACACAAGGCCTGTAATTATTTTATTTAGTAGCTTTTAAGGGGAAACTGGATGGGTTAAAAAAAAAAAAAAAGCCAGGAAGAAGCAAATGAGCAGAGAGAGACATGAGAACTGAATTCTGTGATTCTGCTTAGCACAGGACATCCAAGCAAGTAAGCTTCTCTGCACCAAGCTTAACTTTGCTCAACTATAAAAGAACGATACAGAAGCAGGTGGATCTCTATGAGTTCCAGGCTATCCTGGTCTACATAGCTAGACCAGGGATACATAGTGAGACCCTGTCTCAAACAACAAACTTTACCCCACCACCTCCCGGGTTGTCAGGACTCAAAAGAGATATTCCTGTAAGGTTCTCGATCTATCTTTTATGGCTCTCTCCATAAACTGCCCTTCCATGTGCTCAGTCAATTCATTGCTGCTTCAAAATGACTCAGTGGCTCTTAGCCTAGCTGTACATAAAAATCACTTGAAAAAGTAAAAATTTCCAAATGTCCACAACCATCCTCTAGACTAAGCTAGTGACTTTGCTCAGTAGTACTTCTTGAAGATTTATTTTATGTGTGTGTGTATATCCATGTGAGCAGATGTGCATAGGTGTGCACTGATGCACATGGTTCCTTTGGAGCTAGAGTTACATGCAATTGTGAGCCACACGGTAGAATGCTAGGATTCTAATTCAGGTGTTCATTCCTGAGCAGCAGGTCTCTTAACCATTGAACCAACCAACCCTCCAGAACCCTTCCTTAGTACTACTTTTTTAAGTCCCTATGGCTAGCCAATATTAAGAGTTAGAGAAATAATCAGGAATGCTAGTTCATGATTATAATCCCAGAATCTAGGAGATCAAGGCAGGGGGATTGTGAGTTTGAAACCAGCTGGGCTACATAGTGAATTCTATTTATTTATTTTTATTTTACGTACATTGGTGTTTTGCCTGTACATATGTCTGTGTGAGGGTGTCAGATCCTCTCGAACAAGAGTTACAGACAGTTGTGAGCTGCCATGTCGGTGCCAGAAATCGAACCCCAGACCTCTGGAAGAACAGCCAGTGCTCTTAACCACTGAGCCATTTCTCCAGTTCCTACATAGTGAATTCTATACCAACCTACTTTATATAGTGAGAAAAAAAAAAAAAAAAGAGACTATTTCTTCCACTCCTGCATTTTACAGTTGCCTGGGTAGGGTTGAGGCCTCGTGGGCTTTTCCACGTCCACTTTGGCATGTCCATCATTGTCATCCTTGTTCAGATCATGTCTGGGCAGTCATGCTGATGAGACTTTAATGGGTGTAGCCTCTGTTGTTACTAGGAGACACAATCTTACAGCAAACTCCCTGACCTGGCTTTTACAGTCTCTCCAACCCATCTTCCATGACGTTCCTTGAGCTGTAGGTGTAGGAGTCTTTTGTAGATGTGGCCTTTGGGACTGGGAATTAGTTATCCAACACCAAACAGTCAAACCTGGAAACTATATACAAGTAACAGTATAACTGATCAGGTCATGTTTAGGGATATATATGTATACATTATTACATATATGCAGCAATAAAAATTCATGAAAAAAGAGGACATTAATTTGAAAAAGAGTGAGGAGGGATATACGGGAGGGTTTGGAAGGAGGAATTATAATTATATTATCAAAAATTAATAACTGTAGAAGAAATAAAAGGTAAATAAAAAATTAAAAAGCTATTGAATAAGATGCCTCTTGAACTTAACCAGTTATGAACCTTTGAGTCACACTGTACCTCCCAATCAGCCTTCCAAGGGACCAAGGCCTTAGTTGACTATCAGCAGCCAGTGCTGAGAAACAAGGTGTTAAACATCGCTGGAGAGTTGGAAGGGACATTGTGTGAAGTCTCACACTTGAGTCACCCCGAACCCACATGAAGCCTTAGGAATCCCCAGAACAGAAGGCCCCATGTCTGTTAAGCAACTGCATGACCAGTAAGTGAAGCAACAGCTAGCTGTTTCTCTTTTTGGAAGAATTATCACCAGCCGCCTTCGAGATCGGGAATTCTTGATTGATGTCAAGGATTTTCAATGTTGTGAAATTCTTTCTCCGAAAAACATATTGGAATGGCAAGAGAGGCATTGGGAGGATTCTTTCATTTGAGAAGAAATGTTTGAAATATGAAATAAAACACACTGGGCTGTACACTGGGGACTGACCTGCACATGAAGCAGACATAACTACATGTTTATTCTTTTTCCACATTGCTTGGCTCTATGAAGTTTTCATCATTACTTTTACTGCTTGTGAGAAAGTTAGGCAGATGAGATTTATAATGAATTATGTACAAACATGATGCCAAATCACAGACAAGTAGTAAATTTTTTTTTAAGTTAAGCAGCTGTTGAGTTCCAGGTTGCAGAACTTGACTGAGACTCTGCACCTCCTCATTACCAGGGTATCAAATTCTGTGAGAACCGCTGATCTATGAGTTCCTGAACATTCTAATGCAGCCTTTGAAAAGGTGCCTGGAGGAATCTCATTCCCCCTGGGCCTATGTCCACCTGCCTGGCCTATGTAGTTAACCTCCAATTTTCCCTCCCACCCACTTCCTGTCTTACTAGTCCAAGCTTTGAGTTATAAACACTGTCAGTATTTAGAGACTATTTTCCTCTGTGCTCTTTAAGAAGAAAGACACTGGAGATTTGTTTTAATAAATCTAAGAGTTGGAGAATTTGTGTTTGCTTTGTGCTGGCTTTGCACAAGTTACTCCCTTCTGAATTTTGCCAGATTCTGCATTTGGGAATCACAATATTGAATTCAGTCTGCATTTTATCTTTGGAATCCCTATTCCTTAGCATCCCCTGTTACTTTTCTGTTTCATTTTCTCAGTGCTAGGAATAAAACACAAGGCCTCGTACATTTGAGGCAGATGCTCTACTGCTGAGCTATGTCTACAACAGCCCTTTTATTTTGAAAAAAAGTACTGTCAAGAGAAAATCAATATGGCCTACCTCTTTGTGATGTGGGATAGCATATTGCTGCCTAAGTTTATATTTGGAGAAAAAGTTTTTTAAAGGATGTATTATAGATTCCCTGGGTCACGTGCCTCATGCTTCACAGATACAGAGCTGAGGAGCCTTGTCGCTTACGGACCAGTGCACACCACACCTTGAATATGAGCAGAGTCCTGAGTGTTCGCAGGTCTGCATCCTCTCCTCATCTACTCTCTTTATTCTCTTTACTTGCGAGCTTTTGCTGGATTATTTCAGTCTTGCTTTGCTCGGGAGGTGGAAGACAGAAACAGATCAGTAAGTTTTTAATTAACAGTTAAATGAAGCCGGGAAGTGGTTTCATACGCCTTTAATCCCAGCACTTGGGAGGCAGAGGAAGACAGATCTATGTGAGTTAGAGGCCAGCCTGGTCTACAGAGTAAGTTCCAGGACAGCCAGAGTTACCACAGAGAAAACCTGTCTCGTAAACCAAAAAGAAACGTTAGTTATATAAAATTATGGGCTTCGTTATGATAGTTTCAAACACACATGTGTGCTCTGATCACATACAACTAAATAAATAGAGCCAGTGAAATGGCTCCCCAGCTAAAAGTACCTGATAATTGTGTGTGTGTGTGTGTGTGTGTGTGTGTGTGTGTGTGTGTGTGTGTGTGTGCTGAGACAAGGTCTCTCTTTTATCACAGCCTCAGAAAGCAAGCTAGAACAACACGGAAGGGTCATAGTCGAGGTTACAAGACCAGCTAGATCTAGCACCTAGACGTTCCTGAGTCACAAGCCAGACTCATTCCCAAACACTCCGCTTCCCACCTTACTGTGGGGTATTAAAATTATCCAGTTCACTTTCCACTGTCTCAGCCACGTCTGTGCAAAAACAGTTGTTTCTTTTATTAAACCAATCCCCGTTACTTAGTAAGTATGTCACTGATGTCTGGAAGCAGGATCAGAATTTAGAAATTACACCTTTGGCAATAGTTTCTCTCATATCCTATCCAGCGAAAGCAAATCTAGGTTCCTGGTCTTTATGAAGTCATACGTTTCCTTGCATCTCAGGTCCCACTCTTTAGCTAAATTTTGCCTTCTCGGCTTTCATTATAAATGCAGGCTCCGGGATGGGAGAAGGCTTTGGAATATGAAGCTAGTGGCAGTTAGTGGTGGCTTTTAAAAAACAAAAGGGAAGAAGGCTTTTCCCTCTGGCACACCAGATCTTAGCTAATATACCATCACTGATACTTGAGGTTTGGGCTTTAGAAATCGTCTATTGAGTGCAGTCTCTGTACAAAAAGCCAAACTGACTCTGGTGAAGGTATTATCAAGGTCCGTTCTTTTAAAAAAACAGAGAAGTAGGGAGACACCCCTTTCTGTCCCACGCAGAACCCTGGATACCCCTTATACTAGTGCCTGATAACCCAGAAATAGTGGTGCATGCCTGTAAGCCCAGCATGATCAAGAGTTCAAGGTCATCTTCAGCTACATAGCAAGTTTAAGGCTAGCTTGGGCTACGTGAGACCTTATCAAAAAAAAAATAAATAAATAAGAATGAAATAAAAAACAAATAATACCTCTTGGTGATTGTTTTCAGATATTCCTAAGAGAGAGTCTACTTGGCAGTTTGGGTCTTTCCCCTTGAAGACAGAACCCACAGCTCTACCGATCTTCAGTGACTTGGCACCCAGCTCTGTCGCTCTGCCATACCAAGGAACAGAATTATTTTCTACTTCTATATTAGCCCTAGTGTGTGTGAGACATGTGTGTGTGCATGCTAGCTCTCATGTAGTGGTTAAGGGACAACTTTCTGGAGTCAATGCTCTCCCTCCAACCTGTGCTCTAGGGATCAAAGTCAAATCCTAGGCTTGTGTGGTAAGTGCTTTCTCTTGCCGAGCCAGGCCTAGAATGTGCTTTTTGAATATATGCGTTTTAATGCAGCCATCTTCTGAGTCACTGAAGTGACACACACATGGACTTATCTGTGTGGACGAAATACCACCGTTTACAGTTCTAAGCTCTATATGAAAATTGTATCGTATTAAAAATAAAAAACAGATTAAAAATTTCCCCTTTGGATGCCTTCAAAAATTAATGTTTTTATAACCCTTCTTTTCAGAGTTGTTAAATTACATTAAACCCCAGCTAGAGTTTGTGGGGGTGGGGGGAGGGTGTGAAACCTGGAGAATGGGACAAGCCCACAAAGCAGCCTCTGAACAGAGTGTATGCTGCGATTTAGGCCGTGTGTGCTGTGCGGATGCTAATTCTAGAACATTGAATGTGCCATGTGAAGTGGATTTCTACATATTTCTCTGTGGAAGTCTTGGACTGGCCCTCCCCTTCCCCTCTATGAGCCAAGAAAAGCCTGAACCAGAACAATTCAATTTCAGTTTTCGGAAAAACTACACACAATGAGCCAAATGGTATAAAGATAGTATTGGGGGCCAAGGAGGGAGGGCCGTTTCCATCCCTGGTGTTTGTTCCCAGAGCGTCTGAAGGTCTGGTAAAGCGCTCCGAGATGTATGTGCAAGCTTGTTTCTGAGGCGTGTTTGCAGGCTTCTCTTTACTGTCTGAGAACCTAAGGAGCCAGGCTTGCTTTCCTGTCGCAGTATTATGTGCTAAGTGTTTTGGAAGGAGCCCCGGCAAGGCCTCAGGAAGCAGATACCACCGCTGGACTTATCATCCTCCAGGCGGTTTGTCTTAAAGTTCATAATCTCCAGGGCTACATGAGTGTCCCACATCTGCCCTGAATTGAAAACAGCTTCCCACTAAGAGCCTTACATCAGAGCCGTGGATCTGTGAGTCAGAGAGGAAGTCCAGGACCATCTGAACGTATGGCTCGCTAGACCACGAGCGAATCCCTTCATGGAGGACCAAGATTTTGGGGTATGTAGGCTGTAGATTTTCAAGTTCTAAGATTTTTGTTTTGGTTTGGTTTCTGGTGTCCTTCTGACTGCTAGGCACGAAGAGACAATGGGGGGGGGGGGGGCTCTGTTTGTAAGCATTTTCAGGGCTGCTAAAAAATTGAGCAAACTTCCAAAGAGCCAGGCAGCCTCAGTCTCAGAACTGCTCTGTCAGGTCTTTGCATTTTTGTGACTCGCTGTTTACTATATAAGATATGTTGATTTAATTATGCAGATATTTGTTTTCCTCTAGGACTCAAAAAAAAAAAAAAGAAAAAAGGTTTTGTAAGCCAAGAAAAGTTTTTACTGTTAAACACCAAAGCTTTTCCACCCTCCGTTTATCTATAAAATCATTTTAAAAGATTTTCACACAAGCTAAGAATGAAGGCCGGGACTCTGAGCTTCACATTATAAGCCTCTGGGGACCCAGGACTGCAGAGTAACCGTTTACCATCTGATATTCCACTGAAAGAGTGTCTTTCTCAGCTTTCTGGGTGACTTGGTACTCTCTGTGAGAACAGTATTTTGAAGAGTGTGAAGTTCTCCACCATATATATAATATATATATATATATATACACACACACACATATATATGTACAGCATATATATATATATATACATATATATGTGTGTATGTGTATGAATGTATATAGTGGTCATGATACATGTATATGTATATTATGTATGTGGTCGTGGGAGACAATTGAAAGGAAACAGGAAGTCATAAACAAAGATCTGCTAGCCAGGCAACTGGATGCATGGTTACTGAGACTCCTTGTGTACTGTTCTGACTCTAGAATTGTTTCTTCCATTGCTCCCCCTGAGGAAGAGAGGGAAGTGTTTGGTATGGCAGCTGCTCAGTGAGAACTTGTTGATTGACAACACAGTGGGGGGCTGGGACTCTGGAAGACATGTCACTGCGGACATATGAAGTTAACAAACCTCTGCCTGCATGGGTTTTCACCTTCCTTGGTACAGTGGAACAGGAAGTCAGAAATTAGTGGTGATGGGTAATTAAGAGGTGCCAGTCAGAAAAATGGCAGGTGAGGTGCATGGTTATGGTTTGAACAAAGTAACAGTTCTCTTGTATGAGTCCTGCCCTGTGAGAATGTTCAGGAACCCTGTTCAGGAACCCCAAGGAAAGCTGGGAGGAGGAAAGTACCCAAGTGCAGTTGCCTGCCTGGCCCATTTTCCTTTTCAAATTAGTGCAGATGTGTTCATCAAAAATGTTCTGATAGCACAAAGCCCCTTCTGTTCTGTGTGCTTCCCCTGTCTCAGAAACAATAGGCCCAGAGCAGCCCAGTTGGCAGGTAACGTTTTCGTCTCAGTGCCCAAAGACTGCGTGCTCTTGACTGGTTGCCCATGGCTCTTGAACAGGGAAGGATTTTTTGAATGCCAAAATTCAGCTGGAAACTGTGTCATGGGACTATGCCCTCTTAATGCCTGAGAGACAGAGGCTTTATTTTAGAGAAGGAAGCAAACACATTCGGGATTTGTACTGGAGGGTGCAATAGATATATTGCTAAATGAAGACTTGAAAGGAGGATCATCAGGCATGGAACAACAACCCCTGTCCTACCTAAGACCACTAGTAAAGGAGCTTTGAAATCTAGAGGAACAGTGAGTGCAGACCAGATGTTTATGTGCATGGCTTATTTTGATTCGTTTGTTTCATTTTTTGAAGCAAGGTCTCTTGTAGCCCAGGATAGCCTCAAAAAGGTTATGTAGTTGAGTATGACCTTGACCTTCTGATACTGGCCCCCATCTCCAGAATGTTGGCATTATAGGTATGTTCCATCACCCCCAATCAGTTTTATGCAGTGCTGGGAATTGAACCCAGGAATTTGTATATACAAGACAAACATTCTACCAACTGAGTGTCCTGTGTATCAACTCAGTCCTGTGTCTTAATTTAACTAGCCTAGATAATCTTCCTGTTTAACTCTGCAACCCCAGAAGCATGGGAATAACACTAAGGCAGTGTGGCAGAGACTTCCGCAGTGAGACACAGATAATGGGTTTAACTGTTGTGACCTCAAGTATACAACCTTTGCCTCTTTCTCGCCAACAGAGTGAGCAGGTTCTCACTGTGGCCCCTGTCCTCAACCCCTTCCTTGTACTCACAGCTGCCTATTTTCACACCAAGTATTTGGTGATCTATAATTAGGGCACCAACCTGCCATGTGATCATGCAGGTTCATAGACTCCTTTCTCAGAACTTCTGAAAGCCACGTTTAGAATTCAGAGCACATTATCACCCAGAAACAAGCTCCTAGCTCAACTCTTGAATGCAAATTATGCTAAAATAAAATCTTCTAGAAAATTCTGGAACAGAACAGAAACTGTCTAATGGTATTAGAAAATAAGTTTTACAGTGAACTCTAATAATACTTGTGAAAATGTTTTTAACATCCTTGCAATTCTTGCTTGTTCTTGCACACCATTGCTTTAACGGTCTGTACCCTAACTCTTTGCCCTAGGTCCTTTGTCTTTCTCTCTTCCCTCAGAGAGTCCCCTGGGCTGGAGTCCAAGCAAATTATTTGTGTATACTTTTTTTCTTATGGTTTCTTATGCCTAGACCCTGTTCTTTCCTTTTTAAGTCCTGACAACTCTTGCTCCAAGCAAACATCAAAATCATTAAAACTCCCCTGTGACGCTCCAACATTCCTCTAGATCCTGAAGCACAAACTTCTCTGAGAAAACTTTGTCCACAGCTTCAGGTGTTTTCTCTACTGATCTAAAGGCTAAGGGCTCCAGTTAAAAGCAATCCTCGAGGTCAGTGAGATGGCTACGCAAGCATGGGTGTCTCCTGCCAAGCCTGAGATCCCTGAGACCCACGTGTGCAAAGGAGAGATCCAATTCCATGAGTTATCCTATAATCTCCACACTTGGGCATGAGCACACATACACATGAGTGTAATAAAAGTCATAGGATATATATATGTGTGTGTGTGTGTGTGTGTATACATATATATACATATATATATAAATATATACCTACATGTATGTATATATACATATATACATATATACATATACATACATGTGTACCCTATGATTTTTATTACATGTATTACATATTACACATTTATATATGCATATAAATGTAATTAAAGCCATAATTAATTACATAAATAATTATATATATACATATATATATATATATATATATATATGTGTATATGTATATATTTAAAATCATCCCACCAGGTTTAATAATGCATGCTTCTAATCCCAGCATTCAGAAAACTGAAGAAGGGAAAAAGAAAGTTCAAGACTAGACTGGGCTGCGTAGGAAAATGTTAGAAGAAATATAGCCTCAAAAAAGTTAGAAAATCCTCCCTTTTTATTTCTATATCCTCTTAACATCTCATAAGCCCCATTTTCTACTAAAATTCCCACACTGGTGTGATATCTTTGACTATGTTGTCCCTCCCCTATACTCATGACTGCTTGAGGATGGGATGTCTTCAGAACTTAGTACAATGCCCAATGCAAAATAGGTAATTGGCACGAGAGTCCGTGTATGCATAATCGGAAGAATAATAGATTTGTGGAGGGATAGGATACTGAAAGGTTCTTCATTCAGAGAGTGATGGAAAGCTAGGTAGACAATTGTACAAAATTCCAAATGAGCACTTAGGACAGTCTCATGAGTGTGAGACTGACAGAATTTGTCCATCTCTGTTTTGCTTCTGTATGTAGGGAAGCCTGAACAGTGAAAAGGGGCCATGAGACGGAACAGATGGGTTCTGTTCCGGTTCTCTACTCTGCAGCTCGGAGGCCTTGGGGAGTTACTTGCCTTTCTCTCTCTTTCTTTCTTTCTTCTTTTCTTCTTCTTTTCTTTCTTAAGACTCAGTAATACCTGCCATGGCGGTGTTGTTGTAAGGATTAAATGATAATCCATCGGAAAGAATTGACCAAGTGCTTGAGCCAAACAGGGTGGAAGATAAGTGTCGGTAAACAATGAGTTTCGATCTAAGTTGGCAGACACTGGACTTTGAAGCCAAGAGGAACGTAGGCCTCTCTCCAGCCATGGACTCGTTCCTTCTGCTATTGGGTCCCCCTCATTTTGATGGAACATGTCAATAGCCTGACTCCACCTATTATCAGCCTCTTCTCCTGTCACTTAAAATAAAATGAAGTGAAACCCAGAAGAGGGGGTGTAGAAAAGAGTTCGGGAGGTTTTGCAAAAAGAAAAAAAAAATCACCCAAAGGAGAAATCAGGGGATCTCAGTTTTCCATACAGTATCTGCAGGAAAAAAAACCACTGTCTTCATCCCAAACAGTGTCTAGACATGTCTCAAAATTCTTTCTGAAACTTTAGAGATTACTATATATTAGTACCCCATTGTTTCCCAAATATGAACATGAAGACAGTTGTATTGAGTATGACAGTGCCCACCTATCAGCCCAGCACCTAGGAGCTTCATGAGTTCAAGGTCAGCCTGGTATACCTAGCTAGACACTGTCTCAAGCCAAACAAATCAACAACTACAAAAAAAGTATCTAGTTTTTGCAGTACTAGAATTCAAACCCAAAGTCTCCTCTGGGCCAGGCAGGTGCTCTGCCACTCAGCGCTGTACTATACTACCTTATTTAGGCTTGTTTTTTTTAAAAACAAACAAACAAAAGAGACCACGGATTGTTTCCTAGATTAGTTTTTTGACATTTTCATGTTCTAAAATAATTCTGTTACTTTTTTCAATTTTTCAATTTGTGTGTGTGTGTGTGTGTGTGTATGTGTATGTGTGTACATGTTTTGCTCACATGCATGTCTGTGCAATACTTGCATGCCTGATACCCACAGAGGCCAGAAGACGGCATTAGATCCTCTGTAACTGGTTAGGTGCTGTTGTGAGCTGCCATGTGGGTGCTGGGACTAGAACCTGGATTCTCTGGAAGAGGAGTCAGGACTCTTAATCACTGAACCATATCTCCAGCTCCTAATTCTGTTATTCTTATGCTTAATTCTGAGCTCCTAATTGCTTTGAACCACTTGATCTAATTTTCTCATATCAAAAAATAGGCATTTTACCAACGAGCAGTCACATTAAACCAAAAACAATTCTGATCCAAGAGTATGTTATATAGGCAGACACTGTATAGGTCTTTCCCCCTTTCCCATCTGTCTGAGATATTATAAGCATTTCTCTAATAAATGGGGTCACTATGCAAACACTCCCAAGGTTATCGGATTCTCTGTCTCTGCCATCCCTCTGTTAAATCATTCATATGATCTCCAGGTGATTCAGGCATTGTTTTTAGGTGTGTGGGTAGGTTAGAGTGTGGGAAAAGTTGTCAGGAAGCTTTGTCTGCCTCTGAAACATACACACAGGGCTGACATTTCTCACTGGACTTAAAAGAATGTGAAATAGCATCCTCTATTCATCAGGGAAAAACAACAACAACAGGATAAGAGGAGCCCTAGGATCCTTCTTGTAGGACCAGTGAAAGAGAAGAAAGAAAAGGGCTGTCAATCATTCATAGATCTGCCCAAGTCTTCCTTCCCATTTTCTTCTCTCCCAGCTGAACAGAGGAACAACTCACCTGCAGCCCGTGGGTGTGAATTCGGTGCTCCCTGGAGCACTTGCACTTCTGTTCAGGTGTCCTAGAAATAAATATTAAATTAACTTTTAATTTAATTTAAATTCTCAGTCAAAAGGCCTTCCGTAAGCTGACTAAAAAGAGCTGAACTGTCCAAAAGTAGGTCAGCTGAAAAAGTCGCTTTGAGTGTTTGAAAGAATCCTATTCTTTAAAAGAATATATTTTCGGCAAGTTCAACAAATACCTATTATAAGTACCAAATTGAGTTATTTGTGCCTAAACAAGAACCATTTTGTCGTTGGTTTGTTTCATCATTAACTTGCCCCCAAACACAAGAAAAAAACGCAAGAGAAAACACAGGACACTAAAAGGAAATCTATTTGTCAGCCGTACTTGAATTTTAAGTCACCTTGGAGTTTTGAGTCCATTGGTCAAATAGATGTTTAAGAAACTAGTTTTAAAGCAACTGACTACTTTGGAGTTGGGGTGGGGGTGGGGAGGTGAGAGAAGGGATTTGTGAGAATAAAAAGAAAGTCCATGAATATAAAAATCTCCATGTCTGGTATCTAAAATGTGCTGGGCATTCAATATTTTGTGGAATAAATGCTCAGTTACTCTGGGTAAACTTAAGTCAGCTTGGCTGTCTCATTACAGCCTGTCGCCCTGAGTTATGATCCGTCTGAGGATGGATTGTTGCTGTGGGTAAGTCTCAGATTGCATGTCTATAGGACTCCTAGAAAGAACAGCCTCCGGGAAACAAAAGCCCAAAGTTTCTGGAACATGTTTCCTAGCCTCTCACCAAACAGTAGTGTTGGAGTTACAGTAGAGATGCTCCAAGCATCAGTGAGGTGACACCCCTCCCTCCCTCCCTCCCTCCTTCCCTCCCTCCCTCCACACATTATTTTAAAAAGTAAGTCGCTGCACGTGTCCTATGAGGGAAGTACTGCTCTCATGCTTGGGAAATGGTGATGAGCAAATCGCACAAGATCTCTACCCCAGCAGACCGTTCCTTCTCCTGTGAAGCACTGGGAAAGAGTATCCTGCCGTCACCTAACACAGTACCTTCTTCTGGTACTTTGAGGGTGAAGTGCTCCGGAAGGGGTAACCAGGTTAGAAGGGGGATGACCCCATTTGAATCTCGGGTCTACACCTTCCCAGTCGTTCTTTCTTGGAAATCAGATATGTCCTGGGAAGAGTTTGTAAACCAGGGTCCCAGTCATAAAAGCAAGCATTAATGCCTACCTTGCAAAGGTCCTGTGAAACTGAAATGAGACAGCCTGACTGCAAAATACAGACTCTAGCAACTAGTACACAATAGCTGCTCAATTACTTGTATTCCTTTGTTTATTTGTGT
Source organism: Cricetomys ansorgei (assembly GCA_026225945.1). Classification (NCBI taxonomy): domain Eukaryota; kingdom Metazoa; phylum Chordata; class Mammalia; order Rodentia; family Nesomyidae; genus Cricetomys; species Cricetomys ansorgei. Next base: position 9,672,693 of record JAMJFZ010000191.1, on the reverse strand, counting down.
TGTCTGAATAGCGACCCTTTGGGGGAAGAAAAAGCTAATTTAGATGCCTGTCGTGGAAGAAAAATATCTGTGGATAAAGAAAAGAATCAGGAGACAGTTCCTTCCTCTAAGCATATCCTACAAAAGAGGAATATTTTCCATCATTTTGGGGGTAATATATTTACCTGGAATGTGTTAGCAAAAGAAATAGCAAAGCCATGACTTCTCATTAACTGCGACATTTTGGGTGTAGGCCCCTTTTCTTTGCTCCAACCTGAAGGGAGTAGAAGGGGTCACAGAAAGAAGAAATGCCAACAGAACTTGGGAACATAAACATGGGTTGCGGGAGACAGTAGCAACTAATTAGAGGTGTCTGAATAACACCCCTAAGGAGAACCTCAACCTCAGAAGTCTCAGAAGAGGAGGTGCTGGGAAGGGGGCCAGAGCATAGGAGAGGGCTGAAGTTAGGGGTGGGTACTTTGGAAGTCTGTGGTGGGAGCATTTAGAATCCCAGGTGCCGCTCCCGCCATCATCCCAGTTCTGTCTGGGCAGCCAAGAGGCGGGAGCCTGCTTCTGCCATCACAGCAGCAAGAATGAGAGACTAGGCCAAAAAAAAAAAAAAAAAAAAAAGCTTTGTTTCTAGAACCAGCTACAGAATTACAGAATTAGTGAGACTCTGAACTCAGTTCAGAGACTCAGCCTTCTGAACTCAGTTCCCAAAACAATGTTAGGCAGGATTTGCTTTTGTTTTATATTTTAGTTTTATTTTTTAGTAAAGAAAAAAAAAATTCACACAATCGTAGTTGATAAAGTCACCACAGAATCTCCACTCCCACTCTTTGCCAACACCAACGCTGGCCTTGGCCAGGCCCCTGACTTCTTCATTCTGTTCTTGTATTCCTTCTTGCGTTTGGAAGGCTCTTTTTCTCCTGATGCAGGCCATGTCTCTTAAGGGTGTGTGTTTGCCCTCATTTCTCTTTGCACAGTCTAAGGAATCATAGTCATGCCAAAGCCAGTTGTCTTAGCATCCCCAGGATAAGTTCTGAATCCAACTACAGAGATGGCATCCAAAATTATCTTATCCAATTTGCCTGAGTTTTCCTGAGTTTCTGTCTTAAATACTGTTGTATTCCCAGAGTGAGGGACATTAATAGCTTTGTTTCTCATTTGAAGGAGTCAGTTGGTCATAAACTTCCGGGTCTGGCTAGTTACTGCGTCAGCCTGGCAGCCAACCCTCAGGCAACTGAGTAGTCAGCCAGGTGTTCACACAGTCTGCCCCGCCCCTGTCTCCCCCTCCCCCCCCACCACCAACAACCCAGGAAGGAGATGGAAGCCTTCCTCTTCACAGCAAGGGATCTGCCCAACAAAATCTTATATATGGACCGATATCGGAGACTTACAACAAAACCTGAGCTTTCTGCCTAGTGAATTCACAGCAAGGTCTTCCAGGCAAGAGGGAAAGGAAGTGTAAGGAAATTAAATAGCCACCCCCAAAAGATCAAATATCCCAATCATATCCAGGTCAGGGGAGAAGCTGAAGAAACTCAATAAAATAATAATATCCGGGGAAAAAAAGACATGGGGTTTTTGATTCAAAAGAAAAAAAAAATGCTTACCATCTTACATGGAGAAAAAAGTCATCAGTGTGTCACACTGAGTCCCCAGCCGTCCTCACAGAGAATGACTATCTGAGCACAGCAAGAGAGCTGAGCATCTAGCTGCTCCCACTCAGAGCATCCCATTACTCTGCTCTGGGTCTCCCTCAGGCTTGGCCTTGAGTTCCTCGGGGATGACACTGCAGTCTAAGGCTCTGTCCAGACTCCTTTCCCTCCTAGAAGTCCTCAGCCAGGAGTCCTTAATCCTTCCTAGATGTCTTCCCCGGTAGATAGTGTGCATTTCCAGCCCTGCCTGGGACTTCTGCTTCTCCAAGGACAAGTACTAACATAAACAGTATAACTAAGAGTCATTTTGTAAGCTGGGCCTAGTGTGGCAGACCTGCAGTTCAAGCAACAGGCTGTAGCAAGATCAGGATCGCAAGTTGAAGGTTTGCCTGGGTTACAGAGTGAGTTCAAGGTCACTCTGGGCCACTTAGTGAAACTCTGCTCCAAAGCTCAAAAGAAGTCTGGGGAATACCTAGGTAGCAGATTGCAGGCCTAGCATGTGTGGGACCCTGAGTTCCAATCTGCAGCACTGAAAAGAAACAAATAGCTTACAGTTTAGGAAAGCGATAAATAGGAATACTCAATTCTGTCTTATAGAATGAACTATTGCCTAGTTCTAGAACCAAAACTAAAGTCAATTATTTTTAAGGTCATTAGATGATACCTGTATGTCCCTGGTAGGACGACAAAAACAAAGAACAAAATAAGCTCATGGCTTAAAAATTAGAAATAAAATGCCAGGGGAAATAATCAATCAATCGAACAACAAGCAAAGAAAAAGCAACTGAAAGAGTTAAGAATGGTTGTCAGGGAAGGGGTATGATATGGAGAGAAAGGAAAGGAATCACACTTTGAGTGCTATTTGTTCAACTTGATATGAGAAGTTGTTTATTAAGCCTCCTGGACATTATGATGATAAGAGTGCATATTTACATAGTGAAACATATTCAGTGAAAATTGAGCTAAGATCCCAGTGTGGTGGTACACGCCTTCAATCCCAGCACTCAGAAAGCAGAGGCAGGTGGATATCTGTGAATTCAAGGCCCACCCAGTCTTCATAGACTACATCTTCCAGGACAACCAGAGCTGTCACTTTCTTTTGAACAACTGGGTGGACCAGACAAAGAGGAGAACACGAAGAAGAAAGAGATGCCTGGAGGTCAGGACCCCCACATCTCCCACAGCAGCTGTGATTGTCATCCTCAAGCCACCAGGGCCCTGAGACAGCTGCCACAGACTCCTGTCATGTGCCTTCCTTCCATAGAGCTCTAGTCTGGAATGTAGGCTGGGTGGCTCGTGTGTGTGTGTGTGTGTGTGTGTGTGTGTGTGTGTGTGTGTTTCTTCATGAACACTCACATACACATACAGTCACAGAGAAACCGCTGGTCATCAGATCACGCCATGGCCACAGAAGAACAAGAACACTGCCTACGTGGAGCCTGCATGCATGTCTACCCAGATTTCACACTGAGCCAGTGAGATGCTCCCCAATGCTCCCCTCATCTTTAGCTCACCTCCCAGTTGATGGGGAAGTATAAGGAACACACTAAATAGTTTGGAGTCATGTCCTCTATATCAAGAACAAGAACAGTAAAAATCTGTGCAAGAGACCAGAAACCCCTAAATGGGCCCTCATAAATCTACGGTTTAGTGGTGAGACACACCAGCTACCTCAGGCCAAGAGAAGACCCTACCGGGAGGTTTTTTAATAAGAACCAATAGGCAGACAGATCTTCAGTCATCTTTCCATTTTGTAAAAGTGTTACATGCTCACATGTATAAATATTAGAAGGTTCAGGGGCTGGGTGTGTAGCTCACCAGTGCTCGCTCACATAGCATGACCGAGGCCCTGACTTTGATCTTTGATCCCAGGCTTTCAAAGCAAACAAAAACTTGGAAACAAGAAAAAGAGCAGCAATTACAAGCCAAAGGATACTTCCTATTTGCTGTGTTTTCTTTCTTTCTTTCTTTTTTGTTTTTTGTCTTTTTCCCTTCAGTCTTTTCCAGCGCTTTGAAGTCTTATTTTGTGCATAATTTAATATTCTGATTTTCTACTTAAAATTTTATCACATGCTCCTTGTACTACTAAATCCTCCTTGTGAGCATCTTTTTTGAAGTCTGTGTAATAGAAGTAATATAATTTTCCCGATCTTCCTCCTTTGTCGGACCTTTAAAAGTTATTTCAAATTTTTCAAATTGGAAGTACCGCTAGGATGAACTTCTGGTATGTACATCTTGGTCTTCATTTCAGACTATTTTCTCCCAATACAGTCTCCAAAGTAGAGCCATGCAGTCAAATGACCTGAGCATTTCTAAGGCTAAGTAAACCTTTTTTTTAAAGATGAGTTATTGAAAAGTTTATTTAATATTTAATACCAGACCGCTTAGATTAGATGAGTAAACCAACAAGTTCATGGCCAGCATGCAACTTAGGAAACACATCACGTGTACAGGGAAAAGCCACTCTGGGTTATGCAGCCCAACTCCCTCAGCTCCAAAGGAAGCCATTAATATGAATTTCTGTTCTCAGAGATTTTTTTTTTAAGGAATGGAACATACAGTCTTTCTCTTAAAGTGACCTCTGGATATTGCAGGCACAAGAAAGTCATTCTCTAGGATGGTAGCAAGAGAACGCTACAAGGCTTTGTAAGAAGAAAGTTTATATCAGCCACGCTATTTATCCAAAAGCTATGAGAGGCTGTGTGTCTTTATCTTTCCCATAAATTCCCATGCATTTCAAGGAAATCACTACATGGTGTCTGCATAGGGTTTCATTGATCATGGTTCCATATGTATGATGTCCATGTACAGTTTCATTCATGGTTTCAGTAGAAGATTTTGACCATAGCTTTACTTTTATTTTTAAAGCATGTATGTATGTGCATGTGGTGTATTGTGTGCACACATATGCATTTTCATATGTGTGTGGATACGCATGCTCTCATGGGCGGGTGCACCTGTGTGAGCATGTGGGCACATGTACACGAGTGTAAGTTCAGATTTTAGAGGTTGCTACTGGGTGTCTTCTATTGTCTCCAGCTTAATACTGAGACCAATGTTCACAGATTCGGTTAGTCTAAGGAGCCAGCTCACTCCCCACATCCTGAAACTGGGACTACAGATGGGCCGCCATACCCAGCAGACTTTGATGTGGGAGCTGCGGATCTGAAGTTTGGTCCTCACCCTCATAGGACAGACACTTCCCTGGATGAACCATCATCTGCTCAGCCCCCGACTTTACTTTTAGGTGAAAATGAAATGACCTTACCATGACAGGTTTGCAATCCTGGTATCCTCTACACTGTGCTCAACCACATGATCGAAGAAGTCCTACAAATTCTCAGTACGACTTCCATAAAACGAATGTGGCCGGGACTCTGGATTTCAGTTTTGGTGACCCATAATAATCAAGTGTCTCAGATTTCCCCTGAATTACCAGAACCTCATGTTGCCTACGTGTGTTAGAGATTGAATAGGTCCTGTTTGTTAGGGTTGAAGTTTGGCTCTGAGAGGCACTTTAGCAAAATCTAGATATAGTCAGTGCTTGTTAACTTTCTTATGTCGTGAATCAAAGCTGAATCCCTCCTGAAGGATAGATTCTTGGACTTGAGGGGTATATCTCAGTTGATAAGAGTGCTTGTTTAGCACACATGAAGCCCTGGATTTGATCCTCAGCACCACATGGTAGTATACACCTGCATTGCCAGCCCTCCAGAAGTGAACGCAGGAGGATCAGAAATTAAGCGTGACCCTCAGCTACATAGCAAACTTGAAGCCAGCGTGGGATACAGGAGACCCTGTGGGGGGGAGGGGAGAGGAATATATCATCCTTCTAAAAATGTATACCTATGCAAAACGTTTCTCAGCATCATGGGATTAAGACCTCCTTGTCTCTGATTCATGGGCTCTTCTCTATGAATCCTATATTAATAGATAAAACTGCTGTAAAGAAAACCACAGTCTGGAAGACTTAAGTAACAGGAATTTATTTCTCCTATTCTAAGGGCTGGAAGACCAAGATGTTAGGTCAACAGGATTGGTTCTTCCTGAAGCCTTTCTTTCTGGCTTGGAGATGGCTATTTCTTCCTGTGTGCTCATGTGTTATTACCTATATGGGTGTCCATGTCCTCATGTCATGCTGTGAAGACACCATTCCCATTGATTTAACCCACTATGATGACCTCATTTGACACAGCACCAATTCAAAACCCTGTCTCCACTCATGGTCACATTCTGAGAGACCTGAATTTGAGACATCAGCATATAAATCTGGAAGGGTACCCAATTTAGTTCATAGCAAATCCCCAGGCTAATCAGGGATCTGTAACCCAGTGAGGTCAGAAACTTGAGCAGCAGAGGCAGAGCCGCAGCTGGGGTGTCACATCATCCAGTCTTCCATAACCCTACTGTCTGTTTCATAAGCCCGCACTGTCCATGTGCTTTTTTAGACTGTGGTGTGTTGTCCCAGGAGCCTACGGGTGATGTCCAGAGAGTCATATTCCAGGTGAGACAAGAGTAGAGATACTGCCTCTGTCCTGGTTCTCTGGTAGCATCAGGATGAGACTGAGGATTCTGATCACCCTCCAGTTCCCCTAGGATACCTGTGCATACAATATCCAAAGTAACCTCAAGGAGTTTGCCTAGTAGCTTCTGGAGGACCAGTGAGGCAATGAGGGTTACCAATGAAATCCCAATATGGGTGACCTTTCCTCTACTACTGAGACCCAGAAGATGATACCCTCCTGGTATTGGTGTCTCCTGATGCCTTGGGAAATAAAGGACTTTGGTTATAAATCTTCGATCTGGTGGCACTTTAGCATTAGGCCTTCTTCCACCTGAGTTGTCAAGGGCTCCAAACTTTCCCCTCTAAGTGTGGGATACTACAGTCTCTGCCACTTCAGCCACAGCCTCCTTTGCAGAATCCCAAAAACTTCATCAGAGGTGGAGAACAGCTCTGTGTGTGCACGCATGTTTGTGTGTGTGTGCATGTGTGTGTGCGTGTGCACATGCATTCCTGTGTGCGTGTGTGTATATGTGTGAGTGGTGTGTGTGTGTGTGTGCGTACATGTGAGCATGAGTGTACAGGCACTATGGAGTGCGCATGAGCCACAGCCCTCACATGGAGGCCAGCGTCTGTTCTCACCTTTCACCCTGTGGGTTCCACATATCAAACTGAGAACTTAGCAGCAAGCACCTTGACCCACTGAGCCATCTTGCAAGTCTTGCTGAGACTTACTATTCAAGAGCTATCACCTTAATTCTGGAAGGAGTATGTAGCTGCTCTCTTTGGATGTCTTTATTTGTGATAATTTAATCTTGGGGTTTGTTTTCCAAGCAGAAGTTTACTACATTTTCTGCTTTGTATGCAGACATGCATGTAATTAGTGTGTGTGTGTGTGTGTGTGTGTGTGTGTGTGTGTGTGTGTGTGTGATTCCTCTGTTGTTTGCAGCATCTCCCAGTTGGGAATTATTTGTAAATTTAGCTAATGAGCATTTAACACATTCCCTTTGATGAAGCTGTTAAATCTGAGCTCCACACTGGCATCCCACCAGACATCTCCCCCTTGCGAGAGCTGTTAGTGTTTACCTATTCTTAACTGCTTAGTGGTGGTTTCTTATTTGTTGGCTCAATAGGGAACTAACCTTTAGTCTTCTCTGGAAAGAAAAATTGGTGCTTGAGTTTTGTAAGAAAATGCTTCCATCTGTATTCCGAGCAGGTCCACTCTACTGGCAGGCTTTCGTATTCACCAAACAAAACGAACAGGCAGGCAGAACAAACATTTCAGAGTCACCTTAACCGGCCCTGCCGGTGGCAGCCACATACAAGCCAGAGCTGTTGGCTTTTGCAAGAACAAATAGCAGACTCAACACCTGCAGGTGCCACCATCAGCAAGGTTTCCTGGATTTAATTATGGCCTGATCTCTAGAAAGGGAGCGCGTGTCCGGTGTGCTTTGCAATCACTTAGAGTAAGCAGAGTGGCCCTGGGTTTTGCCCACAAGATGAGCCCTCCTTTCCATCAGCACATCTGGGATGTGATGTTCCAAATCAAAGACTTAACCAGAGGCAGCATACAGGGCTTTAAAAGTCAGACAATTAAAACTAAATAGAACTGAACATCTAGAAGAAAGTAAAAGGGAGGGATAGTCACCATTTGCATAAATAGTCATCTTTGCACAAAACAGGAAGCCATCTCTCAGCTTAAAAACAACTCCTCACTCTATAAATGTGTGTGTGTGCACATTTCAGGGGCAGGCATGGGTGTGCCAGCGTGTAAGGGACAGGGGATGACTTTCAGAAGTTAGTTCCCACATTATACCTTGTTTGATTCTGAGTCTCTCTTGTTTCTGCACCTGTGTGGCCTCCTCCAGGCTAGCTGGCACATGGGGTTCTGGCCAATACTTCTGTCTCTGCCCACTCACCTTGACGTAGGAATGTTGTGAGGTGAGCTACCACATCCAGATTTTTAAGTGGGTCCCAGGAATAGAACTCATAGCATCAAGCTTGTGTGGCAAGTACATTGATCCACTGAGCCATCTTCCTGGCATCCTATTACATTCTTGTCTGCCATATTTGTAATCCTTGGTCACCTTTTGCTGAGTTCAAGAATAGTTCAATTTGCAGTCTCCTACTTCTCAGCAAATGTCATGCCAATCTTCAAGCCAATATACAGACATACATGGAATGCACATGCCTGAGCCTGTGGCACGTGTGCATGTGCAGACACACACACACACACACAGATGGACACATACTTCACTTTTGGCCTATTCTAAGGCCAGAAAAGTGGGTTCTAGTAACAGTTAGATTAACAGTGAAGATAGCACATTGACAAAATCATCTGTGTCCATGTCTGGTTACCAAACAAGAGAGGGCACAGAGATTTTACCCTCTGTCCTTGAGACTACTAGGTAGTGGCCAAAGGAAACTGTTGCGTTTCGTGCAGGTGCAATTTAAGGGCATGCCTACACCCTTTGCTTTTTATTGTGCTGAAGAAGGACAAGGAAAAGAAAAACAGTGCACAGCATCAAGTTCTACGGAAGCATTCCTAGCCCAAGTCACCTGGAGGAAACTGGAGAAGCCTTTTACATTGTAAGTGGATGATGGGTGATGGGAAACGCAAAGGGAAGTCCGGAGCTGCCAGTGTTGCCTCAAGGTGGAGCAAGGATGACTCACCCTGTGCAAACATGGTAGGTTTTTCATTACTGAAGACTTGGTTGACCCTAACATACCTGAGTCTAATTACGTCACTGTCTCAGGGACCTCTGGCTTCGCCTCTGTAGTTGTTTTCCTACGGCTTTGGGACAAAGGTCCATAGAGTAGTAAGAGGACAGACACATCCCTGTCTGCATCTAGACCTTGAGTGCATCTGTCTGAAGATCTGTGGAGATCCTCAGATCTTCGTGATCATCAGTGGTGGCCTTTGCCATGGGTGAATAAACTTCTTGATGAGACCCGTCATCCTCAGATATAGGTATAGATGGTTAAGCCTAGTGTGGCTGTTGGGTTTGGAAAGCATCTGAAAAGTTGGAATGAAGAACAAGAACAATGAGCTTTACATTCCGTTGTATGTGTGCACATGTGTGTAGGTACACTTGTAGAGGTGGGAGGACAACAGATGGGAGTCAGTTTCTTCCTTCCCACATCTGGATCCCTGATATCAAACTCAGATCTGCAGCAAGTGCTCTTATCTCCCGAGCTATCTCACTGGCTCAAGGGCAACGAGCTTTATACATGTGTGTCATGGGTCAACCATGGGGATGCTGCTTGTTTAATATATAACCCAACAATGATTTCAGACCTGTCCTGGCGACATTCACATGTTAAACACAAGTAAGAGCCATGACTCCAGGGAAGGAAACCTACCTATTTATGAAATCCTTACTGTCTTTATCTGAGAGCACAGCCAGCACCTTTTAGATGTTAACCTTTGTTTCCATTGTACATGATTAGAAGTTCTCTTCTACCTCCAGTCAAGAACTAGGTACAAGTAAGAAATTGCGGTACAACACTGGCATGGTTGTTATGGGAGTGACCAACCACACTCTATTGGATGAAAGGCCTGCTCCATGAGACTGAGAGCTGGAAGGTTTGAGTCTAATCTTCAGACTGGACATGGTAGGAGACTGGTAGGAGACTTCAGACTGGACATGGACATATGGATGACTCCTACATCCACAACAGAGGCACGTGCAGGCCTATACATACATGTGCACATTAATAAATGTAACTTTTTCACATTGAAAATGAAAGAGACAAGAGGGAATGCTTTCTCTATGCTGGCCTTACTCTGCTTTATTCCTGGCTGGTCTGTGTCACACCATTCCTAGCATTTCCTGTCATTCTGTTCATGATTGCACAGCTACATGGTCTAGAAATGACCATACATCATCATAGGGTGATTAGGATAATGGTCGGCTGCTTCTTATTGGTGTTTTTAGAACATTGTTTGATGTACATGTTCAACTCTTTCTCATATTGAGGAATGATTATCATCAAAAATACCCAAGAAGCCAGCCTATGGTTCAGTAGTAAAATACTTGCCAGCATTTGAGAGACCCTGGGTTTGATTTCTAGTACTGTAATTAATTATTTAATTAGTAATTAATTAAAAACACTTGAAATTGTATTGTTACTTTTTGGTCCTTGTATTACAGACTCAGTGGGAAATCTTTAATATCTTAAGGGGCCCAACTCATGTGGTCACATCTCAGACCAAGTAGCCCCAAAGACCAGCCTCTCAAAAACATTTTCTATCACTAATAACACGATTTGGACGATGTCACTCTGAGCAGAACAGTGTCTTCAATGTAGGAGATACCCTTACTGCTGTAGCTTTAACAGCCATGACTAACACTGTTACTTGAACTGTTTCTCTCTCCTGGATTCAAGTTCAAGATAATCTGAGTTCTACTTAGTAAAATCACAGATTACATCAGGAAAGAAAATAAAGTCTAACTTCATTATGATTTGCCAGACAATGCCTTCGGTATAGCTGAAAGCCAAGTTTCTCCTATGGCATTTTACCTATAATTCTTCTTACTAGTTCAAATCATGACACAACTCAGTAATGATTGTTCAGGCTACTGAGAACCCCTCAAAGAAGAACCACCACTGAGTCTGTAAGTGCAAATTTCATTCACTAAACTAAGTGGCCTTGAAAGAACAGAGATCAATAGTAATCATGGCCAGTACATCAGAATTTCCACTAAGATGAGTCTGGAGGTCATTCTTTCTGTTCATTCAACTGGGCTGATGTCGGCAAATTTGGGAAGCCAGGAGAATTTGTTTCTGTCTTCAGGCTTCAGAATTTCTTCTCTCTCTTACTTTCCCATGGTATTTCCTTTCTTGCCTCCTTTTCTATTTTAAAAAAAAATCTCTGTATTTATGTTTGACGCATCATAGCTGTAGGTATCAGTGGATTAGAATGTGGCATTTCAATTCACGTCTGCGTTGTGTAATAACCAGGTCAGGGTAATTAGAATATCCATAACCTCAAACATGTGTCCTTTTCTTGTATTGGAAACATTCAAGATCTTTTCTGCCACCTTCTCTAAAATATTAACTAATTTGTCATCAGCCATAATCATCCACCGTGTTCTGGACCATTGGGAGTTATTCCACTTAACCCCTGTTGCCTTCTATTTCCTCTTCCTTATCAAAGTCAAAGACAATATGACAAGTCCTCTTTTCTGTGTCTGGAGTTAAGAGTTGCTTTGACTAAAGACATTTCAAATAAACTGGGCATGGTGGTGCACACCAGTAATTCGAGCACTAGGGAGGTAGGTGCAGGAAGATGAGGAGTTCAAGGTCATTCTTGGCTACATAATGCATGAGGATGGGTCTGGGCTATATGAGACACTGCACTGGGGTAGGAGGGAATGGGGTCCCAGTAACATCTCCAAATAACTGGATCCACCAGAGATATTCTGATTGTGGAGGCCAATAGACTCCCTTTGGTTTATGAATAGGTGGATAATATGAATATGAATAGGTGGATAATGTTGGATAACTCAATGTTATCAGAGAAAGCCTATGTAAATTCACATCAGTGACACTCATTTCTGTAGGATGCTTCTCCATTTATGCCTAACTACCATGCAACATAACCGTTATATACATCATTAAGTCTGTGTCAGATTAATTTGCCTTCTTGGATTTTTATTTGACGACATCTATAAACACCATACACATGCACTCTGGCTTTCTACTTCTTGGTACTTACAAATTGCTTACCAATAAGATTTTTTTTCAAGGCGCATAATGCCAGTGTGTTTAATACTTGACAAAATGAGGGACCGAAGATTGATAAGACAGAATACTGTCACCCCCTTTTCCAAAGGGATGTATCATTGCTGACTAATTAGGACAACATAGTTGAAAACTGGAGATTGATATTTTTTCTGTACTTGCTTCAAGCGAAATCAATTGAAAATAACCTTTAAAGATGAGTGGGAAGAGGAGGCAGTACAGTGGGGCGGGTTTAAGGGGAGCAGAGCAGAACTGCCTTCTGTCAGCCTCTCTGACCTCATTGTTCAGATCTGTGGTGTGGGAGTCTCAGTTCCTGCCTCACGGGGCTGGTACGGGACTAATGGAGTGACGAAAGTACTGTTTAATGCGTACTCAAGATTGTCACGTACAGAAAAATGTAGCATCTGCCTGCAGGTAGTCTCTGAGAGAAAAGGAGTCAGCCCTACTCTCCCTGCCTGCCTGAACGATATCCCCATAAGGACTATGACGGCTCTAACTTATCTAAGTGTGGGAAGTGCTTTCTAGAGTCTCCCCGGTCTTGGTGTATCCACGTTGTGAGAACTGTTCCTCCAGTAGGCTAAGCTCTCTCCAGAATGTTAAATAAAGAGAAAAAATAATAATAAGGTGTGAAAGAAGGGACAAAAGATAGAACTTATCCACTGGATGTTGCCCTGTTTATTAGAAGCAAACAAGGGCCCTAAGCAAGGGCTGGGAATAAAACCACAGCTTGGTGCACCAGGCGCTCTCTGTAATTGTGATTCATGTTGTTGCTGGTTCCCCCGGGGGGAGTTTGGGGGCTAAGGTTAAAAAAAAAGAAAAGAAAAGAACTGAACATTTCAGACTTGAACATGGAAAGTCTAGAGCCAAGAAAAACTGATGCTAGGGTCTAAGAGTTAGGTTATATTATGTTCTTTCTGAAAAGAGCTGCTGGCGTTTTGAACACTCATCACACAATCAGGCAGGGGACATTAAAAAAAAAACACTGGATTGGGACAGGAAAGAACTAACTTTGGGAATGTACTTAATGAAGTGCCTTCCGGTGTTACTTGAGATTAGAAGGTGGGCAGAGCTGCCTTCTGGAATAGTCTTTTTCACAAGACTCACACAGCCGGAAGAGACAGTTGAATCTGGAGTCTTATTTCTTGCCTCCGGGAACTACATAACTAATCCATCCCATCTGAATTGCTAGCCAGTTCAATTTTTCAAAAGATTTTAAACCATCATCTCCCCTGAATTCTGGGCTCATCTGCCATCCACCACAGGCAGAGAGTGACACAGCCACCTAGGGGCTCCCTACCGCAGGATCCCAGCCCACGTCCTTACAGGATATGGGCTAATGGAGCCTTCCACAGAAATGTGGGGATATGAATATTAATGTAGATATTCGCAGCACTTGGCCTTGAGGCTCTTGCAGGTGTCTGTGCACCGGCCTGTGGTCTCCTCACCTATTAAAAATCGCCTTTGGGAGGTTCTCCCCCTGGGAGTGCTGTGAAGGACACACTGCTCAGACTTAGAGTCCCATGGGATCTCAGTCCCTTAGGATGAGGTCAGAGGCAGAGCTGGGCCTTGACAGTCTTGCTCTCCCAGTAAGTAGGGATCGGAGCACAACAATGACGACAAATGACAAGTGAGTTACATTGCTCACGGGTTCTACACCAAGCCTTAGAAAGCCTATTTAATTCAACAGCAGCTCTGAAAAGTAAACCAGGCCCACCATGATCTACAGTGACCTAGAGTACCTCAGTCAATCCAGACACAGGTTAGAATAAAGTGGTTACAGGGTGACCTGCCAAGGCCAGATGATCCACACCCTGTAGGAGGTTGTAGTGGTACTGGGACTGGTCCTGAAAACATTCTCAGAACCACAGCTCTCCTGAAGCAGAGCTTGGCAGACGTTACACTTCTCCTTAGGCAGAGATCAGTAACCAAGGGAACATCCTCACGCCATTTGTAATTCTGCCTGCTGAATGATGGGTTTGAGGCAGCCTTGGCTGCTCCTTTCCTTCTTCTTAGAGTGTAAGTGAAGTGAACCATCCCATCGGGTTCACAGAAGGCAGCAGCTTAATGTCTACTTTGTTTATCCCCAACATAGGCTGTGAGGGAAAGGTTCTACCAGCCCTTTCTCTGGAGCTGGAGATCCAGCTCATCCCGGAAGGGGAGGAGAACTAGAGGCTTCACTCACATTACTGGTGCCAGATCTATATTTTCTAAAATCTGTATACTAGCATCCTGTAGTTTGTCCACAGGATATAGTGAGTTAGGATCCCCCAGCCCCGCCCCAACGAGTCACTAAATATCATACCCAGTTCTCTGCCAATGGCCCTGTAAGTTGCCTTAGGACAGCCATGCAAGCTGTCCTTGGAAGAAAAAAAGTAAAGGTTCTATCAAACAATATCTATAGATATTGGTTATGTTTACACATTTTGTGAGCTTTGCCGTTCACCAGGCAGCTAGAGAAACCTGAAAAACGGCCCCTGACCTAATATGGGTGGCCACACTGTTTCATGGAAAAGCCTCTGAGTCACAATAGGTCCTTAGCTGGCATGGTTCAGGAAAGCAAAGTGGAACTCTAGGTGCTGAAAAATGACGTGTCAGTATCTGCCGTACCCAGGCTGTTTCCACAGGTGCCACAGGAATATGGTAACGCCCGCCATTCACATGTTTCTGGAGTGGTGAACTTCAGCTTTGTAGACAGATTCAGTCCTATGGCCATCAGAGTGTTTACAGTTGTACTGTTGGCCACACGAGAAAGCAGGCCAGAACTTAAACAGAGCTACACAGCCAGGAAACTGTCACAGGGTCAATGGACCCTGACCTGGGGCAGAGATCAAAATATAGTTTAAGGCAAAGACTAATGGCAAATTAAAAAAAATGGCTGGAAACAGACTTCAGAGTCTGTTCACAGATCCTGATCAAGGGATCTATGTCACCTTAGTGACTCAAAGATGCTGATCACTGATCGAATGACATCACCTTCATACAAAGGTCAATGGGAAGGTGCTTCTTTACTACAGTGAGGTCCAAACTGGAATGATAACATTAGGTTCTTTCTCACAAGAATGTAGAGAAGATGAATCAGCAACTGGTTAGACACTAGCCCAGCATCTGCCTAGACCCTTAAGTCCTCGATACACAGTCGCTGCCTCTGTTTTCATGGTTACTCTACCAACAAAAGGACTGCATTTATTGCTAATGGCTCACATTTCAAATAATACTTTGTAAGTGGCAGTTCTGAGCTGTGGACCTCAGCCTGTGTGATTCGGTCCCGGGCTCCCTGTCAGAGGGAAAGAAGGTGGCACAAAGTAATTGCCTGGAAAGTCTGAATTGTGTTTACATCTTGCTGAATCGGGGTGGGAGGAAGCACCTGGATAAAGAACCAATTTTCTCTCTAAAATGTTTCAACATCTCAGTAGGGTTTTCCAGCCTCGGCTCTCTGTGCTACGCACTGACATTTGCCTTTTCCAAAGAGCATGAGTTGAAAATCTTAGCACAGTCGTTGACTAAAGAGCATCGACTCTGGTTTGCACTTCTAATGCAGGCAACACAACAATGCCTGGATGTCTGCTAAGTCCTTTCTACTAATCGATCTCTCTCGCTCTCACGGTCCTTCTCAGACTCCCACTTGTCCCCCAAATTTTTCCATTTTCTGCAAAGAAGAAGCCAAAACAAATAAACAATCAAGGTCCTTTTCAAGGTCCTTTTCTGAGCCAGATGGATGCATTGTTCTTTAGATGACTAGAATCTACCTTCTGACTTTGCTTCTTAGCTTTTCCCTTAGGAGAAAAGGAAGCCAGGCAATGGTGGCTCACACCTTTAATCCCAGCTCTTGGGAGGCAGAGGCTCTGGTAGAGAGAGGCATGCTGGGAACCATTTCACAAGTAGTGGACTAGACCTCTTCACATGAAGAGAGGGCTTTTCTCTAGCACTTTGCTGGCACCAGTGTGGTCTGAGCATGCCATAGGCCACTAAGAAGATGACATGGCGCTTTATGGCTCAGATACCCAGTCACCAGAACACAGGGGACCATCAAAAGAATTTCTTTGAGTGTTACTGCATGTTTCTATTTTTCTTTTATTTTTTATTTATTATTTTATTTTTTTCTTTTCTCTTGCCATTTTTTTCTTTCTTTTTGATTTTTGTTTTTTTCCAGACAGGGTTTCTCTGTTGTAACTCTGGCTGTCCTGGAACTCACTCTGTAGACCAGGCTGGCCTTGAACTCACAGAGATCCACCTGCCTCTGCCTCCCGAGTGTGTACACACACTCACACACAAGGCTCACAACCATCTTCCAGAAATCTGACACCCTCTTCTGGTCTTCATAGGTACCAGTCATGAACATGGTACAAAGACATACATGAAGTATACACATAAAGTTAGAATAAGTAAATCTTTTTTTTTTTTAAATACCTGCTGGAAATCCTTGTGATTTTGAAAGAGGAAATACTTGCTAGAATGTCGATTTCCATGTGAAAGCTTTGTATAGTATACCTAAATATATATTTTATTTTAAACTAGTAACATTTGATTAGCGCTTATAATGCTTCAGAATTACTTTACAGCAGCCTATGGCCATACCACCCTGAATGTTCCCAAACTCATCTGCATGTTTACATCACTATTTCATGGAACTGGACAGGCTTCATGCTACTTCAGAGCTCCATTTTAGAGAAGAGAAAATTGAGGCTCTGTAGGATTGAATAGCGGGTCTAGCAAGTGGCTTTAAATGATTCTCTGCCAGCCTCTCGAGGCAGCGAGCGGGGGACCTGCAGCCTGCCTGAGCCGTTTCTGTCCAGAGTGTCACCTCCTCCCTGAAACATGCCCAGGACCTCTTCGATGCAAAGCGAGGAAGGGGTTCAGGACAGGGAAAGAAGAGGCTACTGGGCTCCAGCACTTGAGGACCCGAGTCCTCCCAAAGCATGTACTGTACAAGGCACCAATCTCCGTGCCTGCGAAGGCAAAGGCTGAGGAGCCAAGGGGCTGCAGCTGTGGGGGATCCCAACAGCTGCATGAGGTTAATGTGAGACAAGAAAGGGTCTGGGGAAGAGAATTTCTTTGTTGCTCCATTCTTAACATTCTTAGCATTTCCATAACGACAGGCAGTGCCTCCAGAGGCAGGACGAAACTTCCGGAAGAGTATCCTAGTGTTGTGAGAGACAGTCGTTTTGTCATTTGGCACAGAGGAGAAACTCTAGGTCATAGTGTGCGCCGCCTCAGGGAAGCTCTGACTTCAAGGAAGCACAGAGGAGTGGCCCTGTGGAGTGTCACACCCGGCCCAGGGGAGGAGAATCATCTCCCCCTTGGTTTGTTTACTTATGGCGATAAAGTAGCCTGAACTGAGGACACTGAGTCTGAGGCAAGTCCCAGGTTTATGTACAAAGCAACTTTCTTTGATTGTGACGACACTTTGAGATGCGAATGCTGATGCTTTCTTTAGAGCTGTAGTTGTCCAATGTTCAGAAGAAGAAATGTGTAAGATGTCCAGGAAAATGTGAGATGTTCAGTTAAAACATTAATTTCAGGTGTGTGTATGTGTATGTTTGTGTGCAACTATAAAATGTGTGAGTGTGTACGTGTGTATTTGTAAACACATAATCGTGTGTGTGTGTATAGAGAGGGGAGAGTGCAATATTTAGGATAGGATTATGCCCAAAAATGTATATTTTTCTCTCCATCCCCATGAAGTATCCATGTTAACAAAATACCACTACCCTTCTATAAAAATTAGCATGTGACTACAAATTATAAGTTTTAAGGAAAATGCTTAGTATAACGAATTGTAATTACAAACTTAAGGTAATTTCTCTTCCTTCCCTTTTTTCTGAGGAAGGTTCTGGGGACCAAGTCCAGGACCTTGTGTGGGCTAGGGAAGGCTCCAGTGCTGAGCACCCCCAGCCCTTTCCATTAGATCTCATGCGGTAATTTTCCACTTGAAACAAATCTGTGAGTTTGCTGTCAGGGAAGCAATTAGGTGAGGTTTTCTCTTGAGTTTAAGTGTCATTAAGTACTCCATAAAAAAAAGCATGCAGAAAGGATGCTTTTGAAATCCTTTAAGCTTTTAGAAGTCAATTCCCATTGAACCTTTGCTCAGTGTCCAACACTGTAGATGATACTGGTGTGGGAAACAGGAACGAAATGAACTTCTCAGCCTTCTTGAGACAGAGTCTAGAGAACAGTTTCTGGAGGATGTGTAAGTCTAACTACAACTGTAAGCAGGAGAGTTTGCATGTGATACTGTGTTGGGGAAATCCCACATTATAAAGATTTCCATTTCAGAATGGTTTTAGAGGCTGGTATTTATTTTTATTATTTACTAGTGCTGATAAAATTCTACATTTAGATCATTTCATTCCTTCTTAATGTATTGTTACCAGGGAGCCTGGAGTCTGTTTTGCAGGTTCTTAGTCTCACAAATGGAAAAATTAGAAACCCAACTTACAAGGAAACTCTAGAATAAGTGTATTAGAGTTTGGAGGGAAAAAAAAGTCACCAACAATGTAGGCAAGCTGGAGACCTTATCAGCTGCCAAGGGACGGGAGATGGATGGGAGAAAGAAGGAAAGTTGTGCTTTGGGGGTTAGAGTGTGCGAGAGCAGGCAGGCTCAGCAGTGGACAGCTGTAAGCAGATTCATGGTGGAATAGGCTCTTCAGAGAGAAAGAATGCCCAGAATATCCAGGTAGGCAGGCTGCTATCTGAAAAAGAAGTCAAAAAGAAATAAAATAAAATATACTATCAAGAGTATTGGGTACCAAATGTTGTGCGCCATCATGTTTGTGTAATTTATCCTACCATGAAGCTTTGTTTGTTTTAAAATTATCACTTAATTTCCGTAAGATCTACACAGTTCTCAGTGCCATGATCTTGGCTAACGGAGAGGAGTAAAGTCAGAGTTCGACACATAAGTAATTTGACCGCCTCCTTCACGTCAGAAGAGCCCTTTGGATCCACCCTTCACTAATGTTATGAGATCTGCTTCAGTACTTACATCAGAGAGCAAGGGATGGAAATCTCAGGTTCCTGTTGTTTCCATTTCTTCATGGGAATTCATAAAGCAAATTGATAGGAAAGTACTGAAATCACACAAAGTGTATTTTCTGACCACAAAGGAATTGAATAACTATAAGTTAATACCATAAGGAAATTTGTGAGTATGAGAAAATTAAACAAATATTATAATATAATATAATATAATATAATATAATATAATATAATATAATATAATATAATAAAATAATAATAGCTGAGGCATCAAAGAAGTTATCCCATGGAAAAGATATATTGATATGAAATAAAAGAATACAGCATCTGGGATACAGCTCAGGGAGGACTCAGAGAGAGGGACATGCTGCTAATTGCTGCCTTAAAAGATGGACCACTCTCAAATAGTGAACCTTCTTCTCCACAGAAGTAGAAGCAGCCGAGTGTGGGGATTTACACTCAACACACGGGAGATTGAGACAAGAAGATTAAAAACAAATTCAACTTTGGGTACACTGGGGGATCCAGGCCAGCCATCGTGCATGAGACCCTGTCTCAAAAAAAGAAAAAGAAAAGAAAGGAAAGGACCCATTACAAAAATAGAAAGAAAAAAAAATCAAGATATAGTACTAAAATCTCTTGACCTCTGCAAAAAAAAAAAAATCAATTACGTCTATGACCTATGCTAATAAGTTTCTGACTAGACAATTCTTTGATATGTATTCACCTCTGCCCTCTATTTATATATTTTTGGTGGTTGTCACAGGACCATTCTCTACTGATATTTGTTGGCTAAGACTTATTTTCTCAAGTCCTTTCTCACTGTGGTGGTTTAAATGAAAATGGCCCCCATAGGTCCATAGGGTGTGGCACTATTAGGAGGTATGTCCTTGCTGGAGTAGGTGTGGCCTTATTGGAGGATGTGTGTCACGGGGGTGGGGTTTGAAGTTCCAGAAGCTCAAGCCAGGCCCAGTGTCACTCTCTCTTCCTGCTGCCTGCTTATACAGATATGGAACTCCCAAGTACTTCTCCAGCACCATGTCTGCCTGCATCCTGTCATGCTTCCCTACCCTGACAATAGTGGACTAAACCTCTGAACTGTAAGCCAGTTCCAATTAAATGTTTTCCTTTATAAAAATTGCTGGGGTCATAATGTCTCTTCAAAGCAATAGAAACCCTGACTAAGACAGTTACCCTAACCTACTGAGGCACTGTCCCTGAGGAAGACAATGATTCTACTTATTCTTGAACTCACAATCAGGAGCCCTCACAGTTCTTGCACATTCAGGGACACATTTTCTTGGATTCTTACTTCTGTCAAGCTCCAGGCAGTAAAGGGATGGCAGCCTCTGTCTGACTACACCTCTGTCTGACTACAGTTGAATGATGACATGTTTCAATAGAGGTATGAACAGAATTAGATAAGAAAAGACAGGGTACTAGTTCCTTTTCTCTCTGAGGTGACCAAAGACCAGACAGAAACAGCTTATAGGATTTCCTTCTAGCCTGTTCTCACTGTATGCCCAAAGCTGCGCCATGAGTCTTTTATTTTATCGCATTCAAGAAGAGTTCCTTAGTGGCCAATTGATAGTTCTTTTACTTGAAATTTAGATGTAGTGGGAGGAAGCTGTATAAGAACTGCCTTAGTGGGGCTAATAAGATGGCTCGGCACTGAAATTCAAGCCAGTGCAAGACTGATGACCTGAATTCGATCCCGGAACCATGTTAAGGTGAACAGAGAGAACTAACTCCACAAAGTTGCCCTCTGCCCTCCACCTGTGGGCTGTGGCATGTATACAATCAAACACACACACACACACACACACACACAGTAGGGCTGGGGCTGTAGATCAGTTGGCAGAGTGCTTGCCTAGCATACACAAAGCCCTAGGCTGGATCCGCACAAGCCAAGTGTGATGGCACATGCCTGTGATCTCAGCACTCAGCAGGTGGGAGCAGGAGCGTCAGAAGTTCCAGCTCATTCTCAGCTTCATAGTGAGTTGGAGGCCAGCCTGAGATACATAGGGTCTTGTCCTATGGGTAAATTGAGTAAGTAAACAAATAAAAATTAAAATAAATGAGTCAAAAGAATGGCTTTAGTATTTTGAAAGTCAATTATCGTGTTTGGCTAGTAATGTAGGGATGACCCCAGGATTACTACCAGGTCAAACTGGGCAATTCTCTCCAACAAAGAATCTGCTCTGGGAATTCAAATGTTTTTTGTCATTATTTCGCAACTGATGCTTCTAAGCTGTTCCCTAAATGTTTGATTATTTTATATACCAGACCTAAGTGGGCTCCCTGATGTTGTCCCTAAAGAATAATTATAATTTCAGCACCTTATTCTAACTCACAGAGCTTTTCATCTTAATCCTGAGAAAGTATCAAATAGTTGAAGTCGCCAAGAATCTGACCTCTATAAAAACAGAATGTCTTTGGTTTCACTTACGTTGTTTCCTTAGACAATGGAGCCACCCAGTGATCACAACATTCTCAAGTCCAGTGATGTATGTGAAGCTTAAAGACAGAGAAGTAGAAAAAGGATCCCAACAGCAGCTGCTGAAGCGAGTGTAGCCCTAAACCAGCAGCAGTCTTCTAAGAACTTGCTGGAAATAGTCAATCTCGGGCCTGGACCACCTTACCCAGATCAGAAACTCTGGAGCCCCCCAGGGAATTGTGGTGGGACTAACATCTAAAAAGCAATGGGCTAGAACCTGATGGAAAGTCCGGGAGTGTATTCTATCTGGGGTCTTTACAATGCCTGAACAATGAGCATTACCAGTAGAAGGACTCTTTGCACCCCAACTGTCAGGCTCCTGGCTTATCCCTTTGGCTTGACTGTACAAAAAAAATGACAAGTGGGGCAAAGTTCACTCGGTGGTTCCAGAGTAATCAGCTTCCTGTGTCTGCGAAAACAGCAGTAGGGCAGGATGGATCGCACATCATCCTGGTCTCAGGGTGTACTCTCCCTAAAGACTCACTTCGTACAGTGTGTTCAAGCAGACGTAGGTCCCATGACCGGGTCTTGGTATTTTTAATCACGCGTGGTAACAACTCCTCTTAGTCATCTTCCCGTGTCCCATAAAACTGGCCACTTTCCACAGCCACAGCACCACCTTCGTAGGCAACTGCGGAGGAAGATGCTAGCCCTGCCCTAGAAGAGCTTACAGTATGACGAGCTGCCAAACCCATAAATAATAGGCTCCTTCTGGAACAGGATATTCATGAGCCCGCATCTACGGCTGCCCAGAGCTCCATGCCTGCTATTGTACTGCTGGCCTTCCACCCCTTGTTGCCCACAGGCTTCCTCGGATAATGTATGGTTTGCTCTGAGAATGTGACCCCACCAGAATGACCTGTCACCTCCCTCGCGCTGCTAATGGCAGCTGCTTGTCGAGTTAGGTTATTAAAAGTTTGGCCCAGCCTTTTTTTTAAACCCAGTCAGTTTAACTTGGCTCTATTTTACTGGAAAGTAAATCGCTTGGTTGGTTGAATGTAGTCAATTTGATCACTTGACTCATGGCTTGGTGACTTTTTCCACTGATATTTATACAGCAAACATTAAATTTACCCTGAAATAACTCAGATACTCTGTTGGTTTGCATGGAAAAAAGCACTGAAGGGAAGGCCTGGCCCCAGAATGAGTTCTGAATAAGTAGGAGGACAGAAGATACGGAAGAGAGGCAGCTAGACACTCAGAGATGTGCCATGGGAAAAAGCAGGATGGAGAAGAAACACAGCACCCTCCCTGTTTGAGTCTCCTCCTTTGCTGAATCTGGATCTAACTTTTCCTCGTATTCCCTAATCACTTCCTCTCTGTATGTTTACCTCTCTTTCTCTGGTGTTTATTTTACCTATGTGCACGTGTATGTATGTGAATGAGTTAATGGAAAAATGGAAAAATTTAATGGCATTTACCTCAATTAAATATACTGTTTTAAATGCCAGGCATGGTGGCAGACATCTATAATCTCAGCACTCAGGAGATTAGGTGGCAGGAGGATTAAGTTGGAGGCCACTGACCTTACACAGTGATTTCTGGCTCCAGGTTGCTCCAAGCTGACTCTGCCCACTGACAGTCAGAGCAGACTAGCAAATAATCATTCCTTAGGACAGCAAGGACTTGTCCATAAGGGAGGGATGTGGCCATAGGAAACACAGTTAACACAATGCCATTAGTAGACTGGGGCTCTTGTTTGTTCGTTTGTTTTTTATCCTTATATTAAGACTTAAGGTATGGAGGTCAATTATAACAAAGAGCAGGCACCGGCCTCTTCCTCTAAAAGTACAAACATCATCCTCTGTTTACATAGACAAGTCAGGGACTTCTGGTGGGAGCAACTCTGTCTAAGACACTGTTCCGTGAGGGGATGCAGAGAAGTCTCTCCAAGAGTTTAAAACACAGTAAAGGGGTCTGGGGATCTAGCTCAGTTAGTGGGGTGGCTGCCAGCATGTGCCATGTTCTAGGTTTGACCCCCAGCACTGCATAAAACCAGGTATAGTGGTGCATGCCTTTAATCCCAGCACTTGAAAGATGAGGGCAGGATGATCAGAACACCAAGATAATCTTTGGTTACATAGTAAGTTCAAGGCCATTTTGAGTTACATGAAATCCTGCCTCAACCTCCCATTCCCCAAGAGCAAAAGATAGAACCCAGTAAAGAATTAAATGTATAAGTCACACAGCAGGAGGAAGTGTATGGTAAGCACTCAGACTCCAGAACCAGAAAAACCTGATTTCAGGTATATCTTTCAAATAAACGCTGGAACTGGACATCCATGTGTTAGAAACAGTTACTCCTCTCATTGTTGTGGTAAAATATCTGAAAGAAGCAACTTATGGGAACAGAGGTTTATTTGGACTCATGGTTCAGGGGTCATAGTCCCTGGAGGGGACTAGAGCACTGAGGACAGAGATGACTAGGATGGACTCAGTCTGTGGCAATGAGAACTTGTAGCCAGTCACAATGTCACAGTTTACCAGAAAATAGAAAGAACTTCTGGCTGGAAGCGGGGCCCATCTGTAACCCTCGAGGCCTTCCCTTTCAACTCCCAACCCCCTTAGGCTCTACCTCCTAAAGGTTCCACGAGTCTCAAAGCAGCGCCACCAACAGTTGACCAAGTGTTCAAACACATAAACCTAAGTGGGCATTTCACATTCGCACCGTAGCGATACCTTTTGCAAAGATTAACACAAAAAGAGATTCTAGGAGAGGGTGATACGGGTGAATATGATGAAAATCCACTATATACATCCATGAAAATGTCATAACAGGACCCATTAACGTATATAATTGATATATGCTAATAAAAGCATTTCAAATCATAGACCTAAATATACATTTTAAAACTAGAAATTTTCTTCTTCTAGAGAAGCAGTAGTAAAAAATTTTGGTGACTTTGCTAGGTGAAATTTCTTGGTTAAAACAACAAAGTATCTGTGAATGAGAAAATGGGGAGGGCGGGCTGTAGTGGCCCATGACGTAATCCTAGCACTTGCTGGGCAGAGGCAGAGGACTGAGACAAGCCTGAGGCTGGTTTATACAGTGAGTTTAAGGCCATGATGAGAATTTGTCTGAAAATAATGCGGGCATAGTGGTAGTCGATCCCTGCCAATCCCTGCTCTCAGGGGGCAGAGGCAGGGGGATCTCTTTGAGTTTGTCGTCAGCCTTGTCTACATATTGAGTCTGAGGCCAGCCAGGGCTTACACAGTGACGGAGACCCTGTCTAACAAACAAAAACAGCAACAAAAAACAGGATAGCTAGCACCTACTCAAAATTGGAAATGCTTTTGAAGATATTGTAAGAAGAAAGGAGAACCACGGACAGGAAGGGAAGGGATCACTTGCCAATCACAGATCTGATACAGAATTTGTATCCAGATTCTATACTCCGTTGTGTAAACACCCAATAAGAAAGAAGCCCACATTTTTAAACAGGAAAAGGATTAAACAGAATAAAATAAAATAAAATAAAATAAAATAAAATAAAATAAAATAAAATAAAATAAAATAAAATAAAATAAAATAGATCTAGGGGAAAAAATAAAAGGTTGTACTGAAGTACTACTACGGACAGTACTTAGTCACTGTCAGAAATCGTTTGCAAACTGCTCCTGCCGTTTAAACCTAAGTAAAGGGCCGGAAACATTTGTTGTTAACTTCTTAAATGCATTTATCCTTTTGTTTATATTTGGAAACAATGTCTCATGCAGCCTAAGATGACCTCATACTTGCTCTACAGTAGAAAAGACCTTGAACTTCTGATCTTCCTGCCTCTACCTCTCAAGTGTCAGTATTATTAAAAGGGACTGGTCACCACACCAAGGGTCTGGAACCCAGAGCGCCATGAACGTGAGGCAATCAGTCTGCCAACTGGGCTACACACCCAGGTCCACATTCCCAAATTCCTAGTTCCTCATCTTTAAATTGAGGAAAAAATATTGGTGGCACTGCATAAAGGCATATTCTGAGAATAAACGGCACAGATCATGAAGTAATATGAGCTGAAATCTGTGCCCATTAGCTCTGTGCCAGACTTTTAATGCACTTCTGCTCTCTATGTAAGTCAGTGTTAATAGCCTTTGAGATGGGTTCTGCTGTGTCCATGATAGAGCAGTACACAGCATAGAATCAGAACTCTGGAAGAGATGACTCATAATTTTTGAGCATTTTTAATGTCTAGGCATTATGTTATGTGCTAAGAATAACAAGAGGGGGAAAAAGAACCCAAACCACTGTAGTTTGTAGTTCCTGCACTGGAGCAGCTCCAGTCAGAAAGACAGTGAGGCTAAGTAACAATTAAAATGCAATGTGGAAAGTGTTTAGGGAGTGGGATTTGCAGGATGCTGTGGCCGGAAGGGGAAGAAGGGAGGAAGGAGAAGAGTGCAGGGGAGGGGGAGGTAGAAGCAGCATGGCTGGGCGGGAAGAGACTTTTCAGAAAATCTTCTAGGAAAATTGACATCTAATTGCATCTTGATGAACAAGCAGATATGTCATCAGGCAGAGACCCTGTGGGATGCGCAGTGAATGAGGAAAGAGACAAACCAAATATTCACACACACACACACACACACACACACACACACACACACACACACACACACACACACACACACGCATGCACGCGCGCATCCAAATACCAAAACCTGTTGCAGAAGTTTATTTTTAGTTATGTACAAAATACTTGTTTCATGTACCATTGGTTGAGGGTCTGCCTAGGTCTTGGCATTTTGTATTGTCTGCAGGTGTTGGATTTATGTGTGTGTGGCGGGTGGCGGGGGGGGGGGGTGTTTGATTGCTAATGATCTTCAGGTGCTATCACAACTAAGGTGTTCTGAATCAATAAAAACACCTGAGCTCGGATTCGAAGGGTTCCACTGTTGAGGATGGTGCCTGCCATGATGGTGGTTCCCTCTGCTGAGGTCTGGCAGGGTTTGAGTCTATGAAAATGCCTCACTGTCTTCCTTGATGAACCACCACAGCAACATACTGCTATAAAAACCAGTATCGAACTGATGGGGGCTGGGGAGAACATAGGGATCTGGAGGTGTAGCTCAATGAGTAGAGTGCTTGCTTAGCATTCAGGACTGGGTTCAACGCCCAGCACCTCATAAACCGGGTGTGGTAGCACATACCTGTAATCCCAGCACTCAAAAGATGAAGGTAGGAAGATCAGGTCAGAGGTCATCCTTGGTTACAGAGTGATTCCAAATCCAGGGGAGTCGATGTCAGAGGAAGGAGAGACCAATGGAGTCAAACCTCAAATTTGGGCGGAGATGATGTAAGAGAGAAACTGCATTAGAGGAGCCCATAATGGAGGCCTCTGGATGCAGGTGTGACGTCCTGATTCTGACATGATTTCCCCAGGTCCAGGTCTTTGGGGAAAAGCTTTCATAATCTCCCTCTCTGTCCACTCTGGGTGTCTCAGGATTCACCTTTGAAAATGCATTTGAGCTCAGAGTGGTCCCTCTGGGTGCTAGTTTGCCTTCATGCTTAATTGTGAATGCAGATGGAGGGTGGATCACAAACCCCAACTCTGTCCTTTGTGCCACTAGGTAGGTCTACCGCACAAGATTGAAGGCACCATGGTTCCTGGGGCATGGTATTTAAACACAGCTTGTGTTCTTCTGCACAAGCTGTACCACAGCAAAGATATTCCAAGGATTTCTGGCAAAGAAGAGCTGAGGGTGGAGACAGGAACAGGACACTGAATGAAGGGACTCTTTGTTTACGTACAAACCTGTGTTAAAGAGTACACATTCTCCACTACCCCACAACCCTTAGCAGGTGACATTTGCAGAGCAGATGGGATGTCATTTTTATATTTCCAACTGATGAGGGCCTTGGTGACTGTGTCACATGGTGGTGGTGGTGGTGGTACGTGTGCTCATGCGCTGTATAGTGGCCCATGGAATTCAAAGTTGCTACCTGCTTATGGCAGAAAACAGAAAACCCGTAATTGTGTCACCTGTTTTGAGTGTACTGTGCTAACTCCAAAGTAAAGGATTTGCTTTGCTGGTGTGATCTCCCTTGACTTGCTAATCTTCCCTGCCTCCTGCAAGGCTCTGAGTTTTAGAAAACTTCAACAAGGAAACCTTGTTCCCTTGAACATTACCTTTAGCGTGAGCCCAGTGTTTTCCTGTCCACATTTTCATTGAGCAATTCAGATTCCATTTCTGGTATAAATTTATGCCAGAAACAAGCTTAGGCTTCTCAAAAAGGAAGCAAGGAGGACAATGAGGCAGCCCCAGAAATCCTTGCAGCTAGCAACCAGCCGTTCCAACCAGAAGACAACGTGTGGCAGAAGGCCTGCCCCTGAGCAGCTGCGATTTTTACAACATTCCTTTTATAAGTCATATGTGAGGAGTGTAACCCCTTGTCCTGGAGTGAGCACGTGAATGCCAAAGCCAAAGACACTGCTCCTCACTTGGCATCCAATGGGACCCTGAACACTTGTCACAATATTCTTGTCTATACAAAACAAAAGAAAAGAACATGTGATGAATTGGGGACTGGACTTTGAAATTCTATTGGGTTTCCTCCAGTCATTCAGCTCCTTGGAAGAAAATAAATCCCAATTATTAATCATATCCTATTAGATCCAACTTGAAAATAATTTATATGGTAATGAGGAATTTACCCAGCCTGCTGAGTGTGTTATCCTGTGCCTGATGTCTGCAGGTTATTTCTCAGACATTCATGGTCATTTTCCCATAATCTAAGTGGCATATGTTTTCGTTTTAGTTCCTAAAACAAAAGTTTGGAACATGATGGGATTTTTATTTTCCCTTTTTTCTTCTCCACCACGGGGTCTCCAGCTCAAAAGGATAGAGAAGAAAGAGAAGGTGGACACAGAACGGACTTGTCTCTCTAATGTACCAAGGGCGTTCGTGGAAAATAGTCTATAGGGTTTCTTTCTTAGGGTCTTGGATCAAACCTAGGGGTTCAGGCTTGTTAGAGAAGGGCTTTACCAATCGACTACATCCTTACCCCTATTTTAAAGTCAGACAGCGATCTGAAAACTTTCACAAGATTAAGTAGACTATTCATCATTGATATCAAATGAAAGTTAGAGTAACCACCATAATCATTTGTGAAATCTTGCTTTATGTTTGGAAATAGATATTAAGTGCTTTTCTATGAGATATTTTTTTCAAAAGTATTTGTGCTTGTTAGGGTAGCAATGTCTGTAATCCTAGCACTTGGGAGGAGAGTGTGGATTAAGGAGGAAGGAAGGATGCCATTTGAGTTTGAGGCCAGCCTTAGCTACATAGTGAGCTACAGGCCAGACTGAGCTTATACATGGAGACCCTATTTCAATATAGATAGATAGATAGATAGATAGATAGATAGATAGATAGATAGATAAAATAAGTATACTTTATTGATCATTTACTGTGAGATGCTTGTGCAATATTTGCACTTAATTTTACTAATCCTTTATGCTTCATATCATGGCATCAACATGATCACTAGCCCCATTTTATCATGAAGATAGTAAATTTCAGAGACTGACTTGTTGGGATCTGAACTTGGTCTCCCTCGATGGAACCAATGCCCATGTACTCCCTTTCTTAGAATTTTGATAACTTCTCAGAAGGGCAGCAATTTATTTTCCTGATGCAAATAACCTTACTATTCGATAAGTTTTACATGACTTTGGACCCTGAGACCCTGGGTTTGTTCTCCAGGACCCTAAAAAAAGAAATCATGTATACTATTTCCCATGAACACCCTTGGTGCTTAAGAGAAGGAGATATATTCTATGCCTGCCTTCTTTTTCTTGTTCCTCCTCTTTAACTAAAGATGCTGTGATGATGTTGGCTGAAGGAGAGAGAAGGAAAATTTTAAGCTAAAAGATTTTCTTACCTCGTTACATTAGTGTTTTTGCCCTGACAAAAATCTCAGGACTTGAAGCAGTCTGCCGGTGGCACCCTGGCCATTTCGCCCTTTCCGAAGCCCTATGCTGTGGCCCAGTGGATGCTTCCCCTTCTCAGCTCTGAGGACACAATGGTCCCTCTGTTCACTCATGTCCTGGAGCACTGAGGTTTTCAAACCGGAATCAAAATGAAGTCTAAATGTTACTTCTACCTAAAACTTTCTTTACTTGTCCAAATGATTAACCTGAGTCAGATGTTTACTCTAGGAGCTTGTGTTGTACCCTTCTCTGGCTGGGTTTTGGAAGCAGTTAGACATGGCTTCCATGTCTACCCTTGGTTTTTGACCGTTTCAATGAGGAATCTAGGAGGGACCCACCAAGAGTCTTAGCACGGGCAGCGTTGGGCTGGCTGACCTCTTGGTTTTTTAATTCACTGAATATGAAGGGAGTCACTCAGAAGTTGTTTTCAGTCTAGACAGGATATGAAGATAATAGCAGAATAAAAGTTCATGTATTCCCGCCAGGAACAAATTAAGTGGGTACACAGCACAAATGATATAAGTCGTGCTGTTATTGACGTCGAGTGGCCCACAGACCCGGCCCACTCCAAGGCATGGTGCCCAGATTAATTGGCTTGCCCAGAATGAATTTGTGATTAGCAGAAAGCTCTCAGGAAGTGATGGGCTATGTGCATTTAGACTCTTCTGTTTTTCTTGTCTTGGCATTAAAGGTGAGGTATCTTACTGAACAGATCAGAAGAGTGAATGGTACTCAACACAACTAGTTTATGAGATGTTTCTTTCATAGAGGATAAATGTTCTTGGGCGAAACCTGGTTCCCTTCTGTTGAGAGGATGCAGGTAAAGTGTCTTCCAATGGCATTACTGCTTTACTGAGAACTTCAGTCCCTCCACAGTCATGAGTTACACAATAATGGGACCAGGTCTGTATCTATAGTCAGTATAGACACACAAGATTAAATGAGGCTGTTTTTGCAACAAAAGCTGATAAAAACCAAAGAACCTGGAGATGGGAGTGCTTCAAAATACTGCCATCCATGCCTCCAGGAATATAGTTTTGACCTGACATGGAACCTGACTGAGTTTGCAATGGATTCCAAGTCAGCTAGAAAGGCAATGAGTCAAGAGAAATAGCCAACAGTTCAAAAATCATGCCTCTTAGGGAAAAAAACAGTAAAGAAGGTAGATTTCATATCCAAGAAAATTCTAGTGTAAAATTGCTGGTATTACTGTCCAGAGGCTGAATAGTTGTGTTGGATGCAGACACGCAATTCCAATGGCATCTAAAAACCCAAGGAATGATAATAGTCAGTCCAATAAAGAGTTTCTGGTCACCTGTGATATCATGCTAATCATCACACCTAAAAAAACCAAGAAAGTGAAACTCCATGGGTGGATCAGAAGAGGAGATTTCCGAACATTTGTTGTTATTAAGAAGCTTTGAGGCCATGTTGAGAAGACTCTTATAGGGACTGAGCACTCAGTGATTTTGGCTTGCGGTGGTTGGATAGGTTCAGTTTCCATTTTGGGAGCTATTTGCCATAGGCATCTCTGCCAGTTTGCAAATGCTGCACTGTGTAAATCTTCCACAACACATTCCGAGACTTTACAGTGAGGCAGGCATTCAGGGTTCCTTGCAAGAAAGTAAAGGGGTACACTTTCTATGGCTGTTTGGAAAGGGACTTGCCTTTTATCCCTCAGATTCAGGAACGAAGTCATTCCAGTTCTAGCAAGTGTTTGCACAGGGAGTCCAGGCGGCTGGGACTTAGACTCACTGTGTTCAGATGATTGCTGGCTATGCCACTGGGAACCTTGTGGTTTAAAACACCAGTATCATGAGCCTCAGTTTCTGCCATGCTCATTTACTGAGCAAGTTGCCTGCCTGCCTGTCTGCCTTCCCCCACCATCCTTTCCCTCCCTCCCTTCCTCTCTTCTGTGTCTGCCTAGCATTGAATTTGCCTCCATGAATCCTTGAATCTGAAAGTAGAAAAATAACATGGCTGTGTTAGAAAGGTAACAAATAGTATTACAAAATAGTAAGCTGGACATAGTGGCCTGCACCTGTAATCCCAGGAGGATGAGGAGTCCAAGGTCATCCTCAGCCACATAGTGAGTTTGAGATTATCCTGGCCTACAAGAGGCCTGTCCACACAAATACACTTTAAAATAGAACTCAAAGTATTTAACATCTGAGGGAGTACCCGCATGCAGAAAATGCTCAGTGAGAGTTAGTTGTTAACATTAACAGCATTTCTTATCAGGTTAGCACAGTAACAGCATAGACAACTTTTCAAAGGTAGTTGAATTCAAACTCCCACCACCCTAATGTGTCAACAGTTTCCATTTTATATTCATTTGTTTGTTTAAAAAGTAATGATCTCCCACTACACTGTTGCAGACACTGGCACAAGATATTTGTAAACTCACCATACCTGTCTGTGTATAATATGCGCTTCTCATTTACGAGGGAAGGATCTCTGCAGAGGCTAATGTCTCACACTCTTAACATGTGTTTCTGCAAACACCCTACTCTGTGAATATTAAGCCTTCAAGACTCTGTATCATCATTGATTTCATCATTCTTCAGTTATAAGGAGAGATGCATCCTTCCAAATGTTCAGTATCACATACAATTCAACAACAAATCTCTGGGCAGAGCTTCTGATTTCGTTCCGATAACTTACACGAATAAGTGACCATGATTCCAAACACTGGGTCAGCAGATGGGAACCTTGTATAGTTTTTCCTACATCCTGCCAAAATTTTGAATCTTATAGCAATAAACAATTATAATTCTCCTGACGTCAGACACATTCCGCTGGCAGCTTTTTGAAGATACTATTTGGTTTCTGGGTACAAAATTTCAGAATACTTTAGTGTCATCAGCAAAGTGTACACTTCAGGACCGGGCATGTCTCTCAGTGGTAGAGCACCTGCCTAGAATATACAAAGTACCAATATCTTGAAGAAGGGAAAGAGAGAGAGATGGAAGGAAGGAGGGAGGAAGGGAGGGTGGGAGGACCCATGCCTGCATTTTTTATGGGCTAACCATCCCATTATTTAGAATATATGTAGCTGCCACTAAATAGTGAAAGTTTTTTGTTTGTTTGTTTGTTTGTTTGTTTGGTTTGGTTTGGTTTGGATTTGGTTTTTTGGGCTTTTTGGTTTGTTTGTTTGTTTTTTTACTTCCCAGTCTTTCAAAGCCTCCTTTTAAAGCCAAGTGTGGCACATACCTATGATCTCTTCACTGGGGAGGTACAAGCAGGAGGATTAAGTTGTTCAAAGCCATCCTTACTATGTAGTAAGTTCAAGGCTAGCTGAGGCTACCTGAGACTATCTCCAGAAAGCAAAAAAAAATCAGGTCCTCCTTGCTGTATGGGGCTTTAAGTCATCTCCACCTTCTAATCAAAACTTGTGAACTACAGCATATTGGGAATCCAAGAGACCTTGGATATTCTTTTAATGCCCTTCAGTTTGGGTTAAAGGGGACAGAGGATGTGGGAGGTGGTTAATTACCTTAATCAGAGAGCTGATTAAACAGTGAGCTGAGATTCTCTGGGGAAGCTCCACTATAAGGGAGGTAGCTGTCTTAGTCAATGTTCTATTGCTGTGAAGAGACACCATGACCACAGCAACTCTTATAAAGGGAAACATTTAATTGGGGCTGGCTTACATTTTCAGATGTCTAGTCCATTACCGTTACGGTGGGAAGCATGGCAGAATGCAGGTTTACATGGTGCTGGGAGGGGTAGCTGAGAGTTCTACGTCCAGATAGGCAGGCAACAGGAAGAGAGAGAGACACTGGGCCTGGCTTGAGCATTTGAAACCCTAAGCCCACCCACCCCAAGTCCTTCAACAAAGCCACACCTACCCAATAAGGCCACACCCCCTAATCCCTGTCAAGTAGTGCCACTCCAGCCTATGGGGGCCTTTCCAATTCAAACTACCACAGTGGCCCACTTACTAACATTAAAAAGTAAAAGAAATTAACACTGATGAATAGTGTACTGACCTCTAAAAAAGAGAGGCCCTATGCTTGTCATTTCTCATAAACTCAAATTATCATCAATGTCACCATAATCACCATCATCTCCATCATCTCCATCATCACCATCATCTCCATCATCTCCATCATCTCCATCATCTCCATCATCTCCATCATCACCATCATCTCCATCATCACCATCATCACCATCATCTCCATCATCACCATCATCACCATCATCACCATCATCACCTCTGAGACATTATTTTTAGCAGAACTCTCTTAAATCTTAAAGCTCATTGTATTAGTTTGGTTTTTTTGTTTGTTTGTTTAGTTCATAATTGTAATCTGATCTTTAATAGTTCTTAAAAATTCACTCTGTGTGTGTGTTTTAATTCACTCTGTGTATGTGCATAAGAATATGTTCCATTGAGCAGATGTGGAGGTCTGAGGACAACTTAGGACAGTTGATTTCTGGGCCTGGGGACTAAACTCAGGTCGTCAGAATTGGTGACAAGTATCTCTACGTACTGATCAATTTAACCAACTTCAATTTTAATATTCTTAAACATTTTTTTCTTTAAACCTCCATCATTATCCTTAATTTAAAATGAACCTACTAGGAGGGTGGTGGGAGGAAGCAAGGTCAGCCTTGGAAGACTTTGTTTTTCCTTTCTTTCTTTCTTTCTTTCTTTCTTTCTTTCTTTCTTTCTTTCTTTCTTTCTTTCTTTCTTCCTTCTTTCCTTCCTCCCTTCCTTCCTCCCTTTCTTTCTTTCTTCCTTTCTTTTCTTTTCTTTAAATTAAAAGTCAGGCATGGGGGCTGGAAAGATGGCTCAGCGGTTAAGAGCACTGTCTGCTCCTCCAGAGGTCCTGAGTGCAATTCCCAGCATCCACATGATGGCTCACAACCATCTATAATGAGGTCTGATGCTCTCTTTTGGCATGTAGGTGTGCATGCAGATAGAGCATAAATATACATAAATATAAACACATAAATTAATAAATATTTTTGCCAGGTTGTAGTGGCACATGCCTTTAAACCCAACACTTGGGAGGCAGAGGCAGGTGAATCTCTGTGAGTTCAAGGCCAGCCTGGTCTACAGAGTGAGTTCCAGTGCAGCCAGAGTTACAACAGAGAAACCCTGTCTCAAAAAAACAAAAACAAACAAGCAAGCAAACAATCAAAAAACTCAAAAGGCAGGCATGATGACTCACACCTGTAACTCTAGCACTCAAGAGGCTGTGACAAGAGGATGCACAGCAAGGTTAGCCCTGGCTTCGCAGTGAAATTAAGGATAGCCTAGACTACATTAGACCCAATTGCAAATAAATAAGGGTACAGATTTTAATGTGTTCCCACTTAAAACCCTCCACGACTTCATATTACTTTCATGACAGCAACTATTAAGATGGAGTCAGAGTCCACCACACACATTGCTCCTCTTGTTTTTATCTTAAAATCATCTTTCCCGTGTCTGTATGTGTGATGGGTAGAACCCAGGATATCTCCTCCCTACTCCCTGTCCTCTTCCCTCCCTCTCTGCTTCCCTCCCTCCCTTTTCCTTGCAGAATCAGGATCTTGCTCATGCTAGGCAAGCACTCTCCCACAGGGCAGCACACCCCCCCCCACCTCCCCTATTCTATTTTGTTTTCTTTTCTTTCTTTCTTTTTTTTAAAGATTTATTATTTATGTATCTGGATATTTTGTCTCTATGTACATCTATCTGAACACCAGAAGTGGTCATCAGATCTCATAGGACTACAGTTATAATAGATGTTTGTGAGCCACCATGTGGGTGCTGGGAATTGAACTCAGGACCTCTGAAAGAGCAGCCAACACTCTTAACCGCTGAGTCATCTCTCCAGCCCCTATTCTATTTTCTTGATTAGAAGATAAAGCATGTAGTAAAATCCACCCTCTTCACAGAGACTTTATACTCTAACTGCTCCAGGTCGCCCCTTGGTCTGGGCGGAGTCTGGACGGTCTTTCTCTCCCTTCCTTGACTTGAGAATGGATTGTGCTATCTTCACAGGGATCCCTTTCTCTAAATTCTACTCATCCTCCCCACCCCCACCCCCGGCTCATTTGAGCACCTTCCATTGTATGTACCTATTATTTGCTTTCCTATCTCTTTTAGTGGATTCGATTCTTGAAAACAGGCCTGTTCAATGCAATGCCACAAACCATGTCATCCTTGTGCATTTGGCGTGTGGATGAGTGAGAGAATGATTGAATGGTAGACTAAATAAAGTCTGCATACCTGCTACTGGCAGAGGAATAGCCAAAATCATAGACTCTCCTCGGAGTACAGGTAAAGGACATTGAAGAGCAGACTCGAAATGACACGTAAAATGACTCTTTCAGGCAGTTTTATAAGATTCAAGGCTGGTGTGGAGGTGCGTGTCTTTAGTCCCAGCTCTCAGGAGGGACAGAGGTTGGCAGAACTCCATGTGTGTAAGGACAGTTTGGTCTGTATGGTAAGTTCCAGGCCAGCCAGGACTGCACAGTAAGACTCTATCTGAAAGAAGGAAAGAAAGAATGAGAGAAACAGAGAAAGAAGAAAGAAAAAAAGGAAGAAAGAAAGAGAGAGAGGAAAGAAGGAAGAAAAAAAGGTAAAGTTTTGTTTTTTTTTTCAGGCTTAGACTGGTGTAGCTCAGTTAGATAAGTGTTTGCTTGCTTAACCTGTATGAAGCTGAGCTCAGTCGCTAGCACTGCATGAACTGGGTGGAGCGGTGCACACCTGCAGTCTCAGCACTTGGCAGATAGAGGCTGGAGAATCTGAAATTCAAGGTCACTCCCCCACTACAAGGCTGGCTTGGGATACATAGAATCACCAGCAGCCACAACATCAAGGGTTTTGGTGGTTTGGGGGATTTTGGAGTTTTGGTGGTTTTGGTCCATAGTCATTGGCTCTGTTGGTTCTGGGCTCATGGTAAGGAAAAAAACCTCATGGCAGTGTAGCATGCGACAGAGCTCAGTCACTTCATGATAGACCTAACATAGAGTGAGGGGAGAAGGAACCAGGGGCCAGATATACTCTTCCAAGGCGCACACACACCTTATTCCCTCCAGCGAAGCCCCAGTTCCTAATATTTCCACAGTTTCTGCAAACACTGCCACCAGCAGGGACAAAGCCGCTCAACCAGTGAGCCTAGGGGGTACATTTCCTATTCAAAATGTAACAAACATCCTCTCAATCCTTTCCTTCAGGTTTGAGCCTGTTGCTCTGAGTTAGCACCCCACCCCCACCCGACCCCTTCTGGTAGTGGGAAAGTAAATCTTGTGACTAAGGATGTAGCTCTATGGTAGGACCTGTGCTTAGCAGACCTGAGGCCCTGGGTTCAGTCTGCAGCACCCAAACTGAACAAACAAATTTAGACAAAGCAAATTCTTGCCCAGTCTGGAATGAATCAGTACAAATGGTGAGCGGCTAACACAAGTTTATTTATGGATTGTCTAGTGAGTGATTAGTTTGTCTCTCTGCTCTGAGGAGTTGCTACAGAAAGACATGAAAATTTCGTACTTGGCTAGTTCTGTCTGTGTTGATAAATAAACTGCAGCTCTTTTTCCGAGGCCCCTTATCTATGCAGTGGTAAAGAATGCTTGGGCAAATGAAGTTGGCTTTTTTTTTTCCCCGTCCCATGTGTGTTCCATTTAGATCAGGAAACTGGCGTTTCAGCCTGGAAGACTTTGGGCCAGATGTTGGTTCGCTGGCTGAAAGATTTCCTGCCCCAATAGGTGACCTCTGAAAGCAGAATAGGCTTTTTCTTAATGGATAGAGTGTCCAGATGACCTCATTTCCAGAACAAGGGTCCTTTGTGAAGAGTCTCTTTGCTATTAGAATCAACATCATCTGATTTTCCAGAACATTCATTAGATGGAGGGTAGCTAGCACCTAGTTTTTTCGTTTATGAGGGATGAGAACAAATTAGGCCTAGACACACCACTGAAACATTTTCTTTCTTGCATTCACTGAGAGAGAAATGGTGCAGAAAATCTGGTGCCTGCTCACCCACAAGACTATTTTCTTTACATTTCAAACCTCATTCAGGCCAACACTGGCCACAGGAACAGTGAGTGGTATACACTTCCCTAAACAGGGAAGTGTTTCACCAAACTCCATCAAGGCGCTAATTAAAGAGATGTTCTGACCCCAGTGTCCTGTAACTAGAACCTTCTATCTCAGCATGTGAGAAGCTCTTTGAGGCAATCCCAAGGCACCACCTCTTTTGATGAGTTCTTCACAGAGTTCATTTATTAATATCTGCAATTGTGTAAGGGCGCTCAGAGAAGCTGCAAGAACTGAGCCTTTGTGTGTGTGTGTGTGTGTGTGTGTGTGTCTGTGTGTCTGTGTGTCTCTCTGTGTGTATGTCTGTGTGTCACAGGAAATGCGATGCAAAGGAGAGGATCCAGGAGAAGAAAACAGCCACATTGAACAACTGAGGAAGAGTCCATAGGACTCTGTGCATGGGAAGGGGGTGGGGCGGGAGACAACGACATTGAATCGTGTGAGAAGGGAGAACTGTAGTTTTGAGATTCCAATATAATAGAGGTTTACAGCTGGATGGGACAGTTGGGGTTCTTTCATTCAGGGACAAAGATAGGAGTGTCTCTTTGTAATGGGCAGCAGATGAATGTAACTGGTAGAGTAATCAAGCGCCTTGTGATCCAAAATCTGGGCTGCTCTGTGAAAAACAGAACAGAATGAAATAGAACAACAGAGAGTTACCAGCAGGGCCGGGCCGTTTCTCGTCTAGTCATTTCTATAGCAAATTTGTAAGTCTTTTAAAAAATGAGCGGTAAAGGGGGGAATCACACTGCCTTTTTTTTTGACTGAGCCAACACATGTTTTTAACAGAATGTTATATTCTCAATCCAAGGCTTTTAAAAAGAAAATGATTCAGGGTTGAGGAGGAGCTGATTGTGTAAAGTGCCTGCTGAGAAATCACAAGGGCCTGAGCTCAATCACCTAAACCCAAAAGAAGAAAAAAAAAAAAATCCAGGTGGGATACATGCTTTTGATGCCAGTGGTGGGGTGGGCTGAGCATCCCTTGGGGCTCAGTGGCCAGCCAGCCTGACCTGCAAGTTCCAGGCCAGTGAAAGACCCTGTCTCAACAATAGCAACCAAAAGGTTGGAGAGCAGCTAAAAGCTCCTGCAGAGAACCTTTGTCTAGTCCCCAACACCCTCATGGTGGCTCAGATTCCAGGGGATCGGACATCCTCTTCTGACCCCCCCCCCCCCCCCCCCCCGATCCCTCACCCAGGGCTCCCGCACGCATGTGCAGCGCGAACACTCGGGTTTTATAGGTGGATAATGCCTGATGGAGAGCCACGTGTTTCCTCTGGGGCCTCCACCCTAGAAGTGTGATTCTTGTCCCGTGCACTGTAACACTGCGGCATCTCGAGGAAGCAAAGTCGCAGTTTTAATCAGATATTTTTAATTGAGTGGGAAAAACACCCCAACCCCAAACCCAGCAACCGTGTTTAAGCAACAGAGCAACCAAGTAA
Source organism: Cricetomys ansorgei (assembly GCA_026225945.1). NCBI lineage: Eukaryota > Metazoa > Chordata > Mammalia > Rodentia > Nesomyidae > Cricetomys > Cricetomys ansorgei. Next base: position 9,633,936 of record JAMJFZ010000191.1, on the reverse strand, counting down.
GTATTCTCATAAAGTTCATAAAATAGGCGAGATTGATGAGCCAGTGTGGGCGGTAGATACTCCCCAGCTGTGCTTTTAAGTCTCGCTTTGAATAACTTGGAAATAACACCATCTCGGGTCTCTTATTAATGCATTTTTGTTACATTCCCCAAAAGTGTAAGTAAAAAGATAAATATCCAAGAACGTGATTCTAAATATCAGTCTCCAGTGTCTTCTTATGGTAGGTCCCTCTCGCATAACTTCACGGCTATCCAGAGGATAGACCATTTCCATCCTGATTTTTTTTTAAATGTATATTGAGTTGGACTCTTTTGGGTTCTTTGCTTTAAACAAACAGCAGTCAGTTCTGGTTGCCCACAGTTTTGGTTTTCATAGCTGCCCGAAGATAGCTCACTAGAATTTTGCTTCCTGACAGTAATGTATGTTTCTGAATGTATTACTTTTGAATGGCTGTGACCACAGTACCTGGCAGAGACAAGTGAACGGGCTTGTTTTGACTCAGGGTTTCAAAGGGTCATAGTCTGCCACAGTGTGGCTGGACAGCAGGGACTGGAGACTGAAGCATCCGGGTTCACCTGTGAAAGAAGCCAGATAGCAGAGAAAAACTAGAAGCGTTTCCTGACTTGGGCACCATGTAATAAACAGAGCATGCTCAAAAAAATTCTGTGCCTTCCAAAGGAGAGGCAGGTGCTGTGTAAATGTCCTCCTTTGCAGGGCTATTTATTTACCTTGTGGCTCCATCTCAATACTTTTGGGGCCTTTTCCTCAGCTCACTAGCCTACTTCCACTCTGGGACTTTCCATTCTGGGACTTTTTTTTCTTTCTAAATAAACTTTATCTATCTATCTATCATCTATCTATCTATCTATCTATCTATCTATCATCTATCTACCTATCTGTCTATCATCTATCTATCATCTATCTATCTATCTATCTATCTATCTATCTATCTATCTATCTATCATCTTCCTGACCATGCTGCCGTTCCTTGCTCTGGGACATAAGATCCCGGAATCAGGCGCCCTCTGAACTCAGATCTATAGCCTAGCACTAAGCATGCTCTTCCTTTCCCTGTTTAGGAATCTCTGTTTTGGGTACTGGCCATTCTGGACTTTCTCACTCTTTCTCTGAGGCCTCTTCCCCTTCTGCCATGCTTACTGACCTCCAGAGCTGAGTATGCTGGCGGCTTTCTTGACCTCTAACTCAAAAAAAGACTTGACTCTCTCTCTTTGTTCCTGCTCCTGAAGCCCCTGAAACTGTCTAGATTTTCAGACTGCCTACCCTGATGTTTTCTTCTCAAGCTCTAATGGAATTGCTCTTGAGCTTCCTTCTGAGTCCATTTAAAAACTGTGTATTAATGAAATTAAGAACCTGAACGGGACCATCAAATTCCATGATATCAGTAGCAGGGAAAGCATGATAGAGCTGATGGCAGTGGGGGTGTGTGACAGACTCTTCACTGGGCAGCAGACAGGATGTAGAGACTGCAGAAAACAGGAGTGGGCATGACCTTCAAAGGCCTACTTGTTGTAGCCTGCTAGTACCGATCTATAGCCCTCAGAACAGTACTACAACCTAGGAACTCAGGGTTTTAATGAGTTCATATTTCAGATTCAAAACACAACTCTGCATAATGCACCAGTTCAGAATCTCACTGTTCAGAATTACATGTAGCTTTAGGAATTTTCTAGGCTGCCTGGGCATGATGACGTCCATTTGTCATTCTGGTACTTGGGAGGCTGAAGTAGAAAGATCCTGGATTTGAGGCCAGCCTAGGGAGTAGAGTGGGACACTGACTTTAAAGAAATAAACTAAAAGATGGCCAGGCCATGGTGGTTCATGCCTTTAATCCCAGCACTAGGGAGGCAGAGGCAGGCAGATCTCTGTGAGTTCAAGGCCAGCCTGGTCTACAGAGTGAGTTCTAGGACAGCCAGAGTTCCAACAGAGAAACCCTGTCTTGAAAAAAAATGTGATTTAAAAGTATATTTATTTTAAAATTCTGTATACGTGTGTGTATGAGTGTGAGTGGGGGGAGGGGCATGTGCACACGGTGTGCAAGTCCCTGTGGAGGCCAGAGGCATTGGCTCACTTGGAGTTACAAGCACCAGGCATTTGTGAGCTGTGCAACATGGGTGCTGAGGACAGAACACGTCCTCTACAAGACTTAACTGCTTAACTTAACTATGTAGCTCCAGCTAGCCTGGAGCTTAATAATATGGACCGTATGGGTCTGGAACTCCCCAAGATCTGCTGCCTTTGCCTCTTAAAGGTGTGCTCCACCGGACATGGCTAGTAGTGTGGTCTTAGGATATGGAACGAAATACCTGTAATGTTGTTGTCATGTCCGAGAGAGTCACTTACAGGCAGAATCTTGAGAGTCCCATGGCACCACCAAGACGAAGACCTGTAATTAGCCAGGGAAGAGTTGTTGGTTATCAGAGTAGGAGAGACTTAGGATGGGGATGAAGAGACGACTCAGAAGGGAAGAGCACTTGCTTCTTGCAGAGGACCCAAGTGTAGTTTTCAGGACTGACACAGGGAGGCTGACGACCACCTATGACTCTAGCACCAGGAGATCTGTCCCTGGCTTTGGCTGCTGTAGGCACCCACATGCACATGTACACCCCTCCCATACGGGCACACACACGCACACACACACAATATTAAAGAGATTTCAGAGGAAAATAGAGCCTCCATTCTTGCTTTACTCAGAGCTTCTCACCTTGACCTCTGCTGACAGTATTCACTTTAAAAAATATATTTTAAATTATTATTTTATGCATATGGGTGCTTTGCCTGCATGCATGTCTGTGCACATGTGCATGCCTGGTGCCTGTGGAGGCAGAAGAGAGGGTCAAATCCCATTTTCTGGAATAGGAGTTACAGATGACTGTGAGCCCTCATGTGGGTGCTGGGAATCGAACCCAGGTTCCCTGGGAGAACAGCCAGTGCTCTCCAACACTGAGCCATCTCTTCAGCCTCTGCCCTCATTTTGTTCTCATTTCCCTTTGCTTTGCTCTCAGATCTCTTCTCATTTCTCTCAAGTATTCCTTGATGAAGGGGATTTTTTTTTTTTTTAATTTTCCACAAAAAAAAACAAAACAAAACCAGCTACCGCTTTTGCATGCGTTTGGCTCACCTTTTAGGCATTTGTGAGAAAAATAAACCATTGGAAAGTTTGTTGGAGAGAAACAATTTAGCCTGTCATTCTCCCCTTGAACTTGGTTCCCTAGGGCATGGCGGGCCCCATTTGGGAGTGCCAGAGACGAGACGCTGCTGCTGAGTGGCAGAAATTAAATGGGCCTATCTATTTTCATTGCTGGATTTCAGTGCCAAGCATAAACTAGGCCTCTTATAATCTTTCTGATTTAATATGTGCCATTAGCAGGAAATGTGTTGTTTAATGCAAAACAGGTATTTAAGTAAAGTTTTGTTCCTAAAACATGTGCCACTCTCGCAGAGTCTATTTCAATGTAAATAATTTTCTGCCTCTTGAAACCAAATATACCAGGCATACTAGTGTGTAAGCCTATGATCCCTACCACTCAAGAAGCTAAGGAAGGCAAGGGGATTACAAGTTGGAGGCCAACCTGAGCTACACAGAAAGTTTAAGGCTAGCCTTGACTACATAATAAAACTCTGCCTCTCACCCTAAACAAAACAAAACAAAACAAAAAACCCAAACAAAAAAAAAAAAACAAGACAAACAAAACACCAAACAAAAATTCCTGAAAGATGAGAATCTCCAAATAAGCAATTCCATTTTCTTTCCTCCCTTTACTTTTTCCCTCTCTCCTCTCCCAATCCTCTTCCACTTCCTCCTTCCCTCCCCTCTCTCTCTTTTTGTAGACAGGGTCTTACAAAGCTCAAGCCGGCCTCTCATTTCTGGTCCCCATGCCCCTGACTCTTGTGTCCTGGGATTATAGGTGTACAAAACTACAACTGCTCACTTATCTCCTAATAGCATCTTTAACCAGTGAATTTTAAAGTCACATATTTATTTATGTGAAGAGGACACATTCAAGCTGTTGTGGATGTAAGAAGGAAACTCCTGGCTCTGGTTTAACTTCTTAATACAGTCTGTTAAAACTTCATATTTCTTCAGCAGTGCACGCCTTTTTCTCATGCTGGCTTGCCCAGAGTTTGCTAGGCTGTCAAACTTGAGCCACAACACCATCCCCTAGGAAGTAGAATCCACAGATTGCTGGGCCAGGCATGGTGGAGCGCACCTTTCATCCTAGCCCCCAGGGAGGCAAAGGCAGGTGGATCTCTGTGAGTTAGAGGCCAGTCTGGTCCATATAGTCAGTTGCCAGAGATCCTGTCTTGAAAGACAGAGAGAGAGTGGCGGGGGGGGGGGGGGGGAGAACATCCAAATCAACACAAACACAAATAAAACACATTCCTAGATGATGTTACTGATTGTGCCCTCACTGTGAGATGAACTGCTGCTGTTGATACAATATGGTAGGGAATGATATGGCTAAGGTCTCAGAGGCCGGTAGTGAGGCAGAGAGGAAGCAGATCAATCTGACCCAGATTTAGGAAGTCAGATCAGCAGAGCTCATCTCTGTTTTGGACAGAAGTGATGATGAAGGAAGGAAAGGATGAAGCTGGTAGCTGAGACTGATGGGTGTAATGGAGGCATTAAGTGGAAGAAATGAGTTAGGGGATGTGGTTGAACCCTTGTCTATGGGACAGGAGAGCTGTGTCAGTGGTTAAGAGTGCTTGTGGTGCAACCAGGAAGACCTGAGTTCAAATCCCAACAACCACATAACAAGCTAGGTATGGTTTTGTGCATACTCCGGCCCCTGTACTGTGGGGTGCAGAGACAGGAGGGTCACTGGGACTTACTGGCAGACAGCCTATCTGAAAAACAAAACAGAAAATAAGCCATGAGCTTCAGGTTCAGGGAGAGACCCGACCTTTAAGAACTAAAGCAGTGAGTACGCTCATAGGCACTGATATAGGCACGTTCCCGCTACACACTAACACACAACGGGAAGGAGCTGGGTGGAAGTATTGGGTGCTGATGGGAAATCCTGACTGATTCCAAAGAGAACATACATTTTAAACAAATAACTGTCCTCGCTGCCGTATTTATTATCTTCAGTACGAAGACTGAAGAGGGATGGGGACCGCATCTCAGTGAGAGAGGCTGGGTCTGATCTCCAGCACACAAGAAATGAACGAACAAATAAACACCACAGCCAAAACAACAGAATAAACAGAAGGTGACTGTAGAGTCCTCATGACCACACCTGGCCAGAGGTAACCTCTCAGCTTTGTGACTCAGTGACCGCATTCCAGGGCTAGGATCGACTTCTTCTTGTGACCCAAGAACTTGAGGTGTGATGAACAAGGAAACACAGCTCTAGCCTCGCAGGATGAGTGGGCGAGGAAGGGTTGGGAAAGGGGGCACAGTTCTACTGCGGAAAGACTCTTGCATAATCGCCAATAACCTCGGAACGATGAAAGCAGACAGAATGTCCCTCTTCTCAATGCCTTTAAACCTAACTTTGTCTTGTCTCTTTACTGATATTTGTTTTTTTGGGGGTTGGGGATTTTAGCTCAGTCATAGAGCACTTGCCTAGCAAACACAAGGCCCCTGGGCTCCTTCAGTCCTCAGGTCTGGGAAAAAAAAAAGAAGACAAAATAACATTTGTGCTTTCCTTGGTAAAACTGCTCTTTTACCACCCAGCAATAGTCTGCTTACCGTTCTTGGGTTGTCATCATGACATACTCAGGCTGCAGCTGGAATCCTGAATACCTCGCAGCTTCTGGAGGAGTGGCCTGAAAAGTTTAAATCCCAACCCACAGAGAAAACAAAGCAAGCCAGTATAAACACGTATATTAGTCCTGTGTTATACAGAACACAGTATGTCAGCAATTTCCAATAAAGTTACTGAGATGGCTACATTCTCAGTGAATACGTTCTGACAGTTTCGACCATAGCAGCTCTTTCAAAGGAAAGCATTTACTTGGGGCTTGCTTACAGTTTCAGAGGGTTAGTCCATTATCATCATGATAGGGGGACATAGCATGGCCTAGAGTAGTAGCTGAGAGCTAACATCATGGTTCACAGGTAGAAGGGGGTAGGGACTGGACCTGGCTTGGGCTTTTGAAACCTCAAAGTCCATCCCTAGTGACACACTTCCTCCAACAAGGCCACACCTACTCTAACAAGGCCTTAACAAAGGCCTCAGCTCCTTATCCTTCTAATCCTTTCAAATAGTGTCACTCCCTGGTTAGTAAGCATTTAAATATATTAAAGCCTATGGGAGCCATGCTTATTTAAACCACCACAGATACTATTATCAACAAACACAACAATTTATCAGGATCCACAGAATTGATTTCCCAATTCCAACAAGCTAGAAGAAAGCCTGGGGGAAGGAAAACATGAAGAAGGCAGGATCTTAATGTACTCCCTCCAGAGTCTATACTTGCCTCACCTTGGCTGTCGAGGTTTGGGGGAATCAAACATAGACCAACATGGATGAAAGATGATGAAGTCGATGATAATTCTTTAATAAAGGAAAGGAAATTGTTCAAAAGCTTAGGGCTGTAATCAGTTACATTTTAAGTTAATTTATGGAGCTGATGAAGAAAGAGATTCAGCTATCTATCATCTATCTATCCTTTATCTATCTATTATCAATCTATCTATCTATCTATCTATCTATCTATCTATCTATCTATCTATCTATTAGAACAGGGTTTCATACAGCCAAAGTCAGCCCTGAACTCCTGATCTTTCTGTCTGTTCTGGGATGTATAGGCTTAATCCATTATAAACACAGACAGATAGACGACAGACACACACACACACACAGACACACACACACTCACAGAGCTTATTGCAGAGAGGACTAAAGGGTACATAGCAATAAGTGCCAAAAATAAGTGCAAACTGAAGTTTAGTTATATTGATGCATCTCATGTATTATAGCAAAACCTTACTATTTTAGGTGACCAACATACTAGCCTCTGAAGTGGTGGATGGCAATTAGCTTGACCTTGCCTCCTCTTAGATAGGGAAATGGAAGCATTCAAAGGTCAGTGTTTTGCCCCAGGTCATCTGAGTCAGGAAGAGAAAGACTCCTGATTGTGTCTGAAACGGGCTCCTCCGTAGTCCCAGCCCCCACTCCAGCTTGCATAACCCACTGCTCAGTCTCTTGCCTGGTTTTAATGCAGAGGACTGGTTGCACAGGCCTCTGTGTTTCCTCAAGTTGAAAAGATACCACCTGGCTAGTCGAGATTACTAAATATAAACATAAAGTCATCTGTAGAGGCTTCTTTCCTTTTCTCACCATTTATTTATTTTAATGTCTTTATAGACCAGACCATTTCTTTTAAAACTCACATTTCTTAGTGGGGATTCTTTCAGCTCACAGCATCAAACAGCATCAGAGAGGCCTGGATCCATCTGGCTTAACTGCATCAGCCTGGCTACACTGACTCAGGCTCTAGGGCTCTTCAATAAAAACTCTCTCTCTCTCTCTCTCTCTCTCTCACACACACACACACACACACACACACACACAGAGACTGTACTACTCTTCCCCAGAGGTGTGTGTGTGTGTGTGTGTGTCTACACTCATGCACATACCCCTGGAAGTCAAAGACTGATGTCAGGTGTCTTTCTCTACCACACACCACCTTACTTTTTTTTTGAGACATGGTTTCTAACTGAACCTGCAACTACCAGCTTGGACTTGCTGGCTACCAAAGCCATCGGAATCCTTCAGTCTCTACTTCCTACCCCTGGGATTACAGGCCTATCCTGCTGTGCTTAGGGGTTTTCTTGGATTCTGGGGATCTGTAATCAGGTCTTTAGGTTTTCAAATCGAGCACTACCCACTGAGCCATCTCTCCCCGCCCACTTTTCTTTTTTGGGTTTTGACTTTGTCAGTGAGAGCTATTCACCCATTGCACAGATTGGTGTTCTCAATGCTAAGAGAATGGAGAGAAACACCTAATTCCTTCCTTCTGTGTAAGCTGAGAAAGAAACTTAGGGGAAGTAATTGTTCTATCCCTGGGGTCTCTTGCTTCACTCCCTGCCCACCCTCAACTCTTTAATAAGGGACAGATTCCTTGTTTTTGTTGTTGTTGTTCGTGTTTGCTAGTTTCACAAAGTGATCAGCCACAAACAAACAAAGAAAAACGCCAAACCTCTTCAGGGCTCTTTCCCTCAGGGGTTTTCCCCTGGAAAAACACACAAGGCTGGAGTGTGCATAGGCTGAAAGGCCATAAAATTAACGTTTAGTTTTGTACATACCCCTTGCCTGTGTCTTTCATGTAAAAAACAAAAAACAATACCCCTACACCCTAAAAGGGGTCTCCCCTAATTGTCTGAAAACCCTAGAAGTGCATACATAGCACTGCGGCCACCAGGAGCCGAGATGTCCCCAGACAATGGCTTGTGCCCAGGCCAGTTTTGTCACACACACACTTTGTTTTCCAAGAAGCCCAGGCTGACAGACAGGGCTATAATTCCTTGGGACGCTCGACTTCCCGAGGGCAAGGTGTAGGTTGTCACTGATTCCTGGTCAACTCGGGCGCAGCGAGCGGCTTAAAGATTAACTTTTGTGCCGTTTCTGTGGCGGGAGGCGCGGGGTGAGCGACGCGATCCGATCCGGGCTTGTGCGGGGCCCGGGGCCGCCGCACGGCTGCGCTTCCGACAGCCGATTCGTTGGCCGGGGTTGGGGCTCATTTCCATGCAAAGCGCCTGACATCAGAGCACCTTTTGTTGCTAAACGCTTTCCTGAGCCTGGAGGGGAGGGAGTCATGTGGAGTTGGAAGAGCTCATTCTGAACAGAGGGGTCCCGGACTGGATAGGCCGGGTCCCCAGGCGCCACCGATCCCTGCCTGGCCCCGCTCCAACTCTCCGGTACAGGCGAGTAGTGTGCCTCCCGGAGCCGGTCCCCGGAGCGGCGCATTGCCCCGTGCCGTGGAGGCTCCGGGCTCCCTCGCCCCCGCGCTCCCCGCCGCAGCCAGTGGTGCGGGCTCCGCTCCAGCTCCCTTGTTGCTGCTCCGGGCCGGGCTAGGAAAAGTTTCTGGAGTTGTCAGTCGCGGTCCCCGCGAACCGAGGTGCACAGTCCCGGCAGTGGGGCTCGTTCCCGGCGGAGCCCGGGGCATGCGACGCGGGGGCGCGGCCCGGTGACGCCGCGGGCGGGGACTTTGCGCCCCGGGCGGCCGACGCGCTGCTGCGGGCCGTGGGCAGCGCGGGGACCCGGACGCACGGGGACGCGGCCATGGAGGAGGACGCGGGAGCTGCTGGCCCGGCACCGGAGCCGGAGCCCGAGCCGGAGCCGGAGCCGGAGGTGGAGCCCGCGCCGGAGCCCGAGCCCGAGGCCGGCTCGTCCGAGGCGTTCTCCCGCCTCTGGACCGACGTGATGGGCATCCTGGTGAGCTACCTGGGGAGGCAGGCGCGGGAAGCGGGGCTCGCCCCTCGCCCACTTTTTCTTTTCTCCGCAGTCTTCCCTCAGTGTAGGGCTTCAAAATGTAATTTTTCTTTTATTTTTAAAATAACCCACTGGTCACATCGGAGGCACCTTTTGAACAATCGGCTGTAATCAGGGACACCTGCTTAGAAAAGTTGGTGTGGAAAGAAAAATAAAAAAGCCAGAAAGAGTGAATGCAAATACTACTTGTAAATGTTTGGCGAGTGGACTCCTCGTAGCCTCACGGTACTGGTGTTTACCCGCACAGGGCTCGTGTGCCCACGAGAGGAAAACAACCATTTCCTTATGCAGAGCTACCACAGTGTTTACTCTCTCAGCCCGCAGCTCTACCAGTTTGTAGAATTAAAGGATATTTGTTTTGTATGTTTGGGACTGAAAACAATGGGACGTATATTGCTGAATCTGTGCTGATAAGAGTTTTCGAAGTGTCCAGTGACGAAAACCGCCCATGGATTTGGCTTAATTCTGGAAAGTAGTTCTTATTCATCGAGGATGAAATTTTAACCTGCTCCGAGTTTAGTACCCTGGATGGGTAGGGCTTTTTACAGACAGACTTAACCCATGTAAAGATTTCAAATCGCCAGATGTGTAGATCATTCGAAAACACGCAGACCTTTACACACAGGGGGAGGGTTTTTTTTTTTTTTTGGTTTGTTTGTTTGTTTTGTTTTTTTTTGTTTTGAGCAAGCGTCTCTTTGGGAATGATACAGTGTGTACTTTTCGTCATAGTGATTGAGGTCTTGAGCTTTGAAGTGAGTTAGCCTGGTTCTAATCCCTGCTCTCCAATTGGCTGTCTGCAATTACCTTGGCCAGGTCATCATCCCTTCTGAGTCTCTGTCTCATCACTTGAAAAACAGGATAAGAAGACTAGCATCTTGAGTTTTATGAGAGGAACTAGGTAGATGTGTATCAGATGCTCAGCATATTGTCTGATAAATGGTAGATATTCAGTGAATACAGATCTGTTTATATTTTTTCTTGGACATAGATCCTGTGTCTCATCTTTCTGGACATCTTGAAGTTCCATGTACCCCATTTTCCTGGGTTAAAGATTTCTATTTGTGCTTTAAAATATATAATAAAATACACATTTGCCCATAATAGAATTTTATATATGTATGTTGTGTATGTACACCATGTGTTCTGCATTTAAAATTCGGATGCATTTTCTAAACCTTTCAGATGTGTAAGATGCCCAGCTATAATTCTAGGGAAACCAGTGAACTTGTTAACATGGTTCCAGATAATCTTAAGTTCAACAAACAGACACCTTATGTTGGTTCTTGCCCAGAACTCACACTGTATTTTCAGTCACTGAGAACATTGGTTTGATAGCATCACACTTCATCCTTTGGGAGGGTGTGGTCTGGGTGGGGTGGGGTGGGTTGCTGGTGAAAATGCAAGTTGTACTGAGTGCTGTTTGGGGGAGGAGGGTTGGCAGATGGCACTTTCTGAATATTTGTTTTCCTTTCCTGGCAGATTCCAGTACTGTTGGGTTAGTTGTAGCAGAATGTTCTTTGGCTGAGTTAAAAGAGGGAGGTGGGGCTCCAGAAGTTCAAACCTGTTATTCAAAGAGCAGAAGCAAGAGAGAAGAAAATAGGAGCTCCTACTCAGCTTGGAGTTCAGTGTGAAGCCAGAGAGATGGTCCAAACATTTTCTTACCCTTTATGCAATCTCCATTTTCTTTGTGACACACATTGGCCATTCCTTAGTAAAATGCAGAGAGGGAGACCTGGCTGCCTTGCCTTTTGTATATTTTAGTGGGAAGATTCCCTGTTAAAAGGAGGAATCTTGCTATAACTAGAGAGCTGCCCTCTAAGTGCTTATTAAAAACTGCACGTGAAATGCAAGGCACAGTGTCCCTTCATTTTGTGTTTTTAATTGTGGGATTCTACAGTCATCTAAAGGATTTGACTCATGGCTTGTACCTTGTTAGCGACCATGTCCAAGCTGACCCCAGTCCATTGCCTATGTCATAACTATCTCAGACCAACAATATGTGATTAGAAAGTTCTATACAGAGCTTGAGGGGAGTAGAGGTAACGGGGGGGGGGTGGGTTTATATATTTGTACACATCCTTGAAAAATGAAAAGACACAGTGGCTACTCTACATGCTTAGAGTATTTTAAGTGTGAAAATTAAACCTCATACCCTGGTAGGCAATAGCCATTTTTATGTAGAAGAGCAATGCCCCCATTTCTAGTGCTGAGAAGTGAGAGGTGCCCCCCACTTCCTTCACAGGGTCAAAAGCAGGGGGGAGGGTGGAATGTATTAGTTATAACTCAGGGAAGGCTGTGGCACAGGGTCATTAGTTAATTTATTAGTTATAATTCACTAAACAATGTATGAACATTTGAGTTCACTAGAACACATTTTGCTTATAAAGTAATTCAATCCATGCACAGTTAAGCACCAAATAGTTGCTTTCAGATAACCATTAGCAAAATACTTAGAGAATAGTAAAATAGTGTAAAACATAAAAATGATGTAGCAACAGAATAGATAAATGCTAAGTCAGTGCAGAAATAGATAGTGAGGGAAGAGAGAATGGCTTAGGAAAATCCCTGCTGTGAATATCTGGAGGGTGGAGTCAGTATCTGAATTCAGTTTTCAGTCTCCAGGGCTCAGGATGTCATTTACTGGGTGCTAAGAACGTCAGTCTGTCAAAGGCAGAATAAAAGAAAACGTTACTTTTTTTTTTTTTGGTTTTTCAAGACAGTCCTGGACCTCACTCTATAGACCAGGCTGGCCTCGAACTCACAGAGATCTTCCTGCCTCTGCCTCCCTCTGGAGTGCTGGGATTAAAGGCGTGTACCACCACCTCCGGGCATATGTACTTTTTAAATGCAGAAGTCCCATTAAAATATCCCTTAGAACGGGGAGTATTTATGAGGGTGCTAATGAATTCTGTTCCGGCAGAAGCTACCATTTGGGCAATTCATTAGGCAAATCAAAATCCTGGGGCTTCCAAGGTAATAGCAAATTGTGAAATGTTTGTGCACCCTGAGCAATTAGCCTTGTGGTTCTTGTGAAATGTGCCATTCTATTCCAGAACTCTACAAGGTGGCCAGGCCTAGATTTTTGAAAGCATGGCACCTCTGGCTATGACATGCTCCCGTGGATGTCTGCCTAGAAGTACAAAATTAGTTATAGCTTTCTTTTCTCCTTACGGCATAGTGCAGTTACCACCCCTCTACCCCCAGTTTTTTGGTTGTTGAGGAGAGTAGTCATTTGTAAGAGTAGGAATTGTCAGGTTTATTTAGATATGGTTAGATATGCAAAGGTTTTTTTTTTTTTTTCTTTTCCTTCTCTTTCCTTGTGGTAAATTGTGATGATTTTAGTTTTGGCCTCCAGTAACTGAGGGCCTCTAAGGAGCCAGGACTCCTTAGCTACTAACTTGGGAAGTTTAGTAAAGTGCTTATTGTTCCCAGGATCCTGCAAGACACACCTCCCCCAAACCTAAGCTTCCTCTGTCCCCCTGAGGTCTCTATGGTTTGTCCTCAGTTCCCAGCACTGCTCGGAAAATACCCATTGTGTAGAAAGATCCTCCGAGTCTTAAGCAAGTTACAGAAAACTGCATCGTCGGCAGCAGTCCTTGGAGCTGCTCTATTTAGCTGTCTTGCAGTTTTCTTCAGTTCTAAAATAAAGCAGAGCCCAAAACCTAAATGAAAGAAGAAGAAAAACAAATGAAATTAGTCATTTTTTTTTTTTTTTGAGTCAGACCAAGTGTGGGGGAGGGGCGATGTTAGTGAGATCCTACAGGGGTGAGGGTGGGGGTGGGGCGGACGTTGTTCTTCAGAATGCCAACTCCTTGGGGAATGGTTAATTTACACGTGCCCTTAGGAGGTGTCTTGAGTTAAACCTATCAACTAATGATCTAATTAGATTTACACATTGGGATTTGAGAGTCTGGGACTGGGGGTGTGGCTCAGTGGGTAGAGGGCTTGCCTAGCCAGCAAGAAGCACCTGGTCATCCTGGTGTGATGGCTCACACCTGTAATCCCAACTCTCCACTGGAGGTGGAGGCAGAAGGACCAGAAGCACAGTCATCCATCCATAGCTACTGTGACTTGAAGCCAGAGAAGGGGTGGGGGACAGGGGTGTGGTCATAAAGTAAAGTGGCAGGGTGAAGTGTTGGGAGGATCCTGAGGGCCTTAAACTCTTATTTAGAGCAGAGGGTCTGAAGGCCATCCAGGGGAAGGAGGGTGAGGTCTTGCTTCAGATGATCCAGTAGGTTACCTGTCCAACCTGATGTGCAGTTCTTACAAAAACAAGCATTCCGAGCTGGAGCGGGCGTTGCATTTGCATTTCCCTATAGGAGATTCCTGTTCCCAGACTACCTCCTTTCTAGGTCTCCTGTGCCCTTGGCTTCCCCGTTCTCTGCCTTCTCCGTCCCTTTTGCTCATTATAGGGACCTTCTTCTTAATAGTAAGATGAGGCTATGTGTGAGGCAGTCCTCAGCGAAGGGAAGTATAGTGTGACTGCCAGGCCGAGCCTGTGCACCTCTAAGCTTACCTGATCCTCTCAGTAGGTCCTAACACTGTGTGTAGACGCCCACCCATCCTTGTGTCAATGAAGAAGCCGGGCAACAGTAAAGCAGAGGAACGCAATGTGTTCACCGTGGCTACGCTGGGAAGATTTAAATTTAGATTTAAATAGTAAAAAGAATGCATGATGAAGCAGTCCTGGTCAAGATGAGCTCCGGGCCAATGTCAACCCATTCTTGCCTCTTGTCTCTTGCAAGCTGGTCTGATCTGCAAGCTGGTCTGATAAGTTGAATTGTTAATCTCTAGGGCTATGGACATGAATAATTGCCCTCACCTGACAGGGGATGGTCTGTCCTGGGAGCTTTGCCTCCTCTTCCTGGAACTTGAGGTGACTCAAAAGGAAGGGTTTAGGCGATAACTGATCTCCGAAACAGACAAAATGATGGTGAAACAGACATAAAATGTAGGCAAAGGCCTGAGGCTTTCTTTCCTCTTGCATTCAGTGACTCTGTGGACCCCAGAGGAGCCCATGCAGCTTCTAGGTTTCTGTTTCATGACTTTGCACATTTTGCATTTGAGAGGTGAGCATGCAGGGTGGAGGAAGGGCCTGCCCAGCTGAGGAGAGTGGGACAAAAGTAGAAGAGAACAGACCATGGAGGTGGGCGCAACATTTGATGCTCAACTGGTCATCTTTCTTCCGGCTTCTGTGAGGAGTCATCGCACAATTTTAAACTGGCATGGGATACACCTGTGTTTTTAGGACAGTGCCTTTTGAAGTCAGGGGTATAATTCAGGGTTTATTGCCCATCTAGTATGAGCAAGATGCTTTGTTAATGCCCCCCCCTCCACACCTTAAAAAAGGCAGGGGGAGGTGCTAAAGGGGATTACTAAGGGGATGCCCAGTTGGTAACAGATCTGTCCCAGAAGTATGAGGACCTGAGCTTCGCTTCCCACAGCCATGAATACAAGCCTGGGATGGCTTAGTGGTCTGTAAGTGTACAGTTGCCGTGCGGGTGGAGGCAGGAGGATCCTCGGAGGACACTGTCTAGTCCAGTCAACTGTGAGCTCCTGGTTCAGAGAGACTCAAAAGATAAGGTAGAGAGATAGTGGAAGATAGCCTCTGTTGACCTCTGGCCTACATTCGCACACTCACACATGTGCACACACACACACACATACCGTACACACAAAAATACATTCAAGAAAGAGAAAAAAATGCCAATACATTGGCACTGACTTTGGAGGAAGAAATGACACGCTTATAAACAACAAGTTTTTAAGACTAGAACAACAAAACCCTGTGAGTTTGGAGACTGCTTCAGTGATCCAGGTAGAGGGGGTGGGAGTAGCGGCTTCCCATACACACGCCGTCACGGTCTATCCGCTTACTCAACATCGAAAGAAAGTAAGGGTTTTTCCCCACCAACACTTAAAAAAGATCAACACAACTGTCTGTATCTCTAGCTCAGTAGTTTCTTCTTCTAGTCTCCTAGGACATTGGCAGACAGTGCACATACATACACAGACACACTGACACACAGATACACTGACACACAGATACACTGACACACAGATACACAGAGAGAGAGAGACAGAGAGGGAGAGAGAGAAATAAAATCTTTTAAACAGTTTTTTTTTTTTTTAAACATTGCAGTCTTGTCATGTAACTCTGGTGGCCTGAAACCTATGTAGTCCAGGCTAGACCCAAACTCTTATTCCTTTCTACCGAAGCACCCTTAGTTTTGGCATTTACAAGTGTGAACCACCGTACCCAGCTGTGAATGAACTTTTTTTTTTTTTGAGTGCTTCATTTCTTTATCTAGATTAAGTTGGACTCCTTTCTCCTATGTATCCGTAATTGTCTACTTGTATATTTAACCTGCTGAAATTCATACTTGCTATAAAGTAGGTTTTTATAACCATAACAACAACAAAAAAAATCCCGTGGTTTTGTTTTTGTTTTTTGGTTTGCTTGTTGCTTGTTTGTTTTTGATTCTACAAATCCAGTCCCAGGCCTCATATGTGCAAGACAAGTGTTTCTTTCTACTTCTAAGCCCCTCTTCCTGAGTTAAGGATGTATTTAAATGGCTGGAGGCTAGAACTCTGAATGAGCTATCCCATTTAAACCAGTGGATGCAAGACCAAGGGTTTTAGAATTAACCAAGGCTTTTGGTATATGGCTTTTGCGGTAAACTGTTTTGGTAGCTACGAGGCATTGTCATTGCTTCAGAAGCGTTCTCATTCATTTAATTGGCTTGGTAATGAGACCTGGACATGGACGGTTTGCTCCCACTGGCCTTGCTCCCAGCCAGCTGCCTAGTGTCTCTTTTGCTTTGTCGGGCAGCATTAATTCTTTATGAGGAGGGATGCCACCTGGAGACAACCTGTCCTGCGTCTTTTTTGGCACATCGGGTCACATGATCATGATCTAGACACCTCCATCCAAGAGACTGTCCTGCCAAGCTGAGTGGCTGTGACTTAGAAAGCAGCAGAGGCTGCTGGGATAGCACCTGGTCTTTGTAATCAGTCCTTTTGCTTTTGTTTTTTTCTTCCCTGACATATTGCTTATGTCTTGGACCTTTAAAAGCTGTCCTGTAGAAATGGGAATCAATTGTATTTAGACTGTGCACTTTCAGACTGAGGTTGCTGCATCTACAGAGACCCTGCTGTTCTCCTTGGGCATCTAATAGATTCCCTCCCTGCACGGTTGACTTTAGCGCTTAATTCATTAATGCATCGCGTAATTTTAACCAAATGCCTTTCAAGACCAAATTTATTTATTTTTACTATGTGTCCTACATCCTAGCTACTTTTAGCTACATCCTAGCTACTTTTAAAATTTATCCTAAGCACCTTTGACTTTGTTGACTTTTGATGGTTCTGTGTAACTCTTGTTATCTGCCAAGTACTTTTTTTTTTCATTTAGAGCAAAAAATGGTTTATATGATATTTTTTTAATGTGTGCTTTGAAAATATTGACTGTTATATTGAGTTATTTGTGGAGAAGATGGGGTGTTTCAGCTCAAGAAGGTGTACCTCTGTTCCAGGATCACACCTACTTTTGGTGGATTGTAGAAACCGTACCAATGAAATAAACAGTTAACAACCTTGCCCTTGCTATCTCAAGTGCCCTTGTTTTACATGCAGCTCAGAAACCAATGAATAGCTAGTCTTTCAGGCTCTCTCCTATAGGCTTAGCACTTGGGAGGCTGAGGCAGGAGGATTATAAAAGGCCAGCATGGGCATAGCAAGACTGTTTCAAAAAAAAAAAAAAGAGAGAGAGAGAGAGAGAGAGAAAAACAAAAATAAATGCATGATTCATTTCAAGCTATTAACTTGTCAAGTTACACGCCAAGAAATGTGTTTAAAATATTTTCTGTACCCAAAAGACAAAACATATGGGTGCTTTTAATAGCTTGGTTTCTCTTGAGGCAAAATGATATTTGTAATTAAAACGTGATTTCTGTTTAAAAGTTATCTAGAATACTAATTCTCTTTAAGTCTAAGTAGTACAATTACATGAGAATGTTGTGTTTTTTTTTTTAAGAGAAAAATCACATGATTTTTTATTATATTTATGAGTACATAAAACGTTAGTTAAGAGGTTTTTATTTTATTAATTAGTTTCTTTTTTATTTACTTTTTATGTTTGGTCTGTTGTAGCCAAGGCTAGCCTCAAATTGGATATGTAGTCCAGGATAACTTTGATATAGATCCTTCTGTCTGTGCCTTGCAAGTCCTGGAATTGCAGGTGTTCCCCACCACAGCCGGGTTGCTGGAACTTCATGCCTAGTAGGCACAGACTACCAGGATGCTATGCCACCATGCCCAGCTTTACATTTACTTTTAATCGTTGAAAACAAACAAAAAAGCTTCAACCCCATACGCAGCATTCAAATCCGATCAAACCTCTTGGTGTCCCCTCACATTTTTGTTTAATGGTGAAAATGTCCAGAGTGCTTTCTCCTAGCTTTTGGAAGCATACATTATTGTTGTCTGTAGTCATCCTGCTGCCGGCAGCAGTGCAGAATCTGTATCTCCAATCTAACTGTAACGTGGTACCCATCACTCAGCCTCTCCCCAACCCACCCCATCCCTACTCTTCCCTGGTGTCTACTAATCACCATTAAAAAAAAGGTTTCTTTTATTTTGTTTTACTTACGTGTCTGTGTGTATCCCTGTAAGGTCTCATGCACATATACATGGAGGTGTCTGTGGTAGAGGCCAGAGGGTGTTAGATCTCCTGGAACTGGAGTTACAGGAGGTTGTGAGCCCTCTGGTGTGGGTGCTGGGAACCCAACCTAGGTCTTCTGCAAAAGCAGCAGGTACTTTTCACTGCAGAGCCGTTTCTCCAGCCCCTGTTAACCACTGTTCTTCTCTCAGCTTCTGTGAGGTTGACTTTGTTGGATCCCACATATGAGAGAGATCGTGGAAGAGAGGATTTAAGTAAAAAAGATATATGTTACTAGTTTGTTTTTGTTTTTTTCAGTGTAGAAGGCAGGCTCAGGGTATTTCTGAGAAACACTAGGCTCTCAAGGGTGAAACCATTGTGTCAGTCTACATGTGTAGGCTTTATGCTGTTTCTTAAAATTTGTAGTGAGAGAGTCTTAATAGGCAACTTAATAGAAACAAGCAATATGTTAAAAGCCTCCGACTAACTAATGAGGCTTTTTTCCTAAGTGCTGTGGTTTCAGGGAAATCACAAAACCCTCCTGAATAAAACTTTTCATCTACATATTTCTTGGGTACTTGTGTATTTATTAATTTATGAGGTAAGGTACATGTAGCCCAAACTGGTCTCAAACTTGCTCTGAGACTCAGGATGAGCTCTAACTTCTGATCCTCTGGCTTCCATTTCCAAGTGCCAGGGTTTTAAGGAGTGAACCACCATACCAGTTTATGTGGTGCTGGGGGGTGAGTCCAGGACTCTGTGGCTGTGGAAGACATTCTACCTATGGCATTTCCGGTCCCATTTATGAGCATTTTTATTTGGAAGTCACTTTAATAGAAATCTAAGGAAACATGTATGCATGTAAAGAAAATGTCCAGAAGAAATTTGAGATTTGGGAAAAGGTCTGTAAAGACCTTATTCAGAAGAGGCAAAGCATCTCTTTTTTTTTTAAAAGGTGCATTTAATTATGAATTTCAGCTTTGTTAAAAACTAAGAACATTTGTATTAGGCCACTACTGCCTTCTGCAGCTCGTGGTGCCCAGGTTATAATTTAATGGAAGAGCCTTGTAACACTAATGTGTAGTAGCCATTAGCCTTGATTAAAATATTATGAAACCGAGACTTCACGATGAGGATTAAATAGGTGTCAAATGATTCATGCATAAATGATATATGAGAGGTATAGTAAAATCTATGTGATGTAACTTTAGCATCCTGTCTCAGAAGAGCAGGGTCAGATGCTCCGACACCCCATTGATGCTCTGCGTCAAGACTTTTCAGCTTGTCACTTAGCTGGGTGACAGCCTGAGTCTCTCTTTAGAAGGCAGGATGCCTTCTCGAACTTCCATAGAAACCAAGAGGGGAGGGTATTTACCCAAGAGGGTAAATAAAAGTAAACCCCTCCTTAAACGTGGAGAGATGTGTATCAGGGCTTACCCCTTGCTCTAATACTATTTTAGAGATGAGACTGAGCACATTTGCATATAATTCTATTCTGACATGGAGCAGTATATCTTATATACACTGAGAACCAGTTTATTTATTGTTGGAAACTTTTTATTTGTTTTGTTTTTTTGGAGGGACCAGGGGACAAGGTCTTGATTTTGTCGTAGACTGACCTGGAGTTTCTGTGTAGCCTAGAGTAGTCTTGATCTCATTGGCAGTCCTGGTTCAGTCTCCCCAGCACTGGGTATGAGCCATCATGTCCTGTTTCATTGGCCAATTCGATGCTGCCATAGCTACCTACCAGAAAGCACCACTGTTCTTTAGCTACATAGACAGTTTGAGCATCCTGATTTCTTCTTTTATATTATTATTTTTTAATTTTAAAGTCACGTTTATTTATGTATGGCATATGTATATGTTTGCCAGTGCACATGCTGTTGCCCACGAGTGGGAATTTACTCCATGTGGGTTCCGGGTTTTGGACTCAGGAACCGGGTTGGTGGCAAGTGCCTTTGCACACTGAGCTCCAGTTTCCTTTTTAAAACACAGCTGGAGCGGGGCAATGGCAACACACGCCTTTAATCCCAGCACTTGGGAGGCAAAAGCAGGCGGGTTTCTGTGAGTTCGAGGCTAGCCTGGTCTACAGAGTAAGTTCCAGGGCAGCCAGAGTTACAACAGAGAAAAATCTGTCTCAAAAAAACAAAAAACAAAAACAAACCAATCCAAACTAAACAGCTGTATTTTATTGCTAATGTTTTAGAACCCACACTTAAACAGTTGCTGATTGAGTCTGGCTTTTGCAAATCTCCAGTTCATGTTCCTAGGTTTGCCTGCTTCATCTTGTGTGTTTACAAAGTGCCCTCTGAAGTAGATCAGCTGTAGACGGATGTGGGCTCTGCTGTGTGTGTGTGTGTGTGTGTGTGTGTGCTTGCACTAGCCAGAGGCCTGCTGTCTTCCTGAGACTATTGCTAAGCCTGTGATGGGACTGGAATACATCACTAAGTCTCGTGACTTCCAGTCTGTTCTGTTCTGCTGTGGAAAACAGGAAGCCCCACTTCCCTGACATTGGGAAAGGCAGTCTCCTTCTGTCATCCAAAATAGTGTTTCAAGCTTCAGAGTAGTTTGGCTTTTGAATTTTAGGTTTGGCTTTTTAAAATCATCGAGGCTGTAAGACACATAGATCTATTGTTTGGCCTACAGACAAGTTTGAGTATGTTGCTTCAGGTGCTTACAGAGGGAGGAGACAATCCCGGGCAGGAGGTGCTCAAGGGCACTAGGTTACCCATGATTCCAGAGGATCAGCCAAAGACCAAGAGAGCAGGCCAAAGCACATGTATGGGTCTGAATCCTGCATTTGCTAGTCATGTCTAGATAAACACTCAGAGCATTATGCAATAGAGTTGGCAGGGACCCTTGGTAAGGCTCCAAGGCTTGTTTTGGTAGAGACATGACTTAGCGATATAATTGGGAGGAGTAGGTGGTAGTGACATACCACCTTCTGTGGTCCTGTGAGAGTCTGTACCAAAACAAGCATTGTGAGTGCCGAGAAAAGCATGCTGGGACTGTACAGCTGCTTGGTTGTCACTGTTGTACAGCTAGATACAGAAACACACCGATACTTGTTATTTACTTTTTAGACTAAATCTTGCTCTGTTGCTCAGACTGGCCTCGAACTCCTGGCCTCCTGTGATCCTTTTGCCCCAGCCTCCCACATAGCTGGGGTTATGGCATGTGCCATTGCACACAGCTTCTTATGGACTTCCTAAATCCAAGAGTGATGATCATAGTTTTTGTTTTTTTTTTTTTTTTTTGTTTCTTTTATTATTTTGAACTGAATCATTGTTTAAAAGATTTCTGGGACACGTGTCAATCCCACCGGGTGAGAATAAGACCACTACCACAGTTTGGGCCAAATTGGAGCAAGCTTGCTTTTTATTTTTAGGTGTACGGAGATCAGCCTCCTAAAATCGGATTAAAGAGAGCAGCCCTGAGTCCATTCCTTGGGCCCCTTTAAGGAATAAAATCACGTGCAGATTTTACAACGGAATAATAAGGAAGTACACAAAAATCTCAAAAAACACAGTTATGGGCCTCATGTGATTAGGATGGGTGACTAGGGAGGCTCAGGAGGGTGGCTAGGGAGGGTCAGGGTGATCTCAAAGTCAAGGTCTTGGGTCGGGGTAGGTAGGTTAGGTTCCAGGAAACAACTCAAACAAAAAAGAAAAAAGAAAAACATCTTATTTTTAACACTGCAGCATAATGGAGTCAGACAGGTAGGCAGGTTCCTTATAAGGAATTACTTATTTAATTAAAAAATTTTTTTCTCACTTTTAGCCCAGGTTAGCCCCATACTATGTAGCTGAGGATGACTTTGAATTTTTGATTTTTCCTGCTCCAACATCCCCAGTAGAGGAATTACAAGCATATGTCATCACATTCAGTTTTATGGGATGCTGAGAATCAAACCCAGGCTCTACTCTGTGAAAGATAAATGTTCTATCAACTGAGCTCGGTCTTACGCCCTGAGTCAGTCTCCTTTAGATGGAGCGACAGTTGGCAAATATCTCTTTTTGGTTTTCTAATGCTGTGCTTAACCTTCTAATATTCTTGGCCTTTTTATTTAGACAAAAATGATTAAATATGTATTAATCTGCAATGCAATAGAGGGGCTGCATAGTAGAGTTGAAATTCTTTTCTACAAATCAAAGGAACTCAGCAATTCAATTGTCAGCATGTCCACAGATTCTTTGGAATGCACAGCTCTGCATTCCAGGCCTCCTGGAAGCCACAGAGTCTTCCACGGGCCAAAGGACATCCTCCCGTTTACCACCCAGATTTCCATTGTTATTACTTTTTCCCAAGGAGTTTGGTGGGCGGTGATATTTTCCTGTCTGCTTTAGGATATTCTTCTTGGAAACCTGACTGCCACAAAGACTTGCATTTATTTATCCGTTCGTTCATTCATTCATTTATTTAGACAAGATCTTGCAGTGTACCATAGAAAGGCCTCAAAACTTGTGATTTTTTTTCTGTCTTGTCTTCCCAAGACTTGGGATTCTGGCAGCCTGTCACCCTCTGGGTTCAGACTTCATTTTAAAACCTTTTAAACAAAGATGCTCTAGGGCAGAAAGAATAAGTGATCTAGGGATAATAAGGACAGGGTTAGACACTGTCAAGGAGCACATACTCAGTGTCAAATGTTGCACCAGTCTCTTGTGTGTTCAGTTCTCCCAGGGACCCTGTGAGGTTGTGGTATGGATATTATGTTGATGTCTTAACTCCTGGAAACTTAGAACGGGACTTCATTTGATTTTTTTTTTTTTTTTTTTTTTTAAGATTCAACCAAGTTTTAAGACGGGGCCATTTGTGTGGTTTTTAATTATGATTGATATCCCTTACAAAAGAGAGATTTGGATGTAATCACAGACAAGGCAGAGGGAAGGTGGTGTATAAAAAGAGACCCAAACGTCACGTGGAGATTCACACTGGAGAGGTGTCTGTAGCTAAGCACTGTAGCCTAGGATTTGCTGGCACACCACTTAGCTGGGAAGGAGCCAGGAAGTCTCCTGTTGCTACAGGTTTCAGAGGGAAGCCTGACTTTTGGTCTCAACAACTGTGAGGCAATGCATTCCAGTTGTTTGAAGCCTCATGGTTGTAGGCATGCTGTAGCCAGCTGTAGGACACGCCTGTAGGTGAGGGCTATGACATTATCCTGGTGTGGCACAAAGCCGCTGCGAGGAGGCAGAATCCCCTTGTAGGTAGGGCCCAATGCCTTGACCAGTGGAAGAAGAGCATCGAGAAGAGAGATAAGCAGGGAAACACAATAAAAACCTGTCTGAGACACCGAGTAAGCAAAATCTATGGGGCATGGGTTGGGCCCTGGATGAGGGAGGTAAATAAGTCCTTTGGAGTGTTTAGTAAGGAGAGACAAAGACAGGAAAGTTTGGTGTCTAGCATTTCAGTCTAGAGTCTACACCGAATTGAACAAGTAGGCTGGGGCTTGGGAAGAAATTAGGATGCGCTTGTCTCCTGCTGAACATGGTTCAGGGATGCCCCTGGCCCTCCCTTCTTCCTCTACTGACTGTGATTTGCATGCATTTATAATGAAATGGGAGGGACCGAAGAGAGGGCATGATAGGAAGCCTGAAGAATGCCTTTGCGCTATCTTGAGCTTAGTTTCCCAAAGAGGACAACTTGCTGCCTCTTTCTTTCGGTCTCAACCACATCCTAGGTCAGAGCTAGGAGAGGGTGTGGAAAGAAAGCCTTTACCACACAACACAGGCCCCAAACCGAAAGTGTCATTGGTGCTGGGCTCTGGAACTGACTTCTTGTTCGGGTGGGTACACTAGTGTTGGCCAGGGTCTCTGGTAAAGGACTCAGGGATATGGATGTCATGACTCCTGAAAAGAGAATCAGTGATGGTAGCTGCTGGTAGACTCACCCTTCATAGAAAACATGATTCTGGTGGTGTATGACTTCTACTACAGAGCTGACTCCCCGACACGTTGGTGTTCTGTGAGGACTGAGTTAGGGAACAGGTGAGAGAGGCTTCTGGATGGGAAGGTTGAGTTCTCTGTGTGGAGCCCACCTGGTACCACTCAGCTGTCAGATGTCATGGCTGGACACACTGCACAGACATCTTGCCCATGATACCATGATTGTGAGTTCAGTAATCACCCCGACCAGAGAGAAAGGAAGATATGGAGAAAATGGAAACCCATTTATAATATCTTTTTACTCCCTGTAGAATCTATGCTGGACATTTTAATTAAAATCGAATAGGTCATGCAGTCATTTTAAAATTCATTTTAATCCCTACTATTCACCCAGGGTAAATGCATTTAGAGGAATGTCTTCATACAGTCATATAAAAATGGGCAGTTAGGAAAATCAAGTTTCCTGGCTCATCTGTAGCCAGCCCTGTTGGGGCTCCCTAAAGAGTATTACTGCTCATGACAGCCTGATGACTCAAGCCAAAGCCTCCATCACTTCCCCTTGGACACTATTACACAGCCCAGCACATTTCCCATTAACCAACTTTGGATACGCAGAGGAAAAGCAAAACTCTAAAGCTGAGACTGAGGTCGGTGAGTCATGCTACTGGACGAAAAGGTCTTGAAAAGCTTGAAGAAGTGGCCCACAGCTGCCACCCTGTCATTGCCAGTCATGTGGCTACAGAGTCGTTGGAGTGTACACTGGGGTGTCCACTCACAGAAGGAAAGAGTTGCTTGGAATCCAACCTAACAATGGGCACGAAGGAGTGGAGTGTAGACAGCTCATCAGTGGAGTGTATGTAGACACTCTGCTGAAATGCAGATGTTTCCTGTCCCGAGACCACTCAGAGCTGATGGGTCAGTGTTTCAGGAACATAGGGCTAGGTTTGCTTTGGCTCTGGGGTGGGAAATGATAAAGATGAGAGCAAGATTTCCCGTAAGGCAAGGTCAAGGTGAAAGTAAGTTCTACCCCAGGCAGGACGCAGGAGGTATACAGTCAACAGCCATTCACAAGAGTTCTGGCATCCCAAAACTTGGTAAAGTCTTAAGAAAGCACAGTCAAGGATATTGTCAATGAAGGACATTTGATGCTAGACAGCGCCGTCTTCACGGAGTGCTTTAGTGTGTCTGTGCCAGGGAAGTTCCAAGCTGACTGCTCTACGGTTTCCAAATCTGGACAGTTTCTTTTTACGGTGGGGGGCTTGCTTGACACAGGGTCTTTCCTTTGTTGTATCTCTGGTTGTCCTGGTGCTAGCCTTGAAATCACAGCAGTCCTCCTGCCTCAGCTTCCTGAGTGCCAGGTGTGCAGGTGTGTGCTGTCACAAGCAGGTAGTGATGAACTTTCCTCTTTTATTATTATTTTTCAAAGTACTCTTCCTGACATTGTAAAAATCAGCTTTTTCTCGTGTCCACAAAACCTTTACTTTCTATGGTTCTGCATACTCTTTATGATACCTACTATTTGCATCATATATTCAGTTTTCTGGAGACTTGAAGCCTGTTGGGTTTTGTTGGATCAGATGCTTCAGTCCTGTTATTTTTCCCAAGGCCTGTTGGGTGTGGGGGACCAAGCTGCATAGAGCTGTGAGGAAGGCTCTGTGGTCCTCCTCACCCTCTCCCACCTCACCCCTGCATCTCCTCCTCTCAGGAACTTCTCTTCCCACAGTCCTTGATTACCTCTGTGTCTTGCTCCTCACTGCAGTAGTAGCTCAGGTAAGAGATGTTTTAACTGAAGGAGAGGTTCTCCAGGAAGGACGGAGGTCACTTTGGAGGGGGGGATGGGTAGGGTGCAAGCTAGAGAGCAAGAAGAGCCTCATTTACTGGGTTCTGTCTGGACTTGGAGAGGCGAATGGTGGGTTTCTCTGTCTGATTAGGATGTCTAGACCCTGGCGATGAACTCAGCTGGTAGTTAGTGGTGGCCCTGAGTTCTGTCTCCCTCTTCAAGTTCTTCCATCCCTTTATTTTATATTTGGAGCCTGATGGGTTGTGGGACTAGTGGGTAGCTCAGAATCTGAGTTTTTCTTGGCATTCCAGATAGCTTACCTTGTCATCTCCCATCACCCACACCGCTTTGTGTGTGTTTGTGCCTTCATTTTTAGATTGATTTTTTTTTTTCCCCCTGAGCGAAAACATCTCCCAGAGTATGCAGAACTGTGTAACTTATATCATGGGGAATGACCATGATAGTGAGCTTCTGAACTAGGCCATAGAAAGTGGATAAGGTGGCCCTCTACTTACTCTTTCTTGAGACTATCTTATTTGTTTATTTGTTTGTTTGTTTGTTTGTTTATTGAGACAGGGTGGCTGTGCTGGAACTCACTCTGTAGACCAGGCTGGCCTTGAACTGACAGAGATCCACCTGCCTCTGCCTCCAGAGAGCTGGGATTAAAGGTGTGCACCACCACCACCCAGTCACTATCTTTTTTTTTTTTTTTTTGAAGTAGGTACTTGTTCTGGTTTTTAAAAATCACATTTCTTTATTTAGAGGAGGGGGCTGGAGGAGAGGGAGAGAGAGAGTGAGTTTGTGCACACATGCACATTTCCACATGGTGTGCATGTGGTCAAAGGAGAACCTGTGGGAGTGAGTTCTTTCCTTCTAGCATATGGGTCCTGAGGATGGAGAACTCAGGTCTTCAGGCTTGGTGACAGTCACCCTTGCCAACTGTGCCATCTCAGTGGCCTGTGGCAGCGTCTTAACTGCTGAGTTACGTAGTCCTTGAGGACTGAGTGGGTGGCGCACAGTAGGCTCCTTAGCGGCTGGATTTCGACAGGGAGACCAAAGACAGAGCTGAAACCGGACCAGGAGATGAACATCATGGGAAATCACTTTCGTGATGGAGAGAATATCGACCTTGGAGGCCCCAGGGTAGATTGAATTTGGTGATTATTGTTTAGTGAGTATGAGAAGAGTTGAGTCTGGGTCAGAGAGTGAGCCTGGGGCCAGATGGTAGATGCTGCTGCTAGCCTATGGTTGGAAGCCACAGGAGGGTTTAAAGTTGCATTTTTGAAAGGTCACTGACAGTGTTTAAGAAATGAATTCTAATCTACCGCAAGCGAGACATGGCAGTGGCCTGAGCCAGATTGGAGTTCCGGAACTGGGGAGCAGTGTAACAGATGTGGAATTTGTGAGGGAGGTGGAGTCCCTGGTTTTGGGTGGGTTGGTAGCAGGGTAGGGAGGTGAAGGAAACAGAACACTAAGGAGCATAGTGACATGTTTGTCTGGTCATCCAGGAGGACTGGCGTCAAGGGTGGCAGTAGGCAATGAACATACACCCAGTGTCATTAAACCGGCTTACGGTGAGATTTTGAAATGGCCAACTCACTGGCCTGCCGTGACAGCTGTCTTCCCTGTCAGAAAGTCAGCCTGGAAGAGTGTATTAGGACAGCCTCAAACTTGTAGCGATCCTCCTGCCTCTGATTCTTGAGTGCTATTGTCAGGCTATGCCAAGATGCCTGGTCTTCACCAGTCTTAATCACTCTGCCTATGTTTTACCTGCAAAGACTTGGGGTCAGCTTTGCCAGCACTAGGCAAGTGCTTTGCCACTGAGCCACGGTGCTAGTTAGCCTCACAGAGCCCTCTTCAGTGAAGTGGATGACTTCTTTCACTTGGGCAGCACCGAAAGCCTGGGGTCATACTGTCCTGTCAACAGAGGGCAGTGTGATTTGTGCCCCAGAACAAAGGTGCCGGGCTTGGACCCATGTTAGTTACAGAGACAGGTGTTTTCTGAAAGCTAAGTGCCAGGGGGCATGGACTTAAGCTCAGTTAAAGAAACTACTAGGTGTGCATTTGAAAAGTAGGCCAGTAGATTGCTACAAATTTGAGGCGAGCCTGAGATACAGAGCGAGTTCTAGGACACAGAGCACCTGTCTCAAACTGAACAAAACAAGTTATTGATGATACAGAGCATCTATTTTGGGACAGAGAAAGGATGAGCTGGAAAGGAATGACACCATGTTTGCCCCGCAGTGAGCCTGGCCCTGCTGACGGGATGGAGTGCTATCTATGGAGGAGGGTGAAAACGATGGCTGGTCTTCACATACCTGCACTCTCAGATCTTACTGTTCCAGTTGCTTTCTTGATACAGCCAAGTGCACCTGTTCAAGTAGGAACGACCTTCAGCCGTTCCCCACCCCCTCCTGTCTTCTCAAACAGGATTTATTTCCCCATGAGTCTCTTGCTCCTCCTAGGAAGTACAGTGGCCAGAAGTTGTATGTCCATCCTTGTAGGGTGTGGACATTCTGTTGGAGTCCCAGGGGCTCTCTGACTCATACAGGACCATTTTCAGCTGTTGAAGAAAGCCATCCATCCATCATCTTCTGCATGGCTGGTATGATGTGATCCACAGCACATGTTAGTGGTCTGTCGCAGTGGGAAGTTTGTTCCCACACTGACTAGCTAATCACTAATGTGTAAGTAATGGCACTAATGTAGTTTCCAGGTCTTTGAAACATCAGTTCAGATAATTTAATGAAGCTTTTTATTTAAAAGTTCTCCGTGGTGGTGATGGTGTTAGAATTGTGTG
This sequence comes from Cricetomys ansorgei, assembly GCA_026225945.1. NCBI lineage: Eukaryota > Metazoa > Chordata > Mammalia > Rodentia > Nesomyidae > Cricetomys > Cricetomys ansorgei. Next base: position 9,605,351 of record JAMJFZ010000191.1, on the reverse strand, counting down.
AATCCTAATTAAATATGTCAGAAATCTTTTTCAGGGAGCAGGGGATGTGGCTTAGTTGGGAATGTGCTTGTCTAGCTTCCATTTGATCCCCAGCACCCCATAAGTTAGGTGTGGTGCCACAGGAGGGTCAGATCATCTTTGGATTATGCAAAATTCAAGGACAGCCTGGCCTACAAGATATTGTCTCTCTACACACACACACACACACACACACACACACACAACCCTACAAAAACCATCCCCCCAAACAAAACAAAACAACAACAACAACAAAAACCTCTTTCACTGTTCCTTGGAATAAAATTCAGATTTCATGGCAGTTGCTCTAGAAAAGTAATTTCCCAGGTCTGCTCCTCAATAGTTATTACCAGCTGAGGTCATTGTAGCTGGAGAGGAAGACCCTGTGTTCACAGCTCTCTAGCGCTTCTCTCTTTTAAGTGAGAGCAGCCCAACACGGTGAGATGTAGGGATTATTATCATCCCATTTTACAGATCATGCAGAGTGAACATGGTGGATAAAAACACAGCAATTCTTCCTTCGTAGTCAGTGCTGGCTTCCGCTGCACTCGAGTGGATATGTGAGTCTTTGTCACAGCAGCATTCCCGTCCCCGTCCCCTAAGAGGACACACAAGCCGTTGCCAACCTATGATATGGTGATGGCTATGATGGTCAGGTGCCAGCTTGCCTCCCGGGTCCGACAACAGGCACATCTGGCAGCATCTGCCCTCTGTTCTGTATCTAGTGAAGTGGTGAATAAAAAGATGGAGAGAGAGTGGGCTTTCATCAGGCTCCATAGCGCCTGAGTTCATTTAGACACCTGAGCAGAGAACATATGTTAATACCCATGTTTGATGCTTTGAGCATCTAATAGGCAGGTTCCATGTCTCCTTGGTCCAGGGCTGGCCTTGGCAAGCCCCTGATTGTAAGGAAGTACCAAAAGACAAGTGTGTGAGTGGGAGTGGGCCGGGCTCAAGGAGTGAGTGGGGTGGGCCGGGCTGGGGTGAGCGTGAGAACGATGATGAGGGGAGACAGCATTCCCTTCCGATCATTCTCTTTCTTTTCCTTTTCCATATTTTTGTATAGTGGTCCTGATGTAGATGCCTATTTTTAAATGAAAGCCAAGCAATGGCCTGGGAGGAGAATTCTTCATTTAACAGTTATCTATCGAATATTTTGATGTGCCAGGCACTCTAGAAGAGACACCAAGGTGTGCATGGAATCCAATACGACACTCTGGGTATTTTGATCACTGGATAGAGAGCCCACCTTCACAGTGCTGTACGTCTTTTGCTTCATTCATTCATTATTTCGTTCATTCATTCATTCATTCATTCATGGTTTTATGTAGCCCAGGCTGGTCTGCAACTCCATGTGCAGCTCACATAAAAATCCTCATGCCTTCATCTTCCCAGTGCTAGGATCACGGTCCTGGCTTATGCAGTGCTGGGGGTCCATCCAGGGCCCTGGGCATGCTGGGTAAGCACTTTACCAGCTAAGCTAAATCCCTAGTCCTTTGCTACTTATTGTAATTCCTCTTTTCAAAACTAGCCAGTTTTGGTGAGAACCGTGGTCCCGACAATGGTTGTCTCCATCTGAGTTGCTCTGTACATTCTAGATTTGTAAATTCTGGTTCTGCAAGCCATGCCTCAGCCCACTCCTTAGTTGTACAGTAGCCAAAAATATTCTTGAGCCAGAGGCTGGGCAGGTTGGCAGGGCACAGAACAAAGAACAAACCATGAGGCTCCTGTTTACATCCTCAGGCCTGGGGCCACCCGAGTTGGTTGAGAAGTCAGGATTTCCTGAGGAAGCCTTCCTGAAGAGGGCGTGGTGCACTGACCAGGATGTGATGACAGGCAGCCCCCTGCCCTGGCCAGAGCCAAGCTAGGGTGGGCGCCTGGGCTCACCGTTCCCAGCCAGTACATTCCCAGGCTAATTCTCTTGCCCAGGTGGGGCTGGGGGACTTGGTTGGGATAGACCAGGGTTCTGAACCTGGCACGGGTCTCTCAGGGGCACTGTACCTCAGAGGCTGCCAGTGCCTTAGGCAGGAGCTGCATCAGCATTTGAGGCCTAGCTTTCCCCAGAGGGCCTTGGGTGGGGTCACTCAGGGCTGCTGGGTCAGCCAAGAGCCCTGGCCTCAGGAAGAAATGATGGATCCGAGGATGTGACGATTTGTTTGGGCTGGCCAAGCAGCCAGGCATGTGCTTCCTCAGCTGTGCGCTGCGTGTAGCTGAGGAGTGCTGTAATTCACACGGATTTTTATTTAACCATCGACGGTGGGAGCCTCTGGGGAGGTGCTACTCAGTTCACGGAATCTGACCCAGCATTCACAAGGCACCATCTTAACCAGGTGTGGAGGCAGGAGGATCATGAGTTTGGGTCATGCTCTGCTACACAGGAAGACAGAGGGTAGCCTGGGCTACGGTGAGAGCTTGTTTCAAAGAAGAAACAAGTTAACAGGGAGACTCCTGTCAATCTAAAATAACCTCACTACTTCTTCCCTTTGTTGACTAAAAACTCAGATGTTCTCCTGGGATAGAAGGAGGAAACAAAAACTGCTCCCCAAAACAACAACCTAGAGACCAAATACCTTCCTTATCCCTAAATTTACAGATAAACCAGCTATTAACAACAACTACAATTTTCTTCTTGAATAGAAGATGAGAGTTGGAAAAAAAAAATCAAGTGATCTTCTAGGTCTATTTGTGCAGCTTTTATTGAAAAACAATTTGTAGAATACAAACACAGTGTGTGCATTATGGTGTAAGTTTATAATCCTAGCACAAGGGAGGCAGAGGCAGGAGGATTAGGAATTCAAAGCTAGCCTTGGCTACATAGTAATCAATGCTAGCCTGGGCTATATGAGATCCTGTCAAAAACTAAAGAAGAAGAAGAAAAAAAGCGAAGCCAAATATAAAGGAAATATGGACAGAATACATTGTAATTCTAAGAAACAAGTGGGCATTGGTATGTCTAAGAGATTTTAAGACAGCAAGCTTCAGAATTTGGGGGTGATTTACATAGCAGTTATCTCTAGCAAATGTTAGTCCCAGTCCTTGGGTCCTTGAACTGCACCTCTGTGGACATGCTGGATGGAAATGACTCCACCCTGGGCCTGTTCCTTTCTTCCTGGTCTTGAACTGCTCCTTCTTGGTTTCCTCTAATTGAATTGCCTCTCTGCTTTGGGGTGAGAGTCTCATATCTTTTCAGAAATACTTTCCAGTCAAATAACATATTACTAAATGGGGAATGAACTGAAAAAATGCATTTATAACGTGATTTCTCCAGTGGTCCTGCTTGTCTCACGCTTCCTAACTCTCCTGTGTTTGTCCTGAAGGTGCTGTTGAAATACTAGTTGCACAGAACCAGAGTTTTCCACAAAGTCTGTTTCCCCTTTACTGCGTCTCTTCTGGTGAGGGCTTTGTTGCTAAAGGACCAGGACCCACAGTAGGAACTTATTTTGTTGGACTAATGTTTAGAAGAAAATGAAGTAAAGTAGAAATTGACAATCTCTTATTTATTTATTTACTTATTTTTCGAGACAGAGTTTCTCTGTTGTAACTCTGGCTGTCCTGGAACTAACCCACTCTGTAGACCAGGCTGGCCTTGAACTCACAGAGATTCGCCTGCCTCTGCCTCCCAAGTGCTGGGATTAAAGACTTGTGCCACCACCACCCGGCTGACAATCTCTTTTAAAGATTTATTTATTTATGTGTGTCTGTCTGTGTCTGTGCACACGTGTGTGTCTGTGTACATGCCTGTAGGCACATGCAGAAGAGAATGTCTCTGAGTCACAGATACTTTCAGGATGTCTGGTTTGTCACATGAGTGCAGGGATCTGAACTCTGGTTCTCATGACTGTGGCAAGCACCAGTAAGTGCTGGGCCATCTGTCTATCCAGCCCGACAATCTTTTTATTTTTATTTTTATTTTATTTTTTTCATGAGACAGGGTTTCTCTGTGTAGCCCTGACTGTCCTCTGTAGACTAGGCTAGTCTTGAACTCACAGAGATCTGCCTGCCCCTGCCTCCCGAGTGCTGGGATTAAAGGCATGCGCCACCACCGCCTGTCTCCACCATCTTTTTAAAAGCGCTTTCTGACTTACTTCTGTAGAAAACACAGCTGTTTTCTTGCATTTTAGGTCCAGATTCATGTCAAGTCCCGTGGCCACTCTTGTCTCTAGTCAGAGCCCCAACATTCTTTAGTATTCGTGGAACTCCAAGAAGCACAAGGAGCCAGAATTTTCCATGTCAGGGACGCCTCACCTGCCATCCATGTCCCAGAGGGGAGGAGGTATCTGCTGCTCCTCAGGGGACTGTAACTCTAATAGCCTATAGAGAATCTTAATTTCGTGCGTTTGTGGTCCTGGCTTGGCGATCAAAAGGGGCCATTCCACGATATTCGTGAACCCAGCAATTTCCCCCACTCATAGTTATGCATAGAATTCTGTCTCTAGATGTAACATAAAATATTATCCGGTTAGTCTACAAATCTACTCTGTGACCCGAAATCACAGAACGTCTGGAATAATCCTCATTTATCCTTACACGTGAGAACAGTACAGATCATTCTCTTCCTGTTTGAACTGCAGTTCCAGAAGAGAGCACACCATCTCTCCACCATCAGTCCCAACCAGCATGTAAAAACCTGTCTCTGTTGCTGTGTTCCCTGACCCGCAGACTTCCAGACTAGAGCTGTTCCTGGGCTTGCCTATGGAATGGAATAATTTCCCTTTGGTAGCAGCTATTTTGCAATATTATGCTTATTGCCTTTGACTTTCTCACATGTATAAAACTAATAAACCACACAAACATAAAAGTGCTAAGTGTTAGAACCGACACTCTCAGGGGTTTGTTTTTTTAATAAGCGTGTGTAATTAACACCTTGAACTATATTCGATTTGTTTCGTTTGAAACCGTACAAAGAGGACGGGGTGATCTACAAATGCGAGGCACTGGCAGAGTTAATACTGGCATTTTAAATTATAATGAGGACATGGGAGTTGGAGAAATTAAAACATGCAAGCTACTTTTAAGTCTGAGGGCTGCAAAGTAGATTCATTACTTAAAGGAAAAGTTTAAACTTTGAAGCAACGTATAAATTGTTCCTATTCATTTGCCCCTGGCACAGTGCTTAGTGATTGATCACCCTATTTTTTCCCATGGCCATTTGTTCATACATTTCATATGCTTATATCAAATGCCTGCTAAGCGTTGCCCTAAGCATGGAATAAAACTCAGAAAAGCATTTACCCTCTGGAATGCAACACTTTTTGTTGTCGTTTTGTTTTTCAAAACACCATTTCTCTGTAGCCCTCCCTTTCAGGAACTCACTCTGTAGACTAGGCTGGCCTCGAACTCACAGAGATCCTCCTGCCTCTGCCTCCAGAGTGCTGGGATTAAAGGTGTGCACCACCACCACCTGGCTGGAATTTAACATTTTAGTTGGGAAATGGAGAGGAGGTAATAAAAACAAACAGTAATAAGCTTTTTTTAGGTCAGAAAGTAGAAAGAGAAATATAAGGTAGAGAATGGGGTTAGAGACTTTGTATACAAGGGAGGGAGATTGCGATGTATTTAATTATTTCAAGGCAGGGTCTCATATATCCCAGACTGGACGTGAATGCCACGCTCCAGATTCTCTTGTCTCCGCCTCCCCAGCGCTGAGATCATAGTTGTGGGGTTCAAGGGGACCCGGTTTATGCAGAGCTAAGAGTGAACCTAGGGTTTTGTGGATATTAGGCAAACACTCTACCAACGAAGTGATGTACCCAGCCCACCAAGACTCAGAAGGTCTGAAGGACATCTGAAACTAGGAAAAGCCATGCAGGCAGGGATAGGGCACTTTCAAAGCTCAGCTGAGCCTGAGCAGGCATGGTAGGTTGAAGGAAGCAGGCATGGTGGGTTGAAGGATGGGACAGCCAGTGTGATTGGGACACTGAGCTCCTGAGAGGTGAGGGCTGAGGCAGGAGCCAGATTTAGGGGTGGGGGAGTCTGCAGGAATATTGCCTCTTTTTAATTTTATTATTTTAAAATTTAAATTATTATGTGTATGGGTGTTTGGGCTGTACGCATGTCTCTGTCCTATTTGAGTTCCTAGTGTCTGCAGAGGAGGCCACAGCATCAGATTCCCCAGGAAAATGAGTTATAGACAGTTGTGAGCCTCCAAGTGGGTGCTGGGAATTGAACTTAGGTCCTCTGGGAGAGCAGCTGGTGCTCTTAACTTCTGAGCCATCTCTCCAGCCCTGTGCTGCCTTTTAGTTTTATATCATCACAGAGACTGTAGCCTTCCCTCAGAACAAAGCAGGGACTTGAAGAAGTAGTCTTCTGAGTGGAACATGGTTCTGCTAGGTTCTGATAGGATTTTCCCAGTCACTGTATTTGTCAGAAGGGACCTACCTTTTAATCACCTGGTATAAAATGCATCATTGAACTGATGGCATGTTTGTGAGTGAAGGAATAGTCTAAACTTTCCTTTTAAAAAAAGTAAAAACAAAACCAAAAATTCCCCCAAACCAACAACAACCTCCCTGCCAAGCCCCTATATGCCTTGATGGCAAATTATTTTTCTTAGTAGGCTTCCCGTGAACAGTGTGGCAAATAATTAAAATTATTTGTTCTATCCACATCACAAAGAAGAAAGTGAAACTGGCCCCCCTCCCCCTTTTATAGGGCCATTGAGAAGAGTCAGATAGTCAGGGTGAAAGGTGGACTTGCCTTAACTAGTTTATTTCCTGCGTGAGATCACATCCTTGTAAATATCCAAGAACGTGAATGAAAAGGTGAGGATGTTGGAGTAAACATCTGGTTCCCAAGATTTGGCTGATGAGTTGATAGAAATGCTCGTATTAGTTAAATCAATTACTCTTCAAGAAATGGGCCGTAGAATCCAGAACGTTAGGTGTCGCACGCGAAAGCCAGTGGCGACGTTGTAAATCCCCGGCTCGTGAGTAACTTGGGAAAAGGGATGTTTTCCTTCATTGGGTCAGCAGCTGGACAGGTAGATGTGAACCGAGTTGTCGCTGCAGGCATAATGTCCAGCTCACAGAGTAGAACTGCGTAGAAAGCAAGCCCTCTCCACTCTCAGCTTCTCAGATGCTTTTAAGAGCATACGCAAGTGTGTCCCATGTCTTTGGAGAGCACTTACTTCCACCCTGTGTTTTGGCAAAGGCAAATGTCTTCGGTGATGAAAACTGAGATCATCCCGAGTGGAAATGATGGGGTGAGTGAAGAACTTTTAGCTCCCAAGAAACCACAGAGCAAGGCTGACCATCCTGTCCTCTGGGGAGTCTCGCACAGTTGTATGGGTAGACGGATGGACAGCTGTTGAAACAGGCATATGCATATGCAAGAGCCATTTTGTGGAACAGAGGCTCCCTACATCTAATTCCCAGTACCTGATGGGTCTGAGAGTTGTTCAGGAGGAAACTCACGTCTCCCGTCCCTGACCTGTGCATGAACTTGAGTCTCTTAGCACAGCGGAGCAGCCATGTGATTGAGGGCAAGCTCCAGAAGCAGCCTGGAGGGGCTACGTGTGTAAGGAGGAGTCGCTTGCAATCACTGGTGGCTTTTCAGGTACCTGGGAGAATTGGTTTCTTCCCGACTTTGGAAAACTGTTGGGGAAGTTGGTTGTCTCCAGAATGAAGTGCTCCCAAACAGTTGTCTGCACATAAGGACAAGAGGTTTCTCCTTCAGCCTCAGCATGGGGCCTGCTCATTGCCTTAGGAGGCCTGCATGTTTCTGAGGTTCCAGGGTTGCAGTTGTGTTTCTTTTCTTTCCATACCTGGACCCATGGCTTTCCAGCTGCGCTGTCCTGTTCCTGCCTGTCTGATGGGAGTGCGATACCACAGGCTCAGCCAGATGAGCTTCTGGTGTTAAGTTTTTTTTTTCTTCATATATTCATTGTTTCAAACTCTCAATGTTTTAATGTTGGGGTTGCAGAAGACAGCAAGTCTGAGGTGATTTTATTAACCCTACTGCACTAAGGAACTTTCTCTTTCATCTTTTTGCTGTAAGAAGCTGCTTTGGGGCAGGAGTGGTGGAGCATACCTTTACTGCCAGCACCCAGGTGGCGGAGACGGGCATGCTTCAGAGGGTTCAAATACAACCTGGTCTAGACAGCAGAGATCTAGGGCAGCCAGGGCTATGTAGTGAGATTCTGACTCAAAACAACAACAACAACAAAAGACTCCAAACAAACTAACAAAAAGAGCAAAAGGAAAATGACAACAACAAAACAACAAAAAACCCCTCTGGTCACGATGCTAATATGGAGACAGAAGGATAAGCACGCAAGATCAGCCTATGGCCACATAGAACATTGTGATTTCCAGGCTAGCCTGGGCTACATACAGGACACCCTGCCCACAAAACAGAAAAGAGAAAGGAAAAGACAGACAAACAGAATACAACAACTTTTGGATTACATAAGAGTGTATGGCCCTCAGTATACTGAGCACAACCAGCACTTAGTGAGAATACTGAGAACTAGCTCCAGTGCTGATTTCAGAGGCTAGGCTTGCTTTCTTGCCTTCTGAGACAAGTCATTCAAAACCCTTTGGCCTTCAGCTTCTATTTCCTCATCTTTACAAGGGAGTAACCAGATTCGGTCCTATTTAAGGCGCTTCCTGACATTTTAGGTGTCTCAGTGTACACTAAATTAGAATCCTGTGAGTGACCGTGTGCCACAACCAGGTTCTTCCAAGTAATGGCGGCAGGCATTTATTTCCTTCCTATTGGTGGAGGATGACCATACGAGTATTTTCTGAGCACCAGCTGCCCTACTATGGATTTGTGTGACATACACACCTTTTATGTAATCCCATCAGAGCCACTTGGTTCACAACACCACTCATTTTACAGATGAGGGAGCGGTGCATGCTAAAATAGCTTACCATGGACCATCAGCCATTATTTGGTAGAGTGGAGTTCACATGTAAGACCTCTTTATCCATGGCTGGGGTACCCTTGGCTACAGGATAATTCCTTCTTTCATGGGCTATTCTTTTTTTTTTTTTAATGATTTATTTATTTTTATTTCATGTACATTGGTGATTTATCTCTATGTATGTCTTAGATCCCCATAGAGTTACAGACAGTTGTGAGCAGCCATGTGGGTGCTGGGAATTGAACCCAGGTCCTCTGGAAGAACAGCCAGTGCTCTTAACTGCTGAGCCATCTCTCCAGCCCCTCACGGTCCATTCTTATTCCTTGTAGCTTCTCTTTCCCTGGTTGACCAGCTATCCCTGGAAAAAGGACCAACACCCGAGTGGACCTTGTTTTTACTGTTGATGGTGCAAGTTTTCCTGTGACTAAGATAGGAAGTGGTCCCCTGGCAGGGATCACAGAGACAGACGCCCCGGTAGTGGTTCTCTTAGGGTCCCTATGTGATGAATGTTGGTGTCTGCGGCACGGATGGTTTCATAACTTGACAGAAGTGAGACATAGTGGGAAGGACCAGATGCGCTTCCTGGATGGGTTCCTCATTTTATGAGCGGGGGTTTTTTTTCTTGCTAGTGAGGGACAAGCTGCTGCCGTGTCACGAGTCTCAAAGAAGGTTTTATGTGAAACGTGCTGTTAAGGAGATCAGTGCCATTGTCTTTAAAATCTGTGTGATTTGGTCGTCACTGAAGCCCATGTGTATTTCAAGCAGAATGCTTGCACCTCATCTCCCATCTTAAATAGCCATGTGTGATTATTGACTCATGAAGAAGCCCCCAACCTGGGTTCCCTCATCTGTCCCTGGCCTGCCACACATCTGCAGTCTGATGCTTTAGCCTTAGGTAGCTTTTCCTCTTGGAAGATGGTGGCTGTCTCTTCGTACGTAGGAGTTACAGCTGTTGCTTCTGCCTGGAACCCTACTTCCCATGGTTTTTCACTAACCGCAGTTCCTTGTGATACGTTCCCATTTTGTTGTTTCGCTCTTGAGACCTGTGTTGTGGGTCTAAGGTCAGTGAGAGCAGGGATGGACTAGAAGCTCACCATTATGTATTAAAATGGCGATGTAGGACCAATGGGATGGCTCAGAAAGTAAAAAAAAAAACAAAAACTTGCCACCAAGCCTCACAACTTTGAGTTTGATTCCCAGGACCCACAGGGTAAAAGAAGAGAAACCGACCCCCCACACGTTGTCTTTTGACTTTCCTGTGCCTGGTGTACACACACATACACACAAATAGATCAATATAACACCATTAAAAACAAAACAAAACTGGTTTTGTTGGAAATCTCTCGATTCGTAGTTGCTGAATGACCTCTGTAGTTCTCAGGAAGGGCATTTCCCATCCATTCACACACACATCCGATAGGTGTTTTGTAGGTAACTGCTCGAATGTTGGGTGTTGCTGTGGAGTTCGGTCCTGACGAACAGAAACGAATGAGTCCTAGCAGAAGGTCTCAAAAACCTCTTCGGAGTCTCACGGCGATAACGAACACATAAACAAATTTCAAGAAGACCCTTTATAATAGAAAATTTCACTCGTATGCAGAAGTGGAGACACCGGCACGGAATGGCCGTGCTGCCGCTGGAGTTCTCAGTTATGGCTGACTCTTGTTTCATCTCTTGTGCCTTCCCTGGCTCTCTTGACCTCATGATTTTTAGGCATAACAGGATTGTCATGTCAGGCCATGTGTCATGAGGCGTACATGATGAGCACCAATGTCTGGAGTTCAGACACCATGCACACCATGTAGGTATGACCTGTTCTTAAATATGTGGCTCAGGGTGAGCAGTGTCACAAACCAGTTTGAATACTTGGAGTTACGAGTGTGGTGGCTGCTGTGTGTCAGGTTTGAATGGGTTGCCTAGCATGCTGGTTCCAGTATTTGCACGAACGTAAGGTTAAGTTCAGCAGAGAGGCCCGCCGGACCCCAAGCAGAGCTTCATTTTCTATAGCAGAATGGAATTTTCAAAAATGACAAAGAACTTGCGTATTGTAGCGTGTTTAACAATGTTGTCAGAAGTTTCATGATTACCATACTCATTGCTGCAATTTGGGAGTATCATAGACTAGCTTTTCCCAGTCAGATCCTGGTCGGTCATACTTAATAAAAATGCCTACTTTTCTCAGGTTCGGGTGCCAAAGACAGCCTGAGAAAAGTGTGATTCACTTTCATCAAAATCTGTGAACATGGCCTAAAATTGTGACTTCATTCTCATCCAACTAGCTGTGCTGTTCTTTCCAGACCTACGATCCTATTAAGCTCAGAGCAGTTTAGACATGGAAAATGAGTTCAGTCTAAAATGGCCATCTGCTAAGACCCAGTATGCACTGGGGGCTGAATTTATACTTGTATTTATAAAGCAGATTATTAGTGTCCGTTCTCTTCTGCTTTTTCAAGTCCCTGGGTCCCCATCACTGAAAGCTAACAGAATGGATCCTTCAGAGGCTGCAATTGCAAAAAGATCTCAGGTTAGGTATATAGTTTACTAACTCCGTTCAACACCTTCCCATGGCTTCGCCATATACCCACGTTAAGTAAACTAAGGGACAAACCTTGCTCGTCAGTCCAGTGACAATAACTATTCATGTTTCGTGATTTTCATATTGTGTTGTTAGTACCAGTTACCGCAACGAGAGTGTAATGGTGTGTATTTTGTTTTTCTTTTTGTTTCTGTGATGCTGGGATTGAACCTGTGGCCTCTGACATGCTAGACAAAATCTGGACCGCTGACTTACACTTGTATTGCAGTTATAGACTTGTAGATAGAAATACATTGAGTTGGTGTTAATGGATGATTGTGAGGAGATGTAACATTCATTGAGTGGGTGCTGTAGCCCCTTTTTTTTCCTGATTTTTTTTTCCAGAGTATGTGGAACCCCACAGTCCAGCCTTGATTGCTGAGCAAGTGCTCCGTCCCACCTTCTCCCAGGCACAGTTGTGCGTGTTAACTGGGACACACCTAAACACACAGTGGGATCTCATTTGCCAATTATTTATATAGGTCCTGGCAAGTTCTGGGTATTTTGGAGAAGGGAATGGAAGGCATGAAGTCAGCCTTCCTCCAGCCACCTGCCATGTGGATGCACACACTCCCAGAGGCCTCCCTCCCCATCCCCATGATCTCATAATTCCTATTAGTGTATGTCCATAGTTGTTATGTGATAATTTCTTTTCCTGAACTGTGTTCCAGTTCACACCATCTGTAGAAGTGCTGGGAAAGATGCCTTCGAGACTAGTCAGTTATTTGAGATCAATTATTATATTCTCAACCCATTTCTTTAAAAATACACAACAGGATGGGATGGGGTGGGACGCCAGAGTTGGGTTGAGCAGAGTCGTTGCACAGCTTCAGTGAGGCTGATCACAGAGTTAAAGTCTTTCGTATGCTTGCGACAGTTTTACTCGAGAGGTGACCGAACGTATTTATCAGCTCAGAATCTTTAAGCAATCTAATTAAGAATGAAAACGCACTGTGAATTCATTTTAGGAGATCAGCTAGGCTTCCTTATAGCGCAGTGATTCTTTTAATGGATTTGGCTTGTAGTGTGTGTGTGTGTGTGTGTGTGTGTGTGTACATTCATGGATTCACGCATACCTCCATCTCTCAGAGGAACAAGGAGCAATATAAATAAAGCATACAATTTACGTTTTATAAAGCACATCGTGCATGTATTTAAAAGAACAGGAAAAGAGAGAAACAGAATATGAATCAGAAGTTTGCTTCCTTTCTTCCCCTCAACTCTTAGGGACTTACAACAGAACACTGAGGCTTTTTCATGGAGCTCTTACCTTTATAGAAACATAAAATAAGAAATTAGGGAGCTGGAGAAATGAATCAGTGGTTAAGGGTGTAACTGCTTTCCCAGAGGTCCTGAGTTTGGTTCCCAACACCCACATCAGGCAGCTTATAACCACTTGTAACTCCTTATCTAGGGATCTGATGCCCTCTTCTGGACTCTTTGGGCACCTGCATACACATTGTATACACATACACACACACACACACACACACACACACACACACACACACACCTGAAGTAATTTTTTTTTTTGGTTTTGTTTTGTTTATTTTAGTTTTTTAGAGACAAGTTTTCTCTATTATAACTCTGGCTGATGACCTGGAACTTACTCTGTAGACCAGGCTGGCCTCGAGCTCACAGAGATCCACCTGCCTCTGCCTCCCAAGCACTGGGATTAAAGGCACATGCCACTACTGCCCAGCAATGTCTTTTTTAGAAAAGAAATAAGTCCACTTGCATTCATTTGCATATAAGCCCATGGTAAAATCTGTCTCTTTGTAGCTCCTGGTGTTTCCAGAGATCTTTTCTTTGTTTTGCCTCCTTCACAAACCCTATTAAGTCTGTCAGGATGTTCTAAGCCATTTAAAAAAAAAATCTGGGGAGAGGAGAGCAAAAGTAGCCGTATGTATGGCTTCTATTTTCCTAGGACCTTCCATTTTACATTTTCCAAAGACAGAAGTGCATTGGGATAAACCTGAGAAATACTGTTAAAATAGTTATTGAGAGAACAAAGCTGCTATTCCCTCATGAATCACAATAGCAGTTCGACCCATCTGAACTGCTTGTTCAAAGTGCTTTGTGCCTGCATTTTTATGCTAGGTCTGTGTAAGATGAGTGCTAGATATAAATGGGCGTCGTGGCTTCGAGAGGAGGCTGCAGTTTGTCATCCACTGAACTGACCGTGGTAATGTGTCACAGATTTCATTCACAGGGACCCAGTATGGATGGTGGTGAGAGGCATGGACTCTGTATCACTTCTGAAGTATGGAAAGAGAAGTTGGATTTGCCTGTAGCCTTTTTTCTTGTTTATAAAGACAGAATGGGAAGAGAATTCTTAAAACTGAAAATTTCACAAGTTGCTTTTAAGGAAATGACATTTATTTTCTTCCTAAACTCAGGCTATATACTGGGTTAGTCTAATTTATGAGAACCAAGGAGGGGGGTGGGGAAGAAACAAAGAAAGACAAAACAAGGAAGTAAAGCAGATGAGGCAATTAATAATCTCTAGACCAGAGACTGAATATTTACAGATTTTGTCTTAATTATGTGTGTGGGTTTGTGCATGTGGGTGCAGGTGCCGGAGGCCAGAGGTGTCAGGTCCCCTGGAGCTGGAGATGGAGGCAGTTGTGAGCCACCTGATGTGGGTGCTGGGAACTGAACTCAGGTTCTCTGCAGAAGCAGCAACTGCTCATTGACTCCTGGTGTCTCTCCAACCCTGAATACTTAAAAAAAACAAAAGGGAATGTCTCAGTGTTTTCTTAATGGAGCTTATGATGGCAACTGAAGACATGATTTAGAGTCATATTTTTGTTAGAAGTTTATTTTATAACACCAGTGCCCCTTGGCGTGAGTCTTCTGGGGCAGGGTGAGACTTTGCATTTCTGCAAAGATGAATGCTGGATGTATTGCTTGGCTCACACCTGGAATTCTGGCACTGGGGAGGTTGAGACAGCATGATTGCCCTGTGTTTGAGGCTGGCCCAGGCTCCATAGCGAGAGCTTGTCTTCAAAGACTGAGACAGAAAGGACAATGCCACGCGGAGCGGAAGATCAGCAGCATTATTTAGATCCCCTGCTGGCCGGTGTTGCAAATACTAAGCGGGAGTACTGGAGTAGCTCGGTACCTGTCTCAAACTAGAACAAGTCAGTTGAAGGTAATGCAGAGGTTGGCAGAGAGTTCTGAAAGAACATAAATTAACTCCCCAGCCCCCTCCAACCTCCCAAATACAACCCTCCTCCCCAAAAGAATCCAACTGCCTAGAAGAGAATAGACTTTGAGATGATGGTCCCATAAAAGCTTTGCATACTTAATGCATACACCTGGATGGGTTTGGGGACCAGTCTTCCCACTGAAAGCCTCCCTGTCATCAAGACCATAAAATTCATCACTGCCCAGGGTCTCCTCCCTCCCTCTTTATTACTACTAGTTTCCCTTTCCTTTTTAAGGAGTTTGGAGTTTGAGTGGATAAAGAGAAAATCACCAGGTATTTCCTTGGGTCTATTTGATTGGGACATAAAAGATAATTTGGTGGGCATGGCAGACAAGACTCATTTTTAAAACCCACTTACATTCTTTGTAGTCTTTTGCCATTTTGGCATTTAAATCATCAGGGCAGATGAAGGTAGTAATTACAGGGACTCACTGCACATCTGGAAAGTGATTTGGGTGCACGTAAAGGCAGCTGTGCACCCCACTTTAAATTCTTACCCACTGAGCAGCAAATGAGGAATGGCCACATGGCCAGATTGAAGGTGTGAAATATGGGCTGGTTGTGGCTGGACTGGAGCAGAACAGATGCTTGCTTCCCCAGGAGCCACAGATATGTCCTTTAGGCCTCCAAAGTGCCAGGGGGAATTCTGAGTGGCGCAGAATGGAGCCGAAAAGCCAACTCTTGGGCTGGTATGAGAACCCGATCAGCAGTGGAAGCTTCATAACCAGATAGGAGATACTGAGAATGGCCTTAGGATATATGAAACAAGAAAGAAGAGGGTGAAAAAAAAAATCATAGTTTCAATATGGTTGTACAAATGATTGTCTTTTAATGTTTCCAGGTAGCCTGGCTTAGTCCAAGAAAGCAGTCAGTCGTGACTGATTATTTAGTTCACAAACGGGGAGAGTTGTACATAAGTATCCATTTTGTTTGTTTGTTTGAGACAGGGTCTCAGACCAGTCTCCAACTAGCAGTGTAGCTGGGATGATCTTGAACTTCTAGCCTCTGTCCTCCACCTCTTAATTGCTAGGATTATAGCCATGACGCCAACAAACACTGTTGGTGCTGGGGATCAAACCTAGGACTTTGTGCGTGTTCGACAAGCACCTTACCAGCGGAACCACGTTCACCACCAAATGCTGGTCCTACCTGAGAGAAGCTGTAAATCTATTTGGAGTGTCTGTGTTTGTGTGTGAGAGAGAGGCATTGAGTTTTGTTCAAGAACAGCAGGCAAGGGCTGGATGGATGGCTCAGGGTTAAGAGGACTTACTCTTCTTACAGAGGACCCAGGTTTGGTTTCCTGCACCCACAGAGAGGCTCAAAACTGAAATTCTAGGTACAGGAGATCTAAGACCCTCCACTAACCTCAGTCAGCACTGCGTACACTTACAAGCAGGCAGACAGATAGACACAACACACACACACACACACACACACACACACACACACACACACACACACACGAATAGTGGGCCAGGAGAAACATATGAAGTATGACATGTTCAGTGAGCCCACTTGGCTAGTTGAAGACAAAACTAGCGTATTTGGCCCAATGTGACAAGTTTATTGTTCCCATGATGAATGAAGACAGAGATTTCTGGGAGAGGGTAGCAACACAACATGGATAGTCCTAGACACTGAGGAAACCACTGTTCTCTAGAGGCCTGGTTGTCATTGGAATCTGGGATCTGACGCATGCCAGTGAGTTTGCGCCTAGAGTCTGAGCCTTGCTCCCCCAGGCCACAGGCACACTGAGGCGGGCATGGCTTCGTCTTTGTCTCTCTTCCCCCACATCCACATCTTGCTGTTGTTCCCAACTGGAACCTGGAGGGCAGACGATGGGCTCCCTGCTCTCCTGCCATGTCTTGCCTGTCTTCTCAGACAGGCTGACTTGTATTTGGAGAATGACTTTTGCCCAGACATGTTCAATTTCAAATGCTCACAGACCTTACTGGCGTGTTGGCGCCCTCATTCCCCTGTGGGCTAGGAACTCCGAGACGGTTCCCTCCAAGGCAGACTGTGTTAGCGGCCGATAGGAAGGAGCATTTTTCTAGAAAATCATCTATTTCAATTTCTGCTCCCTCCCCCCGCCCCCCGCTGTTAGTTCCTAAAATTAAAAAAAAAAAAATGCAGAAATAGGCTAAGATAGGCACTAAGTAGGCTAAGGAGGCACTGCTCTGGCTTAGATCTTCTCACCAAGCCTTAGATATACACCAGAAAGGCTTTGGGAGACATCTGACCTCTATTTTGCTATCTCCATGGTTGCTTTGCTGTGAGAGATCTGTTGTTACAGGCGGTGCACTAACACGAATAACCCAAGGGTCTGGCAACTAGTCTGCAGTGTGGATAACTGGGTATGAATCGTAGGTCATCTGTAACTTCTATTTTCCATGATTGTCTTAACAAAATCATGTTCTTCTTGCCTGTCCTGGCGAAGTCACCTGTTCACACCAGATTAGGGAAGACACGTGGGACATAAAGGAGGGGAGGTATCTTCTAGATGGAAGACATGATAGAAGAAGTGCATAGTTCAAACACAGGTAGCATTCCGGTCACCTTCTGTGTACCTGTTCAGACATGTGCTGAAGAATCGACTAGCCTTGAGGAAAACTGCAATATGGTGAATGCCACTGTGTAAGGAAGGATTGCACATCTGCAATGTGCCAGGCAGTTGGCACGTTCAGAGGCCATGCTCCATTCTTGCTTACTGTCTGGAAGTGCTGTCATTAACCCAGTGTCATGAAGAGGTTGAGAAATGAGCTCCAGTCTAGATAATGGATATTAATTCATAACATACCCGGGAACCTGCCTCTCTGAAGAGACAAGTGACATGTTTACTTATTTATTTAGGTGAGCCTGTGCCATGGACTCTTGTGCCTGAATGTCTGATGAATAATAAATCTAATGAATAACATGAATATTAATGATAAGAAATGAATAACGACTCCTAGCAAACACAAATGACTAAAGGCTTTCTCTTTTTCTGTTTCCCCTTGAGGGGACTCAGTGTGTCCCAGGTGTAGCCTTCTCCAATGGAGTCTGGAGTCGCAGACTTCATTCAGAGTTTGGACATGTGGGTCTCTCAGAAGCTTTCTTGGACATGCTGTGCAGGCATGGCCATAGTTGGGTGTCAGTGACCTTGGTACAGTGTCTGCTAACTGCACCTGATCCGCCCACCCCATGTCTCCTCTCAGCCATGCTAGGCAGGTGGGAGTGGGTTATTGTGACTTTGGTCTCAGTAGATCCAAAAAGAGACTAGACTTCTTGTTAGCCCTGGGACCTACAGGCAGCTACTCATGTTCTCTGAGCTAGTTTACCCAAAACTACAATAAGGAAAAGAATTGGTTCCATTTCAGAGGACTGTCCTGGGAATTCTGTCTCACAAGTAAAGTAGCCTGGCCAGTGTCTACCAGGTAATGAATATCGGCCATTATTCCTATAAACACACGGTAGTGGGGAATTAAATGCCATGTGGCTTTTCCAAAGTAGATTGACATGACCGCCTCTGACTTTTTCCTGTCTCTTCTTCCCCTCAGGATGGTTCTCTGGGAAACATTGATGACCTGGCACAGCAGTATGCAGATTATTACAATACATGCTTCTCTGACGTCTGTGAGAGGATGGAGGAGCTTCGGAAACGACGCGTTTCCCAGGACTTGGATATGGTGAGTACGTAGCCCTGGGGACCGGCTGCTGTTGAGCAGGGCAGTTCCTACGATGCTCCTGGCTTTGCAGCCCCTTGGTCCTTCAAACAGCCCTAATTGTGCCAAGTCATCGATTCCTCTTAACTTTGTCCTCTTGTCTACGTGGATGACAGAGTTCTCTTTCTTCCTCCCTCAATCCTAGGGACCAAATGCAGATCAGTAGGCTTGGTGACGAGCTTCTTTACCCTCTGAACCATCTCACTGGTCCTATTTTATTTTTTGAGTCAGTTTCATGTATCCTAGCCTAGCCTTGAACTTACTAGCTAGGAAGAAATGATCCTGAACTTCGGATCCCCCTGCCTCTACCTCCCAAATGCTGAGACAGACCTGTACCACCATGTTGGGTTTCTGTATTACTGGGGATGGATGGGCTTGAGACTTCATACATGCTAGGCAAGCCCTCTGCCACTGAGGTTCATCACCTCAGATCATTGCCTGCCCTGTTATTATTCATTGTTCTTTTTTTTTTTTTTTTTTTTTCAGAGCTGGGAAATGAATTCAGGTCCTTGGCACACGCTGAGCAAGCACTGTACCATTGGCTCGCCCCAGCCCTTAATTTTAGATCATTGCCATTTGGAGCTGAACTAAATGATAGTCTCATAGCACAGTGTACATTCTCCCTGGGTATCTCCTTCTGTAAGGAAATGATGGCTATGAACTGGTAGATGGTGGCTGATGCCACCAGAATTGTAGCTTGTGTAGATTTGGGGTTACCATAGTTTCTCATGGCATTTGGGATCCCCCTCTCGCCTAAGGTCGATTCTCAGTAGGACAAGAAGCCTGTCAGTGGGATAAGTAGCCTTCTTCCTGTTTAGACAGATGGGCCTAATTTGGTGTGCTCTGTTCCAGAGCAGAAAAAGACAGTCTGGGGATTTAAAAAAAAAAATCACAGGAACTTAATTAGTTCCCATCAAAGGTGGTGCTGGGTAAAATTGATGGAAGCTAATTTGAACCAGGCTGGGAACTTGACTGTTCATTCTTAAACTGTAGTTAGAGAGATCAGTAGGATTCCAGAGGGGCACACTGAGGTCTTCCTTTCAGTGAAATTCCAAGCAAGTCAGAGGGGTGAAGGCGATTATTGTTTGAGCTGCTGCTGCTCGGGTTATCAGCTGGATTTTTGAGTGCCGTTCACACAGCTCCAAAAGCCTAGAAATCCACGTGAGATGCAGTTCAGGTTCTTCCATTCTTCAGGCCACACATGCAACGCTAGCATCTTGCTCAGAGTCCCCTTTCTTGGTGATTGGCTTGTCATGGTTTGGACTCACGGCAATTCATTTTTCTTGTACAACTGTCAGTTCCAACTCTAAAATCCCCCCTTTTATTCCATGCGAATTTTAAGTATATTTCTAGGTTTTCCTTGAACAAATCAGACAACAGATTAGAACAAATTAGCACCTCCATGCTTACCTGTCGAAGCATCTTTAGGCCTGAGGACTTGGAGCTATGGTCTGTGCTCGTAGGCCACTCTGGCAAAGCTTTAAGAAAGAATAACCCACCCAAAGCAGTGAAGACATTGCATTAGAAGCCTAAGACATTCGCAGGAGAAACCGTGGAACGGTGTGTGTCGTGTGTGCAAAGTCGTTTAGGAGACAGCATGGAGGGGCTGGGCTGTAGCTCAATTGATAAGAGTGCTCTCCTAGCATGCAGGAAGCTCTGAGTTCAGTGCCCAGTACCACATACTCTGGATGTGTCGGTATACGCCTATAACCCTAGCCCTTGAAAAGGGGGAGTCAAGAGGGTCAAGAGTTGGAGTCATCCTCAGCCTATATGGCTAGTCAGAGGCCATCCTGGGCTATGTGAGACCCCGTAACAAAAACAAACAAGACAAAGCACTAGTAATGAGAACAGAAAATTTGGGGGTAATTAGGTTAAATCGTTTTATGACTTTATTTTATTCTGAATCTTCTGGGTAAATTTTGGGGATTTGAGAAAAAGACTCTGTAGAAAGCTGTTTTAGGTATTTGTGCCTCGCTTTGGAAACTCAGGGGTGGCACCCTGCGTTATCCTCCAGAGCTAATTACTTGTCAGCTGGAGAACAAATAAACCAGAAGGATGACTTCCCCACAGAGATGCTTGACTTAGCCCTGGAATATAAAAGGTTTTGATAATTATGTCGGTAATTAACTTTCTGGACTAGATGTCAAACTATTTCTCGAGGACCTGACTGGAATACAACATTTGCTAACGTGTCCTTGGGGCCAGTTTTGAGGAAGGAAACAGAGAGTCCAGATGGGTAGGAACTCCTCAGCCCGCACAGAGGTTCCGATTCGCATAACATTTTTCACTTAGCACCAATTAGGCCTTAAAGGGATGGTGTACTTGGACGGCAGCCTTGGCCTCCACTGGGGATAGGGACATTAGTGTTTGTGTGCAGCAGGGAAGTGCCCCATATTTTCACACATTTGGCACCTCCCTGAGCACCATGTGATTATTTCTGGCTGGGCGAAGCTGCAATCAGAAGTGATAGCGGCTTTCCAAGTCCATAATGGGCTCATCTCTTGTGATGCTAAATCCGACATCTGTCAAAGTGGCACCGAAAGGGGACACACGCTCGAGGTGGCCTCGTATTCCCGGCACCATCAGCTTCCTCCGTATCTTTGAGATTAAGTTAAGGCTGCTTGGAGTTCAAAGGAGGCAAGTTTGGTCCTTGGTGTGGCATAGAGCTCGACGCAGAAGTCTCCACCTATCATGGCGTGCATTTGTTGGTGTTTGTCAGCAGCTAAAGCCTGGCCTGGAGTCTCTGCCAAGTTGTTATCTCAGTGATGTGTTTATGTACAAGAGAGAGGGAGCCAGGTAGAGACTCAGCCAGTTCTTTGGATACTAGAAACATAAATAAAGATACTGCATTAGATGACCCTGAGGGGTGGGGGTGGGGCAACCAAAATCACTGTCCCTGATATGGCAATGCTTCCAGGGTATAATTATTATTTCTTGAAATTTTAAAAATTCATTTTTTTTCAGGTTAAGTTTTCATAAGTTAATCTTCCTAGGTAATGTAATATTTCCAGATACAGCTCTTAAGTAACAGCAGCAATAAACGCAGGTGTGGTGGTAGACATCTGTAGTCCTAGAACTTAGGAAACCGAGACAGGAGGATTGTGGAGTTGGACATGGGTTTAAAGTCTGGCTTTTTCACTTAGTCATCATCAAGCCTCAGTTTCCCCATCTATAACTATCTCATGGTTAAGAGGCGTAGGTAAAACAAACTATGGGGCCTCCTAAGTGACTTAGAACTGTTTGTTTCTTTTTCTTCTTTCCTCTTCCTTTTTCCAACACTCCTGCAGGAGTCTGAAGAGTTTCCATTGTTGATACTTCACTTATATTTGTTCACATGAGTGCAGGGGCTTGGGGTTTTAGCTTTTTATTTAGGGAAATTTCAGGCACACATAAACAGCGCACGCCGATGAGTTTCCCGTGCTTGACACCCATCTTCGGCAGCGCCCGGCATCCTGTTACTCTCAGGTCATCTTTACTCCCGCCTCCCATGGTACTCTTAGGACTCTTGAAAGGCGGTTCCATTTGGGGTGGGATGTAGACACAGTGTAGTGCACAGCCAGGCGGTTTTCTCGAGTGGATGTCTATGTCCATCCCATAAGCATTTGTTGAGTTCGTTTATGTGTGGAATCAACTAACATTTAGTGAGCAAAGAGCCTGTACGTGATTGGCAGTTTAGCTCTTCCAGAGATGCCAAGTAAAGATGTTTTCTATGCCCAGGAAGAGCTCAGAGTGTGTTGGGCACAAGAGGCGCTAACAGACTGTTTGGGGGCCATACAGGAATGCAGAAGAGGGTCTCTGGCTCAGTAGGAAAGTTTGGAAGCATCTTTGAAGTGACATCTGGGCTTCCCACTATAAAGGGACTTGGAAGGCTGACATGTTTTGACAGCAGAGGTGAGCATAATGTTGAATAACACAAGGCAGAGGTCAAGGTCGTAGTTTGGGTGATGGCCAAAAGCTGGGAGGGAAAACGAGACCTTCACATCGCGTTCTGGGTTCAAGACGTGAGGACTGAATGATGTGGGGACAGAGTCACGCTGCTCTTCACGGGGCCCTGGGTTATCAAATGCAGAAAGAGATTGAGCAGATGTCATTTGTCCTTTACACAGACAAAACATTTCCATTTTCACCCCTGTTGGCTGGCTGGGCCAAAGTGAACCTGTTCTTGTTTGCCATAGCTTCACACAGATGAGCAGACAGTAAACCGTGTAGAAAGCGTAGTTCCTGCATATTGGAGGTCCTGAATATTCTAGAAAGTATAGGGAACAGGAAGTCACCTAATTTAATCTATAGGATACTGGTGTTGCCAGGGCAGGCCCTCAGAACAAGGGACAACTGTAGCTTTAGTGCTCTGTTTATCGGCAGATAAATGAGAGCCCTGCTACATACACTCCCGAGTTACCCTGCTGGAGCCCACACCCTCCCAAACTGGCTACTCTGCAGGGCATTTGTTTTTGTTTTGTTTTTGCCTTATGTTAGCTTCCATTATTCGCTAGCTTTGGGCCACTGTTGACTTGCAGATTGCAATCAGAATCAGTGGGCCCGAGACCGGAGTCTGAAGTCCATTCTGCTGGGGGATTTGCACACTCGATGTCAAAACACACTGAGGCATTATATCTTAAGCCAGATGGTAACACAGCTCCCTCCTTGGGCTCCTCTCAGACAAAGTCACATTTGTGTTCCCATGGCCGGTCCCAATGTAGTCAGCAGTTTTTGTGCATTGCACGGAGTGAATGTCACCATAAACAGATCTCTTGGTGCTGGGTTTGATCTTGGCATACGGTACCTCTGTTTATTAAGAAAGGACTTTGCCAATCCAACAGTGACTTTGTGGGTTTCCATCTTTTTCCTTGGACTTCTTTGCAGGCTGCTTATCCGGTTACAGACACCTGTGTGGTGTGTGATGCTTGAGACAGGGAGGAGACAGGTCTGCAGAGTTTTCAAAAGCACATCAGCTACCTCATCTTTTTGCTCACAAGTGATCAGAAGTGACTGGTTTTATTTTGCATTGATAAAATACACTATGCCTGGAAGAAAAAAAATATCCAAAATGTATTCTGTTTAAAATACAAACACCCGGCTGAGGGGATGACTAAGTGTCCTATAATGCACCTGCCACTCAAACAGGACGACCTGAGCCTGAGCGCCGGTATGCATGTAAAAGCCAGGAGTTGTGGTTTGTGTCTGTAATCCTAGAGCTGGCAGTTGGTGAAGACAAGCGGATCCCTGGAGCGCACTAACCTGCTCTAGCCGATATAGAGAGACCCTGCCTCAAAAATAAGCAACAAAGGAAGGAACCTGAGACTCTGCTCCCCACCCTCCCACCCCCACCCCCCCCCCCGCACATGAGCACGTGTGTGTGCAGACACACACACACACACAGACACATACACACACACACACACACGTACACACACACACACACACGTACACACACACACGTAACACTACACACACGGAAAAATAGAAATAAAAATAAAGAAAAGTATTTAAAAACTGAACAATTGCCAGAAAGGGAAAACTCTGATATTTGTTGTTTCTACTTATGAAGGTCTGAGAGAATTCCTAAATGGTAATGAATTTCACATTAGCTGGGGAGAAAAGCCAAGAAACTCAAGGGAAAGAGGTCTTCTCCATGGAAAAATCAGCACTTCCCCGGGGCGGGAGGGGCATGGCAACACTGCTGGTCTTATCCAGTAATGCCCAGGGCCAGTGCTTTTTTTGGAGCCCTGGAATATTAAAACTAAGTTGCCAAAATTGTAATGTGATGTTTACGTTTCACAAACACTTTTTTTTTTTTTAATGTGGAAGATTACAGTGTAATTTACATCTGCTAATCACAAGCTAATTACAGGCTACTTTAAAAAAAAGTTTAATTTGTAACCCACTGGAGGCAGTTTGGTCTTGCAATGAAACAAAATTTAAAGGAATGAGTTTGGGTTGGTTGTGAAGTGTTCCCCTGAAGGCTCATGTATGAAAAGGCTTAGCTGTAAATGGGTGGGATATTTTGGAATTGATTGCATCATGAGAGTCCCAAACTTACCAAAGATTAATTCATGATTGACAGAGTCATAATTTAATGGCAGTGTTGAGAGGTGAAGGAGACTCTGGGGTGTACCTGTTGGAAGAGGTGGATTTCTGGGGTTCATTCCTTAGAAGGGCATAAGCTGTCCCCTTGTTCTGCTCCTTGCTTCCTGTTACCGTGCTCCCTGCAGTGGGGCTTAGCTCCCCATTCATAGTTGGTCCAGAAGCAGTAGAGCCAAGAGATCACACATCTTGGCCAAATCTCAAACTGTAAGCCAAATTTAATCTTTCCTTGTTTTAAGTTGTATTCTCAGATGTTTTGTCATAGTGATGAGAATCTAACATACCATGGTAAATGTTTTGTGTATTTTTAAGCAGTTAATGGGAGTTTTCTAGGCTTCATCTATGATGTCTTTTGATGAGACAGTCTGAGGTCGGGTATGAGAGCTTCAGAGAAGACTTGATGGACCTTGGCCAGCTGGCCCATCCATCTTCTAGGGTCCTGTTTGGAGCATGGAGAGAGCTAGCATCTGGAATAAGGACAGACATGTCCAAAGATAATCCAGCTTGGAAGTCACCTGGGGCTGGGATGTGAGCTTTGCTGTTGATATCATAGTTGCTGTTGACCTCATGGCCCAAGGATCCATGTTTTAGATTGATCTCCTACCCCAGCTCAGGTAGGGGGAAAGGTATGGGTCATCACATACACACACACCTACATATTCATTCATCCATTTAATTGCTGGGGATTTAACCTCAAGCCTTGTCTGTACCTGACAAATGCTCTTTCACTGAGATACTCTTCAGCCCCATTACTAAGTATATTGCTTGGCTATGTTTTGAAAACCTCTTTTCAGATCACTGTACCCATTTCAGGAAGATGTTTTGATTTGAAGCTGCTTTTATTTCTTTTAGCTTGGAAGTTTTAAGTTTTTTTTTTTTTTTTTTTTTTTAATTCATTCATCCACTTAGATTTTTTGAGACAGGGTCTTTCTATGTAGTCCAGATTGGCTTGGTACTTGCTCTGTAGCAAGCTACCTTAGAATTTTTGGCAGTCCTAATGCCTCAGCCTCCTGAATGCAGGGATTATAGGGCATGTGCCTCCACAACCAGCTTTAAGAGGAGGAAAGTAGGATAGTGAACTGTTGATAAGATTTATTTTATGTAATTGGTTGGTTCAGCTTTTCAACCATGTGTGCAGTATCTGGAAGGGCCCAGCTAGTGTGCTGATGTGGTATGACTCAGCGTCCCCAGAGCACAGCTCTTACCTTTTCTATAATATTCCCTGCATTACTCATCAAAGAAAATCGGAACTAACGCCTCCCCCATCTTTGAGTTTGTAGCCCCGCCTCCCTTAAATGTCAGGACCTGCCTTTGCAAGTGGAGACTTAATTTAACACCTTTAGCAGCAGAATTAGAGTTCTGATTCAGGAGTGAGGCAGCTGCTTCTGTCTTTGGCATCCCAAGGTCCATGAATGAATTACTCATTTATAAGGAAGGGGTAGTTTGAGAGACTTTCTGCAATTACTTAAAATATGAAGATGGTCTAAATTTGTGCAACAGCAATGCCATTCATCTCATGGACCCAGCAGAAGCTGATGGAACTTAATCAAAAATAAATCAAGGGCAAGTCCAAACCAAATTGGAAGCGCGTCATGAATATTCGTGAACATCTGGATGTGTTTGTGGGGGTGTGCATTATTTTTCTAATGTGTGCGGCGGCAGAGGCATGGCTCTCTTAACAAAGATGCCAAGAGGAAGATGGATTTCCATCTGTGATTTCAAAGGGTGTTTGTGTTTGTCTGTGTTTGTCCTTTCTCCTCAGGGTGTAGGCTTCTCTTCTCTAAGCTATTCCTTTGATCTCTTTCATCTTTCGGAATCTGTTTTGGTATTTTATCTGGATTCTTGGTTGGAGTCAGGCACTTAGCTCTTGGAGATTAAACATTTCTTTATTAGGGAGAATTTTAACTTAAGGGGAAATTTACTATTTAATGTTTTTTTGATGAATCTTTTACATGTCAGTGATGTTATAATTATCGATTGATATATTCTGCATCGTTAGGACAGCTATGCATGTCTCAACCTCAGGGTATTTTATTTGCTGCAAGGAACTGGAGCAAAGGAGGCTGTACTAATAACCATGCTGATAATTACCATCGAAGTGACATTTTAAAAAGCACATTAGGGTTTGATAAGGCCTTCATATCTCTTACCTTATTGAGTTTTTTTTTTAATGACCCTGTGGAGTGGGTATACACAGTTATTGTATTTTTTGCAGAGGCAAAAACCAGTGATCCAGAAAGGGAAATGATCTAACCCAAAGGGCATGCCCCAAGCTACGCAGCCCCCCTCCCCGAGCCCAGACGTTTGGTGAATATCCTTCATTGACTCTGTATGTGTGTGTGTGTGTGTGTGTGTGTGTGTGTGTGTGTGTGTGAGAGAGAGAGAGAGAGAGAGAGAGAGAGAGGGAGAGGGAGAGAGAGAAGGAACCAAAGTTTGAAGTAATTCTCCTTGCCTCTGTGTCCCAAGTACACCATCATACCTGGAAGAGATTAATTATTGATAAGACTAAATATCAGGAAGTCAGGATTTAACATTGAGCAAGTTTCAAAGATGGAGATTTGAGCTAAGGAGGTTAGTGCCAAATTCTCTGAATACTCCTGACCACTTGCTAACTTTCTTCTGGAAGTCCCACAAAGAGTCCATAGTCTCTTGATTTGCAGATTAAATACTTGGGCAATATAATACAATGAAAGGACAGTATTATAAAGCATTCTATAAAATACTAATCTAAAGTGTTCATTGTAGAAGGCATAATAATACACTTGTAAAATTAAAAAAAATCCCTAACATAGAAATATAAAATCTAATATCCACTTGCTAAAGATAAAGATTGTATTTGGTGTTTTCTCTCATTTCTGTGTACATGTACACGTGCCTGATGCTTGGCCTAGCACAGATGAGCAGCAGCAATGTGAAGGCGGTTGAGGAAGTGTTTTATAGCAGTAAGGAATGTTAGAAATAAAGAGAAAAAAATAGAAGTAGATGTAATAATTCAGCATGTTCTGGACTACTAACTTGACATATCTTGAAATTCTGTGGAACAACTCTGAACTTAAAGGATCTGTTACATTGTTTTTATTTTATTATTCTTTAAGACTACACATATTTATTTTGTGTGCATGCACACCTGCTCACACTTGGTAACATGTATGCATGGTGGTCAAAAGGCAACTTACAGGAGTCAGTTCTTTCCTTCCTCCATATATGTTTCAGGGATTGACTCCTGTTGTTAGGCTTGATGGCAGGCATTCTCACCCACTGAGTTTTCTTGTCAGCTAATCAATCACCATCATCACTATCATCACCATCATCACCATCATTATCACCATCATCACCATCATCATCACCATCATCATCACCATCATTGTCATCATTACAAGACAGGGTGAGCTATGTTCCAGGCTTAGGCTGGCCTTGACCTGGTGATCTTTGCACTTTGGTCTTCTGAGTAGCTGGGATTTATAGATATGCTGTCATAGTTGGGGTTTCTATTGCTCCGATGGAATAACGTAATCAAAAAGCAAGCTAGGGAGGAAAGGCTGTTCATTATCACAGGAAGTCAGGACAGGAACTCAGGCAGGGCAGGGATCTAGGCAGGAGCTGATGCAGAGGCCATGGAGAGGTGCTACTTACTGGCTTGCTTTCCATGGCTTGCTCAGCCTGCTTTCTTTTCTTTCTTCTTTTTTTCAAATAATTCTTTTATTTATTAATAACTCAAGTTTCATACAATGTATCTCAATAACACCTTGTTCCCATTCCCCCTGTTCCCCCTCCTGCCTCTGTATGCCTGCCCCCCCCCCCAAAAAAAAAAAACCCAAACCAAAAACAAAAGAACATTAAGTCCTGCTAGTGTGGCAGGAGCGTGGATCACAGGCATCACCATGGATCCTGGAGGCAGCAGGCTGCTCTGACACTGGACATTCACCAGGCCCGTACCAGCCGGAGACCAAGCACAACGAAGCTCAACCTGAAGTTGAGCCCCATTGCCCAAGCCTGCAGGCACCCAGACATCACCCAGGCACTTGGACACCAAGCAGGCACCAGGATCTCCCATAGACACCTGGGCATCCCATAGGTGCCAGGACTTACTGTGGGCACCAGGGCATCCTGCAGGTGCCAGGACTTCATGTAGCCCAGGGGTGGTACCACCCACAATGAGCTGGGACCTCCCACATCAATTACTAATTTTTTAAAAATGCCTTACAGCTGGATCGTATGGAGACATTTTCTCAATTGAGTTTTCCTCCTTTCAGATGACTCTAGTTTGTGTCAAGTTGATATAAGACTAGCCAGGACACATGCATTATAACAGTGCCTGGTATATATATATTATATTCTCTTAGAATACAATAGAAAACAGACTTCAGAAAAATTCCATTTGAGAAATTGGAATAAGATAAAGATATTTTGGTTTTAGTTGTAGCTTTTTATTTATTTATTTTTTAAAAGAATTGTTTTTCTTCTTTCTCTCCATTTATTTGTTTATTCTCTGTGTGTGTGTGTTCGCACACACGTGTGTGCGCTCTCGTGTTCAAATGCACATGCACACATACTTGTGGAACTTAGAGGACAACTTACAACCCAGGTTGTC
Source organism: Cricetomys ansorgei (assembly GCA_026225945.1). NCBI lineage: Eukaryota > Metazoa > Chordata > Mammalia > Rodentia > Nesomyidae > Cricetomys > Cricetomys ansorgei. Next base: position 9,576,305 of record JAMJFZ010000191.1, on the reverse strand, counting down.
AGGCGAACCCAGGTGGTGGCAGACACCCTTACCTGCTTAGCCGTATTGCTGGCCCAGTAAATTTTTCTTGAGAGTGAAGTTTATTTAATAAAGCAACCTAATTTTTTAAAGTGCCATAATATTATAACTAAAAAAAATTATATTAGTTAGCATGCAAAGTAACGTATTTTCTTTATGGTATTTTATAAATGCTTTGTTTTGGTTGATTCTCCCTCCCCCCATTTTTTTTTTTAATTTCGTATCTTGTTTAAAAATTCTTGTAGAGAGTGCTAAATGATGTCATGCAATTTTTTTTTTTTTTTTTTTTTTCTGAGAATGAGTGTTGGGAAATAGTAACACGACAAAAGGAAACTAAATACTTTGAGGTGCTGGTGTGTTTTGGTAATCTGGCATCGCAAGGCACTCGCTGTTAAAATAGGAAGCACAGCCATGTGTGAGGGAGGTGGAGTTACAGTGGGACAAGACACTCTCAGATAAAGATCAGGTTAGTCAAGCCTGTAGTGGCGACAGGGATCTGCTTTCGCCAGACTCCAGCCTCTAGCTCTCCCCTGTTCTCACAGAGATGGGTGGGTTCAAGCCTTGGGACGAAAGGACAGAAGTGAAAGTCACAATGCCGGCGAAAGGGACTGTCTGGCTGGAATGATCTGGGAGAGCAGTCACCCTATCTAAGGTCAGGACTCTGCAATATGACATGCTTTAGGGACAGGGGCAGGCGTATAATTTATCAGCTCAAGCTCCGCAGTAAGCAGCATCAGTGGATGGAACAGCTAAACTTTGAGTTAGTGTGACCGGGCTGGACTTAAAGACACAGCAGCAGAGCATTAAAGCCAGCTATAATAATAGTTAGGTTACATATACAAATTCATTGCTGCCTGATTAGATAGGTGTCTTTTCACTAAAAGCTATCGCTGATGACTGATCAATTGATTGATTACGACGGGGTCTCTCCTAGGCGTTCTTGAACTCTGTGCATATATAGCTCAGGCTGTGCTCTGAATCTTCCTGCCTCGGCCTCCCAAATGCTGGGATTACAGGCCTGCATTACACAGTGTTGCTCTGCTTGTGTTCTTTATAAGACATTTATTGGCTATCTGCTATGTAAAAAAAACAAAAACAAACAAAACATACCATCCACCCCTCCCACACTTCCACAGGTATAGCCTGTAAAATTTGCTCTCTAACACATAGGGTTCAGTGACTCGCAGTATCTTCGTAAGATTGCACAACCTTTTTGCTAATCCCAAATCTATGGTGCCCTGAGCCCTGTTCTTCGCCTTCCTGTGGGAATCTTACACTATATTGTCTGTTACTGCGTCTCTGAGTAGAACAAACCTTGGCCTAGAGTATGTGATCAATAACTGCTTGCTGAATGAATGAGTCACAATGGTTATGCATTTGGGAGCTTTTTATATTTTGTCATCAAAAAGTGAAGTTTCCTGTTATTCTATTGTTTAAAAAACAAAAAAAAGAAAAGAAAAACTCATTTTAAAACAAGAAAGCTTTTGGAATTAATGATTCCAAGAAGGAAGTACCTGTATTACAGATGAATCTTCTGGCTAATAAAAATGTAAAATATGTCGAGGTTCACACATCTAATTAGAGAAGGAAAGGCTCCCAATTAAAGTATATTAGGTAATAAAAAACTCTTTCATGCTTTAAGGGTCGTTTCTATAAACCTATTTCTTAATGTGGTTCTAAGAGATAGGCTGTTGTCTTATAATAGATATCAAAGTGTATAAGTCCAGAATTCAGTGAGAACAAAACCTGTAAAAACTAAAATATAGGAGAAAAATGCGTTTCAGTGAGGGCACTCCACTGTAAGTCCAACACCACTGTTGGTGCTGTAGGTACCCTCTCCCTGTTAGTTTTTGGGGGGAGTGGGGAGAGGGCACTGAAGACTGAGCTCAGGGCCTGGGGCATGCTAGGCAATTTAATTTAAATCCTGTCTGTCCAATGGCAAGTTCTCTAGAACAGCAGCTGAGCTTGGGACTAGGGAGCAGCGGAGACATGAATACAATCCCATATGTGTTAGGAGCCCCACAGACTGAGAAGTCACCCGTAGTTCTTCCTGACCCAAGCAGACTGGGTTCTGCTCACAGCACTGCTCCTGTCCCAGTATACACTGTCGACAAGGAACTCTTCCAGCTTCCTGTTCCACACCCTCGACAGGGACATCTCCATGCATCCACAGGCTGAGCTGCCCCTCTAGTCCAGCAGCAACATCCTCACTGCTTGTGATGTGTGCTGTGGGTGTGTGCATGTGTTTGTGGTTTGTGTGTATTTGTGGTGTGTATGGTGTGTGTGGTGTGGTGTATGTTTGTGGTGTGTGCTGTGGGTATGTGCGTGTGTTTGTGGTTTGTATGTATTTGTGGTGTGTGTTTGTGGTTTGTATGTGTTTGTGGTGTGTGGTGTGGGTGTGTGGGTGTGTTTATGGTTTGTGTGTGTGAGGGGCAGGAGAGAAAGAATATGAGCTATGGGCAGATAATGGTAGACTAGAAGCTATACTTTAAAGAGAGAGCGGAAGGAAAGAGAGGAGGAGAGGAATGAAGCCCCTTTGTTCCTACCCCGCCCCCCCCCGCCCCCCAGGATACTCAGTTGGCATGTGGGGAGTTCTGCTCTGTTTCTGGGGCTCTACTCCAACAGGGTGCAGCCTGGCGGAGGGTGGGGTTTATGAGGGGCTGCCTGTGTGTTGGCACTCGCTCATTCCCACTTATCAGTGCTCAGTACAGCTCTGGCTCGCTCTTGCCTGTACCTCCTTATCCTCACCTCGTCCATGTTTATTCCTCTGTCTTCCAACCCACTTCTCCCCCGACCGAGTCCTCTGCCTTCTCCTCCATGGCTCAAGTGCAAACAGTCCCCGGTTCTGGCTCCAGCTATCCGTGCTTACCCTCCCTGGAAGTTGTGCAATTTTTGTTTTTCACATGGATCCCCCACTCCATCTCACCATAGAAACATGTTTGGTTTGGTGGCCAAGTTCTGTATCCAGCACAGCTTGAGAAAGAATAGACTTTGTGGCTTACCCTGCCTGGCATTGGGACCATTGCTTTTGCTAACTTTACTCAATGTGTAAAAGAAAATAAGAAATGAAGAAAGAAAGAAAAAAGAAACCAGACACCGACAATATACCCTTCAGCTCTCCATCTCATTTAGTGTTGCAGGATACTTGCATGGGTCGCCTTGGGGATACTGCCTTATGACCAGGTCCTTTAATGGGCAGGTGACAGGGACAAAAAGGGACAGGACTGTAGATCACCCCGGGTGACTATTTTCCCCATTTCTGGGTGCTTGCCACCTGCCTGTCTCAAGCAGGCGAAGGTGTTGAATGCGGCCATCTTTTTACTCCGATTTGACTCTGTTCGGCAGCCTGCTTGCTTTTCTGCTTATTTGTTTTGGCCAGCCAGATGAGCGTCAAAGAACAGTCCTGAAAGACTTCATTAAGAGACCCAGTGTGAGCCCTACCGACAGGAGGAAAACCTGCTTCTGAGCTGTAAGAGATAAGAAAGAAGTTATTTGCCGTTTGCTCAGTGCCCTTGTTATTCTGGAGTTACACTAAACAGCGGTGCTGTTTGCATACAGATTCCTAATGCCCCTGCTCAAACTCCCTGTTCCGTGTGGCTGCTCTCACCTGAGGCAGCCCACCAATGCTACTTTCTAGGACTTGATGGACACTGAGAGAGATGGCTTAGACCAGGCCAGTGAGGAAGAGAGTGGCAGGCTGGCCCCTGAGCTCAGGAATGTTCTGGTGGGGTCCAGGCCAGCAAGCAGGTCCAGAAGGCACTGAGCACAGTAGGGGTGGAAGGGAGAGTGGGAGTTTGGGTTGAGTGTATCTATTATTCGTCTCAACACCCCTCCCCTATGCTAGAGACCAAATCCAGGGCTGCAGGTAGCACAGACAAAAACCATACCACCGAGCTGCTCTCCCGGCCCCGGCCTCTCCATTTTAAATGTGTTTTTCACGTTGTTGTCCAAACATCACTGCCATCTGTCTTCAGAATTCCTTTCCTTTCCTTTTCAGAGCTGAAGCCCCTTCATCCTGCCCAGCAGCCCCCCCTTCACCCTGCTCCCAGCCCTGCAAAGCACCACTCTGCTTTCTGGCTCGAGATTCTCATCACTCCTAGGTGCTACAGCCATGTGAAATTCTGCAGTGTTTATCTTCTCTGATTGGCTTATTTCACTAAGCATAATGTCTTTGGTGTTCATCCTTGTTGAGTCATCTGTCACAATTTTCCTTTCTAAAAAAAAGAAAAAAAGCCTTATTGGGGGCTGGAGAGATGACTCAGCCGTTAAGAGCACTGGCTGCTCTTCCAGAGGTCCTGAGTTCAATTCCCATCAACTACATGGTGGCTCACAGCCATCTATAATGGGATCAGATGCCCTCTTCTGGCATGCAGACAGAGCACTCATATAAATACATTTTTTTAAAAAACTGTTTGTTTGTTTATTTATTTATATGAATATTTGAGTGTTCTGTCTGCATGTACACCTATATGCCAGAAGAGGGCATCTGATCCCATTATAGATGGCTGTGAGTCACCATGTAGTTGATGGGAATTGAACTCAGGACCTCTGGAAGAGCAGCCAGTGATCTTAACCGCTGAGCTATCTCTCCAGCCCCCACAATTTCCTTTTAAAAATATTTTAATTTTTTAATTTTAGGGGGCTGGAGAGATGGTTCAGTGAAGAGCATATGCTGTTCTTGAAGAGGACCGTGTTGGGTTCCCAGCACCCACATAGGGTGGTTCAAAGCAGCCTGTGACTCCATTTCCAGGAGCTATGACTCCCTTATCAGGACTCAGAGGGGACCTATACTTACATGTGTATGTACCAGTCCCATGTACACATACATTTTTAAAAATTTGTACTGTCTGTGTTTTTAAGCCTGTGGGCACGTGTATGCGGGTCAGAGGATGACTTTGTGGAGTTGGTTTTCTTTCTACCATCACAACAGCAACATTGTCAGGCTTGCACGGAAACTGCTTTTCCCCTCTGATCCATCTAATTAGCCCACGTTTCTGTTTTAAAGTCGAATAGTGTTAGATAATTCGATTGTGTTCATACACTATGTTTACCTATTTGTTTGTTGACATTTGGCTGGGACTGTGAATGAGAATTCCTGCATCCATTTCTTTGAGGAGTACACTCAGAATGGCTGCTTTTAATTGTATCCTTGTGTCCTTCAGAAGCTGACTGTTTGATCACGTAGATACTGTTTCAACCTCCGTGTTGTTTTCTGTAGTGGCTATATTGCTTTGAATCTTCTCAGGAGAGCACATGCTTTCCCATTTCTTCACAACCTCATTGAAACTTCCTTTCTGAATGTTCTGTAAACAATACGTAGTAATGGACACGAGTGATCTCTCACTGTGGTCTGGATTTGCATTTTCCTAAGGATTAGCATCTTCAGATGTCATTTGGTTTTCTGAAAGTGTCTCATGTAGTCCCTTTGCGAAGTAGATTGGTTCTCTTGTTGTTGAGTTGCAGGCATTCTTTATATATGCTGGATATTAATCCTACGTCAGACCTGTGATTTGCACATATTTTCTCCTGCTCTTAGTTGCCAATTCCCTTGATAGTGTCCTTCGAAGTGGAAAATTGTATTATTCTGATGGAGTCCAGTTAATCTATTTTTTGTTTGTCTGAGTTTCTGGTGTTATGCATGCCTCAAAAATTATTGCCACTCCTGGCATTTAGAAGGTTCGCCTATGTGTCGTCTTTAAGAATTTACTACTTTGAGCTCTTAGTTCAGGCCTCCATCCATCCTAAATATATGGTGTGAGGTTCTCCATCAGATTCTGTTATCAAGAGATTTTTTTTAAAGAAAGTGTGTGTGTGTGTGTGTGTGTGTGTGTGTGTAAACATTTTGCTACAGTGTGTGTGCTGGCTAGTTTTATGTCAACTTGACACAAGCTACAGTTACCGGAGCGGAGGGAACTTCAATTGAGAAAATGTCTCCATAAGATCAGGCTGTAGGTAGGCAAACCTGAGGGACATTTTACTAATTAGTGATTGATGGAGGAGGGTCCAGCCCATTGTGGGTGGGGCCACCCCTGGGTTTTTGGTCTTGGGGTCTATAAGAAAGCAGATTGAGTAAGCCTTGTGGAGCAAGCCAGTCAGCAACAGTCTTCTACGACATCTGCTTCAGCTCCTGCCTCCAGGTTCCTGCCTAGTTTGAGTTCCTGTCCTGACCTCCTTCTGTGATGAACAGTGATGTGGAAGCATTAATGAACCCTTTAGCCAAATGAACCCTTTCCTCCCCAAGTTGGCTTCTGGTCATAGTGTTTCCTCACAGCAGTAGAAAAGTAACTCAGATAATGTGCACGTGTGGAGGTCAGAGGACAACCTTGGGTGTCAGCCTCCTTGCCTTCCATTTAAAGGGTTTTTGCAGTAAAAGGGTAGGTGTTCGGTAGCCAAAGGGATACTTAAGTCACACCAAGCAAAAGAATCTCACTCGAGAGATTCACTGGGGTGTGGGGAGAGAGACACACAGTGAGTGCCCTGAGCAGTTATGGAGGAGGCAGCGGCAGTGGGCTGGCTGTGACACGCTTTTAAGTGGGGTATGGAGCAAGAGTATCGGAAACATGTCATCTTGACCGGTAGTGATGGCCATTAGTGATGACTGGGTGGCTGTTTAGCTGAGTCACTGATGGCTGGGGGTTGGGAGGATGGCAAGAGCTCTTCTTTTCTTTTTTTCTTTTCTTTTTGGTGTTTCAAGACAGGGTTTCTCTATTGTAACTCTGTCTGTCTTCGAACTCACTCTGTAGACCAGGCCGGCCTTGAACTCACAAAGATCCACCTGCTTCTGCCTCCCAAGTGTTGGGATTAAAGGTGTGTGCCACCACCATCGCCCAGCCTGGGAGAGCTCTTTTGGCGGTTCTTAGTTTGCCCAACATCCACCTTGTTTGACACAGAATATCTTTACTGTTCCTCATTTTGCCTGCCAGATGGACTGAATAGTTTGATGTCAACTCGACACGGACTAGAATCATCAGAGAAAGGGGAGCCTCAATTGAGAAAAGTCCTCCATAAGATCCAGCTGTAAGGCGTTTTCTTAATTAGTGATTGATGTGGGAGGGCCCAGCCCATTGTGGGTGGTGCGACCCCTGGGCTGGTGTTCCTAGGTTCTATAACAGAAAGCAGGCTTAGCAAGTTATGAGGAGGAGCAAGCCAGTAAGCAGCATCCTTCATGGCCTCTGCATCAGCTCCTGCCTCAGAGTTCCTGCCCTGCTTGAGTTAAAGCCTTCACTCTTTTTGATAATGAACTGTTATATGAGCTGTGAGCAAAATAAATCCTTCGCTTCCCAAGTTACTTTTGGTAATCGTGTTTTATCATAGCAATAGTAACCCTAACTAAGACACCAGGCTGATGGCTAATGGCCCATGAGCTTTTGGGGATCCTCCCACCTCCCATCTCCCCATAAGGATCACTGGGATCACAGATGCTCACCAACACACTGGGGTTTAGATGAGTCTTGAGAATTTGAACCCAGATCCTTACACCTGCATGGCAAGCCCTTTTCCCACTGAACCATCTCCCCAGCATGCATGATTTGTCCTGTGGATCACCATTGACCCTCTGTCTTGTTATTCCAAGCTGCCCTGATGCCAGCTCCTCTGCTGGCCCTTGCTCGCTTCTCCAGGATAAGGGATGCGTTTCTTTCTGAATTCCCGTGGTAGTTTTATTGCACGCATATCATGCTGTCTGCTCTTCTGCCTTGTATATTATTGTTTACTATGATGTTTCGTGTCTCACATTATAAACCCTGATGTGGCTGGTGTTAAGTCATAGCTCTGTGTTCTTCAGATCATATGTCACAGTCCCTCGCGTTGCAAGTATTTTTCAGCAGCTCACCATATAACTGGATACAATTACAGAGCATTGTAACCAGAGGTAATACGTGAATAGAAATACCGAGCTTAGAAGTTTTATGACAGAATATTCAAGTTCAGTTTTGCTTTCTCTGAAGTGCCTGGAATACCGATAGGATGCTGTTGTTGTTATTGCTGAAGAAAGAGCAGAGAGCTACTTTGACACTGATAAGCTATATACAGATTTTTAACAAAGTGACTTCAGCGTTGTGCTTAAAGACTGCAAACATATTTAAAGACAAATCACAGATTTCCTTGTGATTTTCATAAAGTTGAACTGCTGGAGGCAGTCGTGAGACATCTGTCAAATGACAGTCTGGTCACTGTGAGAGTTGCTTCCACCACGTACCAAAAGAGAACACTCCTTGCTTGACCCGCATTCACGTGCTGCCTGTGGACATCTTCGTGGTGTCGGTCAACTAGAGGCTGTTAACACACTTAGGAGAGGGGAACTCAGGATAGTGAATTTTCAGAGTGTTTTGTTGAGCAGTTCTTGGGAGTGCCCTCTGCAAGAAACCTGAAATGCTGAAGTACACGTGCGTTTGTTTATAAGGGGGAAAAACGTTGTGGAAGCAATACTTTGCAGGGCCTACATTTAAGGATTCTGTGCCCAAACCGTGACGAAGGATGGATAATCTAGAGCAGATGTCCTTAAAGCTGTCTGAACTGGGCCTCTTGAGGAAAGGGTCATCTCCATTCCTATAAAGCTGGGAGCCATCATTACCAGCATTACTTTTTTGTCCATAGAATAGCCTTAATTATAAGGTTGCACTTAACAGAACATTCTACATTAAACGAAGCTGCATTTTATAAGGTGCCAAACAACCACATTGCTTCAGAAGTGTCTGCCCAAGGTGGGTCATAAAGGAGACCTCACTAACCAACACACCCAAGTTCCACAAGCTACCTCGGGGTGCCGAATAAAGGCTCTGCCCACACATCTGTAGAACAGCCAGAAGAATGGATGGTCTCCTAGCCAGGGTTTTCTAAATTCTAGACAAGTTCATTCTCCTGCCATTCATTCAGTCACTAAATACTGATTGAGCACTTAACTGTTTACCCCAGGGATCTAGAAGAATGTCATATCAAAGTTTTCCCCACTTGAAATAGCAGGGCGTTAAATTTTTGGAATTCAACATTATGCAATTGCATCCACTCAACAGTAAGTGAGTATTCAACCTGTATAAGATAGAATCTTACACTGCATGAACTAAAGATAATTGTCCTGTAGCTGGGCATGGTGGTGCCTCAGTTTAATTCCAGCACTCGGAGACAGAGGCCGGTGGATCTCTGTGAGTTCAAGCACAGTCTGATCTACTTAGAGTGTTTCAGGATAGACAGGGTACATAGAGAAACTCTGAGTCCAAAAACAAACAAATAAACAAAAATCCATCCATCCATACATACATAGAGAGAGAGAGCAAACGAGAGAAGGAGGGAAGGAAGGAAGGAAGGCAGGCAGGCAGGCAGGCAGGAAGGAAGGCAGGCAGGCAGGCAGGCTGGTTGTATGATGGTACACATCTTTAATCCTAGTACTTGGGAAGCAGAGGCAGGAGAATCTCTGTGAGTTCAAAGCCAGCTTAGTCTACATAGTGAGACCATGTCTCAAAGACACACACACACACACATACAAACAAAATAAAAATAACAAAAATAATGCCTCTTGAACTTTTAGTAATTATCTCTTCTTCTTCCTCCTCCTCCTCCTCCTCCTCCTCCTTGTCCTCTTCCTCCTCCCCTTCTTCTTTTTGAGGCAGGGTCTCCTGCATCCTGGGCTGACCACGCACTCTCATCTTCCTGTCTCCACCTCCTGAGTGCAAGCCTGTTCCACAGTGCCTGGCACACGCTGAGATCTTGAAGTAAGAATTCTTCAGCACATCACAGCTACCCCAAATGCTTCCACAAACAAAGAAGGATTTCCTTAATACTGATCCAGAAAGACACAACAGAGCATGTGGTGTTTGACTTTGAAATGTGGGATTTGTACCATGGCTAGTTTAATTACTAATGAGTTCCCAAAGCAAGGATACTCCCCCAAAATATAAAGGACGAAGTACAGGAAAATTATTATTATTGAGAAAAGGAAAAACACCAAGCCAAGGTGGTGCACGCCTTTAATCTCAGCACTCGGGAGACAGGCAGTCTACAGAGAGAGTTCCAGAACAGCCAGGTCTATACATAGAAACCCTACCTCAAACAAACAACAAACAAGCAAACAGCAACCCAGTGTGTCACAATCTTGCTGTGGTTTTAATGATGAAAATCAGAAACAGGAGGAAAGCATTTAGCCTGTGTATCTGGAGTCCGTTGATTTCTTACCAAGGACAGAGTTCCCTATCACCCCAGCGGGACTTGGAGCTATTTCCTTATCTTCCTTTTGTTTATTCTGAGATAGGGTCTCACTATGTAGCCCAGGCTGGCCCCAAACTCGAGCTCCTTCTATCTCAGCCTCCTGAGTACTAGGATTATAGGCATGACCCACCACATCCTGATGTCCTGGTTCTGAGAGGAGACAGGGGAAGGTTTTGTATGAGCGTGTTGTGAGGACTGTGTTCTGGGAAAGCAGGCCTCAGTCACGAAGGACTCCTAAGCAGAGAGTCAGAGATGACAGGGAACTATGGGGTACAGAAGCACTTTCTGAGAGGCACCCCAGTGACAACGGACTGGACTGGCAATGTGCTGATGCTGGGCGCTACATTCTACACTTACTCGCTGTTGAGCCCCGAGCTCAGTCTTAAGAGTCTAACGTGACACATGGTCGTAGATGACCGGCAAGAGGGAATTGGAGGCGGTAGGTACGGGATATTCATTCAAGGAGTTTGAACTGTGGCTTTGAGGAATATATTGAGTGAGCTGAGAATTTCCTTCCTTCCTCCCTCCCTCCCTCCCTCCCTCCCTTCCTTCCTTCCTTCCTTCCTTCCTTCCTTCCTTCCTTCCTTCTTGTCTCTCTGCCTCCATCCCTCCCTCCCTCCATCCCTCTCTCTCTCCTTCCCTCCTTCCCTCTCTTTCTTCCTTCACCCTCCCCTAACCTCTCTTTTCCTTTAACATGGGCAGAGTTGAACATGCCTATGTGCTGGAGGGAAGAAAAGAAAAGCATGGAAATGAAAGATTTAAAAACTTAAAGAGAAAGAAGAAACGTGGTGAATTGCTTCCCTTTTCATGGTCTGCGTGTAAACAGTTCAAGAGTCGGTACCTTCCTCCCCTAGGGAGTAAAAAGTGCTTGGAGCTGGCATTGGAGCTCAAGGTGGAGCTCAGCTCACTTACCCTGGCAGCACAAAGCTCTAGGTCATACCGCTAGCCCCTTTCAGGCTAGATGGCTCCTGTGATCTTCCTCAGGGACTTGTCATTAGTATTTAGAGCCGGTGTAAGTGAGCCCACATGGCCTCTTTCTGCTCTTCGGTGTGTATATTTACTGAAAAGACTTCCATAAGGAAGTAGAAGCAGCACTAACTCACCAGATTGCAGAAGTCAGGCATGTTAAATGTCAGACCATAAGGCCCATTCAGAGAGCACATAAAGAGAACAGCTTCCGGAATTTTCTTGTAGGGATAATCATGTGGATACTCTGTGGGGGGCAGAGTGGGAACTGCATGCAAGTGACTCTGTGGTAGTATCCCAGTGGCTCTGTGAGCTCAGCAGGGAGGCACACTGGGAAAGAAATCCTGGCTTTGATGCCTCCTAGCTAATAGATGTGAGCAGGTGACTCAATGTCTCAGGCCTCATGCTCTCCTTGTATTAAAAGGAGAACAGCTGGACATGCTGGCCTATGGCCGTATCCTCGGCAATGGGGAGGCTGAGCCAGGAAGTTTACAAGTTCCATGCTAGTCTGGGCTCCATATTGGGACCCTGTCTCAAAGGTAGGGAGAAAAGGAGGGAGACGGGGGAGGGGGAGGAGTAAAACATAATCTTCACTTTGAAGATAATAGTGGTAATTATGAGAAATGTTCTTTAAAAATTTGCTCAACACATCCTTATTAATCACCTATTGTGTGCCAAGCACCCACCGGGGACCTGGTCTGCTGCAGTGAGGTAGGAATGCTCCCAGAGAGCCTTCACTGCACTGAATATAAAGGTGTGCATGCAGGTTCATTTGTTGGAATAAAATATCTGATAAAAAGCAGCTCAGGCAAGGAAGGGGCTAGTTCTGCTTCCAGTTTGAGAGGATCTGGTCCCTTGTGGTGGGAAAGGGATGACTGTAAGGGGTTGAGGTGGCTGGTCACGCTGCACCCAAAGCCAGGCAGGTGGGAGGGTTGGGGTGGGGGTGGGGTAGGAGGGGATGATGCTGGTGCTCCTCTTGCTTTCTCCTTCCTTCTTACTCAATCCAGGACCCCAGCTCATGGGATGGCGTTGCTCACATTTAAGGTGATCTTCCCTAATCAGCCTAATGCCTTCAGATATGCCCGGAGACCTGTCTCCACTGATTCTAAATCCTGTCAAGTTGTCAGTCAGTGTCAACCATTACAAAACGGAGTCTCCGTAGGGCACTGACCAAGTGCAGTCAATGCCTTGGTAAGCTCAGGCAGTGGGAGGTATACTGTTGACTTCGTGAAGAGGGACTTGGGTGAAAAGCAATGGTCTACCCAGCTTGGCTTTGAGCTGAGCTCACCCTGTACTTCCTCCCCAGCCTCCCTCATTTCAGGGACTATGAACATGTGCCATTGTGCCCAGCTTGGAAACTATTCTCTTATTTTTCTAAAGACTTATTTAATTTTAAGTGTGTGTGTGTGTGTTGAGTGTATATATTCATATAACATGTGTGCATGAGCTTACAGGTGTCAGAAAAATGCATCAGATCCTCTGGAACTGGAGTTGCAGGCTATTGTGAGCTGCCGTGCAAGAGCTGGGAACCGAACTTGGGTCCTTTCGAAGATCATTGAGTGCTCTTAATTGCTGAACCGTCTCTCCAGCCCCACATTTTCTCATGTTTCTGATGACAGATGAATTTAGAATTCTTGAGTGATTGCTGCTACTAGTGTGTGCGTGGCAGCTGAAGAATTTAGGTATTGATATTAGGCAGTGATATTCAGTGTGTCTGAATTACTCTAAACCTATGGGCAGTGACCATCAGAAAACACATTTCCGATGGTTTTAGGGACTGAGACACCGCTCAGTGGCAAAATTACAGTTATGAAGTAATAATGAAAATAATTTTATGGTGGGGTCACCACAACATGAGCAACTATATTAAAAGGTCACAGCATTAGGAAGGTTAAGAACCACTGCTCTAAAGGGACCCGAGTGCTCATTCTAGTGTGTTTTTCCTTCTTTCTGTTAAATCACAAGCAGTAGGAAGAGCCTGACTTTTCTGACATTTGCTTGACACAGGCTTTCCTCCAAAGGGTCCCTATATTTTGCCACGTATCCGAGGTAGAAAACAATACCCACAAAGCAAAATTTGAAGGAGTTATGTTAATTAAACACCACACAAAACGATTTCCCTGAAACAGTTGAAGTTCAAGGTGAGTCATGACTCAGGTTTGACTAGGAACCCTGCGTGTCTGAGAGGATAGACAGTAAAAGATAAATTTAAAAGGGTTTGGGAGCATGCTAGCACCTGTCCCTTTCAGGAACCGAAAACCAAAATGACGATAATCGTAAGAGAGCTGGCAGGACTGAGGTCCCTGAGCCAGCGTGCCGCTACATCAAAGGAGAAGCCAGGTAGAATGTGGGCATTGGACAAATGTCATTCTTGGGGGACTACCCTCAAACCGCTTAGCCAAAGGCAGTTCATTAAGTCTCACTCATTCATCCCTTTAGCAAGAGGAAACGCTTTGAAAGAGGGAATTAGGGACCTGCCCTCATTAATTAAAAATAAACCCTTGATTTTTTTTCCCCCCCCCCCCCCGCTGAAGCCCAGAGAAGCTTTTGTGTAATTATGGTTTGGGAGGGAAAAGTGATACCACACCTAAACCCACACCTACTGAGACATTTGGTGGGACATACTGCTCCCACCAGTATAGTCAGGCTTCAGAGAAGAAGCTTTAGTCCTGGTGGGAGCCATCCCCGAAGCCACTTGAGCATGCCCTGGGGTGGTCACAAGAGTGTGACTCACTGGCTTATGTGTAAGTGACATCCATGTAGTTTCTTTCCTCATTTCTTTCTGAATTGCTTGTCTTCAAAAGAATACAAAAAACAAACAAACAAGCCCCAAAACAACAACAAAATAACAGCAAGCACTTCATGGTTTTCCTCCAAAACTTGGCATGGAGTATAACTTCCTGAGTTTCCTTTTTTTTTGTTGTGGGGGAGGGTAAATATCCTCTGTATCCTTTTCAGCACCACCCCCACAATCGCAAACACTTTGAGATATTCTCTCTCAGTGGAAGAATGATAAATTTACAGTGGGCTGCAAGAAGCAGACACTTGTAAGTTTTGCTCAACTGCTGGATCTTAAAAATAGCTCTTGGATATTGCAGCGTGGAGCGCCATGTGCGAGATCCCGGATGACATGTGTGCTTCATGTTTGCAAAGCCCTTCACAAGTGTCACCCAATTAACTGCATGCCCTCTGACAGGTGGCAGGCCCCTCCGTGGCTTGCAGAAAGGGAGCCCCTGCTTGCTGCTGGTGGCTCAGGACAGTGGCTTTGGGGGCTGGGCTGTCTGAAGAGAGAAGGCAGAAATCCTTTCGGGTCTTGAGCAATTACTAAGTGAGTTTCAGTACTAGGCTTTGCAACTTGTAGCTTTTGCCAGACAAAACCAGCTGTTTGTTTGTTTGTTTTGTGGTGGTTCTGCTGAGGTGGAACCCTGAGCTTAATTCAGGTTAGGCAAGTGCTTTACCTCTGAATTACTTCTGACCAAAGTCCCCAAATCAGTTCTTTTTTTGTTTGTTTATTTGAGACAAGAGTTTCTCTGTTGTAATTCTGGCTGTCCTGAAACTCACTCTGTAGACCAGGCTGGCCTCGAACTGAGATCTACCTGCCTCTGCCTCCTAAGTGCTGGGATCAAAGGTGGGCGCCACCACTGCTCAGCTTCCCAACTCAGTTGTTGCCAATGGGAACAGAACACAAAGGAAGAGAGCCCATTGGAGGTTGCCCTACCCTTTGCGGAGGTCTGCTGCAGAGACCTCAAGCCCAGGTAATGGAGATCTTCAAGAAGGAATAATGGGTTGGGGTGGGGAAACGAAGCTCAGCCCTCATTTAGATGGCTGCCTGTTGTTAGGACTGGTAGCAAGAGGAAGAGCCTCAGAGACGAGGCTGAGCCAGAATGGGACAGAATCCCTATCCTGAGAGGAGAGGAGGGTTACTGTGCCATTGTGAGAGGAAGGCTTTAGAAAAGAAAGAGAACAGAATGGGTGGGAGCAGGCTAGGGAGGGGATGAGGACAGAGGCTCTGGGGGCCCCGGAAGCCTTTTGCGTGAGCGTCAACTGCAGGGTTCGGAGATGAGCACCGCCGTGAGGACTGTGCAGCCACTGTGTATTGGATACCCTCTGTAGACCGAACCACCTCCTTGCGCAAGTGTCTGCACCTTTGCGCCTCTTCATCTCAGCCTTTTCTTTGGTGAAAGTAGGGTAACAAAGCACCCCACTTGACAAGCTTTTTTGGGGAAATTAAATAAGAAACACGAATTGCCTAGAACAGTGTGTGGTGTCAGACAAGTATGTGGTAAATATCGCCAATCCTGGTGTGAAGTAAAGAAGACTAGGGTTATATTAATTTAACTCACATTACTATAATGAAACACTTGAGATAATCAATTTGTAAAGCTGAAAGGTTAATGTGGCTCATAATCTTGGAAAGTCTGGTCTAAAATCAACTGATACACTGCTCTGGCATCGTGGTCAGCAAGGGGGTCTCCTGCAAAGTAATCCACTCATCTCATGAGCCAGAAGGGAAAGCCAAACAGGAAGAGAAAGAGACTGGGGTCCAGTCAGCCCCTTGGAGAGCATGTCCACACTGAGCTGATGATGACTGTATTAGCTGCTTTCCTGTTACTGTGATAGAACTCGTGTATGATCAAGGCAATATATAGAATAGAGAATTTACTTTGCTTATGGTTCTGGAGGGATAGGAGATGGTCATGGCAGGCATGGTGGTAGGGACAGGACACAGAGCTTATGGTACAAGCATGAAGCAGGGAGACAGGTAGCACTCCCCGAGATTGATATCAAGCATGGAAACCTCAAAGTGTGATGTACTACAAGGCCACACCTCTTAGACCTCCCTGAACAGCGCCACCAACTGGGGGCCAAGTGTTCAAATGTCTAAGACCGTGGGGAACATTTTTCCATTTTTTATTCAAGCACCCCACAGTGTCTTCTTAGGTTCCATTCCTTAAAGATTCCACCCCACCCCAAGGTGTTGAGTTCAGTGCAGGGCAGCTTCCCTGCTATGTTAATTAAACGTTGGGACATTGAAACTGGCTAAGGGAAATGACTGAATAGAGACTAGAACTCTATTCATACATTCTATTTATTTATTTATTTATTTATTTATTTATTTATTTATTCATTCATTCATTCATTCATTCATTCATTCATTCATTCATTCAGAAACAGGGTTTCTTTGTTGTAACTCCAGCTGTCCTGGAACTCACTCTATAGAGATCTGCCTGCCTCTGCCTCCGTAGTGCGGAGATAAAAGGTGTGCACCGCCACCGCCCAGCTTACTCTACGTATATGTTTTCTAGTGTACACCAATTAAGAAAAAATTCCACTGCCTTCCAGTAGCCCTAGCCCAGGGTCAAGACTTTAGCATAGAGACTTGTGTGGGATACCCACCCAGCCCAAGACAGGCTTGATTTGTTGTTGGAGATCCAGTGGGTGCCCGCAGAGGGAGGCAGATGCAGGTGAGAGCTAGTGAGGCATTCTTGGTGGGTCCTTAGGTATTCGGGGTGCTTGTGAGGTACACAGAGTAGGTAACCCCACAGATGTTTGCTGCCCTTCTTTATGGAGCTAGAATAACACCTCAGTGCAGCACACAATCACTTAAAAACAAAAAAACAAAAAAAAAAGTGTGTTATTTGGTTGTAATTGTTTAAGAATTTTTCTTTAAGAAATCAGTTCTGTGCTTTTATTGGCAGTGTCCTCCTTTCTAGTGTTCCATGGTGATCTCAGGACAAATGGCTGTTTGTGATCCCTAACAAAACTCTGGGCACATGTGGTAGAAGATATTTATAGAGCATGGTGTGGCTTCTGCCCTTCATTGAGTAGGCTTCTGTCATCGTTTTGCTTTACAGCTTCAGCTCCTGCCTTTTTTATGGTTTATGAATCAAATCTACAGTGTGAATACCTCATTAATGAGATTCAATTTGACTTATAAATTTTTATCGATGACTACCATAGATAGCACATTGGCTTTTTGTACCGGGATGTCTCCACGTCTCCCTTTCTATATTTTAATACTTTTTATTTATTCATTCAAGAAATTTTTATTAGATACTTAATCTAAACAGGTACTTTGTTAGGTCTTTAGACAGTGGTGAATAACTAAGCATAAGTACACAGAAAGCCTTATTGACAGAAGATTGTGAGATATACCCTGACAGAGGAGGAACCGACCCAATCCCCAGAGGTTTAGGGAGGCCAGTGGAAAAAGTGAAGCTTTTAATTTTCTTAAAGTTCTGTTAAAAAAAACACTTTAACCTTGAGGCTCCCATTCATGAACTTCAAAGACTTCTCCAGTCTTTGCTTGACATTGAAAGTGGCCTGGTGACTGCTTACCCATTTCTGCTTCTCATAGGATGAGGGCCTCACTTCTGCTCTGGAACACTTTGGGTAAAATTTGAGGAGGTTTTGCATATTGCTCTGTTTATAGTTTATGGCAAGGGACTAAAGAATCCTCTCCATTTCCCAAGACCACTTCTTCTCTTTGGTACAATAGGCATTTTCAAGAGTGGTTAAGGGTATTTATTTGGTGAGGAAAATTTAGCATATTCAAAGAAAAGCCTTCATAGCGACTCTGTTTAAAGTTTAACTCTGTTAAACCTTTGTTTTCTCACCCTAGCTTGTGTTTTGTGGCAAAGGTCAGTTCTCCCTGGATTCTCTTTGTCTAATCGTGTAGAATGAATAAAAAAGGTCAAGTATGAATGCTTTGATTTGTGTACACTGTTTTTAGGCTCCATAGGGAAAAATGTGGTTGGCTTGGAAGTGGTTTCTTACCACTTTGGAATAGTGGTTCTCTACCTTCCTAATGTTGCGGCCCTTCAATACAGTTCCTCATGTTGTGGTGACCTCCAAGCATAAAATTATTTTCGTTGCTACTTCATAACTGTAATCTTGCTACTGTTAAGAATGTCTGATATGCAGATGGTCTTAGATGACCCCTGTGAAAGGGTCATTTGACCACCCCGCTAAAGGGGTGATTACCCCAGGCTGAGAACTGGCGCTTTAGAAGTTAGGTCTTTAAAACAACAACAACCAAACCCAGAGGGTCTGGAGAGGTGGCCCAGCAGTTAAGGTTAACTGCTGCTCTCAAAGACCAGAGCTTGGTTCCCAGCACCTGTGTCATGTGGCTCATAACTATCTGTAATTCCAGCTCCATGGGATGGGATGTCCTCTTCTGGCCTGTGTATGAATGTGTGTGTGTGAGAGAGAGAGAGAGAGAGAGGGAGAGGGTATGGGAGGGGAGAGGGGGGGGGGAGAGAGAGAAGATACATACACATACACACACGATTGAAAAATAAATCCTTAACAAAACCAAAACACTAGCTCTGTTTGTATCCTGCAAAACCCTGTAGCGTCTTGGCTCTCTAAATAGAGTCCTCCCTGTGTGTGTTTCCTTTATGAATGGCCTTGTGGTGTTTAGGGACATCGTCAGCCTTCCCATCCTGTTTCCCAGATATATCACTCAGCGTGTTCAGACTCCCAGCTTGTATCTGCTCTGCTGTGGACTTAGGAAAGGACCATGTGTGTTCTGCCCTTGGCCATCATGTCTGAATATGTTTCCTGTTAGTACTCTTCTGGGGGTTTTGTTTGCTTTTCCTGAGGGGGGGAGGAATTGCTATCTAGTGGGGGAATATTGGCACAATGGACTGCTTTACGGGAAAATATTCTGTGCATGTCATATGTGTGACAGTTTCTGATTGCCTCCTTGGTGCGATTTAGGTGACTGGGGTTTAACTGAGAAGAGATGAGAAAATTCTTCCATTCTCCCTTTCCATGCTACAAAAAAAAAGGAGAAATGGACAAGACAGTTAAAGGAAAAGGGAGAGAAAGGCAAAATTCTTTGAGGAAACTGTTGGGGAAGTTTATTTTTAGTTATGTTTAAAATAATGGTTTTTGTGCCCTGTTGGAAATGCATAGCCCTTGGCATTTTGTATTGTCTGCAGGTGTTGGATTTCTGTGGGGGATGTTTGATTGCTAATGATCTGCATGTGCTACCAGTAGAATACCCGAGGAGTTCTGAATCAATAAAAACACCTGAACTCAGATGCTCGGAGTTCCACTGTCGATGGAGTCTGGCACTGGCCAGGACTGTGGTTCCCTCTGCTGAGGTCTGGCAGAGCTTGCAGATACGAGTATGCCTCCTTGTCTTCTGTACTGAGCCACCCTGTAGGTGTACAACTACAGGAAACATCTTATTTTGTTTCAGAATATTAAACTATTCAATGCAGTAAAAGTAACATAATATGAGGTGTGTGGTCTGTTTTGAGGGGAGGTTTTAAGATAGGGTCTCATGTAGCCCAGGCTGGCCCTAATTCACTATGCAGTTGGGGATGGCCTTGAACTTCTGGCCCTCCTGTTTTTGTCTCCCAAGAGCTGAAATTGCCACCAGACCTTCACAGAGATCTGTAGAGAAGAAATTAGTTGCCATAAGACCAATGCAATTAAAAAAAAAAAGAAACTTAGATCATCTGTGTCATGGATTTGTTAGGCCCTGGTTAATGTTCTGAGATTCTAGTAGAGTGTACATGTATGTATGTAATTTTGAACCAGATGTGACATGGGAATTCTTAAAAGAATAGCATATGATTTAAATAGAAAAAATGTTTTGCTTTATGGTTATAAAAGTAGAATACATACACTGTAGGGAAAAATCAGAAGAGCTTAAAAAGAATCAAAATTACGTTTATAGTTTCCACTTGGATTTCTATCTCAGATATAACCATGGGCTTCTGTCTGACATGTATTTGTTCAGCAAATATTGAATTTTTCTTTGAGTATTTGTACATGCATATTTTCATGTCTTTATTTCTGTGATTCAACTCTTAAAATCATGAGCCTCTTTATTACCTGAAGTGCAGTGTCTGGATCCTTCTTCAATGGCTTCTATCTTAGATTTTGAGACAGGGTCTCAGTGATTGGCTAGCCTCGTAGACCAGCAAGCCCCAGGGATCTTCCTACCTTCTCCACAGGGCTGGATTTACAGATTCACACTGCTGGGCTGGGCCTTTACTTGGGTGCTAGGATCCAAACCTCTGGTCCTCATGTTTTCATGGCAAGCACTTCTCCAATGGAGCCATCTCCCTAGCTCAAGTGGTCTTTATGTGTTGAATCATTTAGTCTGTTATCATATGCATGCATATTCCTTAGGTGGAAAATGTGTCTTTTTTGTTTTGTGTTTCCACAGTGCTGGGGCTAGGATCCTGTGTATCACATTCGCTAAGCATGGATTTCTCCTCTGAGCTATATCACCAGCCCCAGTGTGTGTGTGTGTGTGTGTGTGTGTGAGAGAGAGAGAGAGAGAGAGAGAGAGAGAGAGAGGGCGCCAGCCCTGGGGGGAGCCTGGATCTGGGGAGCCCTCCTCTAGGTGATGGAGAGAAGTTGAGTTTTCAAACTAGAATTTCTCTCCCCAGTAGAGCAGAGTGTCCTGGCTGCAGTGCTGGTGGTACCCACAGTTAGTGATGTTCAACAAACATCTCTTGGGTTGTAATAGTTACTTTTCCCACCACCATGATCAACTAACTACTTGACTGTCTTAGTTTCTTTCTCCTCCTGTGGTAAACACTCTGACAAAAGCATCTTAAGGGGTAAGGGTTTGTTTTGCTGACACGTCAGAGGGAATAGAGTGTGTCTGAAAGGCCTGAAAGCAGGGACATGAGGCTACCCCTTCCTACATCAGCAGTCTGGAAGCTGAGCGCAAGCAGGAGGTGGGATCAGACTATAAAACCTCAAAGCTTGCTCCCAGTGACACACTTCCTCTAGTGAGGCACCACCTCCTAAATGTTCCAGAACCTTCCCAAGCTGCTCTGCCAGCTGGAGGCCAAGTGTTCAAACACATGAGTCTATAGGAAATTTTCAAACTCAAACTTCAACATGAAGCAAGTTCAGGGAGGAAGGGCTGACTTGTTACATTAAGAGATGAAACAGCGACCATGGCTGGAGGCATGGTGGGGGATGGGGGGGGAAATGGGGAAGCCTCTGGTTACCTTGTATCTATCTCCTGTCAGAGGTGAGAGTGCCTAGCTGACACCCACCCTCTCCTCTTTATTGTGCTGAAACCCCAGGCTGCTCAGGCTACTTAGTTAAACCTCTCCGGAAGTGTCCCTAAAGACATACCTAGAGTAGTGTCTCGTAGGTCATTCCAGGATTGACCATCCATTTCTGGACAGGATTCTCCTTACAGAACCAGTCTCTGCTTCCTATTCGAACTGCTGGGGCCATGCATAATACAAGCTGGCATTTGTGCTGGGTGGGTGAACTCCTTTCTATTTAAATGGTGCCTCGCCCCCTCCCTCCTCTACTGTAACAATTAGTGCAATATATAGTATACTGGTTTAGAGTTGTAGAGAGAGAAAGTTGGCCTTGTAGCCGTGAAGGAACGAACAAGACTCTGACAAATGGCTGCTGCTGCACAATGAGGGTAGATTTATGCTTAGACCAGAGTAAACTATGCATCCAGGTAATAATTTTGAGCAATGAAGTAAGTTTGCTACAGGAATCGTTAAAGAAACAGATAAATCACAGTAATTTCAACATGACACTTTCGCCATTCAATAAATGGGTATTTTAAATTTCATTTGCTTTTGAACTAAGTTCAATAATTTATAGAGTAAGTCACTCAAAGATTAATGCTCAGAAGGAAGGAAAATCACCACACAAGAGCAGAAACATATCATTTATGTATATTATAACGGAGTCATCCCTGCCTGTGTTCCCATTATAAATCCTATCTTGCAAGTGCTTATTACAAAAAGTTTTCCATGGGCTAAAGCTTGGCATTTGTCTCAACCTCCTGAGACTCTATTTCTTTTAATTTGATTTTATTTCTTAACTGGTATAACAGCTAGTTATGGGGTGGGGGTTGTTTTCAGGTGTGTGGTGTGTGTCTGTGTGTGTGTGCACGTGTGTACATGCAGGTGCTCCTGCGTGTGTGTACACGTGGAGGCCTGAGGTCAGTGTTGCTGTTTTTCTTAGTCATTCTCCTTCACCTTAATGTGTGTAAGTGTGTTGTAAGTGTGTAATTTGCGTATGTGGTGCTTGCCCACGTGTGAAGTGTGAAGGCCAGATGTTGGCATTGGGAGTCATCTTCTAGATGGTGGTTCTCAACCTTCCTAATGCTGCAACCCTTTCATACAGTCCTCCGTGATGTGGTGACCCCCAACAATAAAATTATTTCCCTTGCTACTTTATAATAACTGTAATTGTACTGTTACGAATCGTAATGTGACTATCTGATATTCAGACGGTCTTAGGCGACCCCCATGCAAGGGCTGTTTGATCCCCCAAAGGGTTGTGACTCACAGATTGAGAACCACTGTTTTAGACCTAAACCTGAGAGTCAGGGGGTCGGGGGTGAGACCCAGTGACTTGTATTAAACCGTCGCCCAGAGTACCGTGATGCATTAAGTTTAAAAAGTACTTAAGGGCTCGTTGGAATCAGCATTTTATTTATGTCAGATTTCAGGTTGTAATGGGATTTGTCTCTGCCATTGCCTCTCCTTGGTCCATGTGTTGATGGCAGCCTGTCTAGTGGCTTTTGGGAAAGGGTGGTTAACCCAGAGTCAGGCATTAGATAGCAACCAGAGAGAGATGGTGTTCACTCTTGAATCCCAGGGCTTTTTCAAAGATTCTTGAATTTAAAGATGCGATGCTATTTTTGTGTTTAAATCTAAGAAAGAGGTCTGCATTATGAGTTGAGAAACACCTTACTGGTATTTGAAGCTGTGAATCTCCTTGTGATAGGATCGAAACCAAATCAAAGTAGTAGTAGATTGAGTTTGCCTGTGAATTTCCTTCCAAGTTCTCTGTCTGTCTAGTTCTTGTTTGTTTGTCTGTCTGTTTCTATAAGGATCTCTGCCGAGACCTTGCCGGCTGGATTCCCACGTACCCTTATGGAGAGCTTCTTTACGTGAAATGTCCTATTACATTATTTTTTCTGTTTGTGTACGTGTGTGTGCACCTACAGCACTCAGGAGAGCTCAGAAGGCAATCTGGGGGAGTCGGTTCTCTCCATCTACCATGTGGGTCCCAGGGATTGAGTGAACTCAGGTCATCAAGTTTGGCTAGAAGTACTCTTACCTACTGAGCCATCTAGCTGACCCTAAGGTACTTTTGACATTTACTGATAGCTGATAGCTCCTGGCTTCCTGCGTGAGTCCAGCACGCCAGCGAGAGCATGTGGCATTCTTCATTTTCCTCATGTCCCACCTAGTGAGCCACGGAGCCTGACTTTCTTCACCTCCTTGCTATGGTCCTTGTGAGGGAGAAGAAGTTGGCACCGAGCTGGGCTGGTGGGTGCTTGGTGTTCTTCCTGTCTGCTTTTGGAACAGTGCAGTGGTTTACCCTCCTTCCTTTCCAGCTGTAGAGTTCATTTGGCATGGAATCCTGGCAACAATAAGGGACAGAGAAATGTGAATTTCCACAAGAACTTGGAAACAGCTGGTGGGGAGGGAGGCATGAAAGCTATTTTCCAGGACCTTATTTCTGCCCTCAGGTGGGTTTAGAGTCTGGTAGCATAGCAGGCTAGAAAACGTTAGAAAATATATTCATTTAACATCAGTGCCTCTGTGTTACATTTGACCCATGTGCTGTTAATTTAACTGGACCGCACACGTCTTCACATGGACAAGCAGGTGGAAGCACGTATGTGCATATCTGCTGATTTTTGGCAAGCACCTGGTTTTTTCTTGAGCTGTGTGTATTTGCGAATAGTATCTTTGCTTACAAAGCAATGCTTTTTAAACTTGAACGTTCTCTATGTATTGTTTCCAAGGCGTAAGTATCTGGCTTCCAGATTGGACCATAAGCACCAGGAATGCCAGCTGCATCGGGGATCCACATGCAGGACCAGTTAGCTCTGACATGTTAGAGACACTGCGTTGTCAAAATTATGTGTCAAATTTGGTACAGAAATATAAATGTCAAGAATTAAAAACTAGGATGATGAGCTGGCAAGTTGGCTCAGAGGATAAAGAGCTTTAATGAGGGCCTGACAAGCGGGGTGCTAGTCCTGGGACCCACAGTACAAGGAGAGAGTTGGTCCCCAAAGCTTTCCTTTGACTGCCACCAACATGCTGGTGCATGCACACTTCTCCCTCCACAATACTGAGTAAATAAATAGATTATAGATAAATAAATAAATAAATTTTAAAAACAAAACCAGACTAACAGGGCCTTAAGGGTAATTGAGTTCTGTGGTGCTTCTCCTTTTTCGTCTTTTTAATAATAAGTTTTCGTTTATCTTTATAATTTTTATTTTATGTGCATTGGTGTGAGAGCCTCAGATCCCCTGGAATTGGACTTACAGAGATTTGTAAGCTGGCATGTGGATGCTGGGACTTGAACTCGGGTCCTCTTCGAGAGTAGCCAGTGCTCTTAACAGCTGAGCCATCTCTCCATCCCCCTGTGGTGCCTCTTAAGCCAGGGTGTAGGACGAGGCGCTGAGTCCCTTGGGATGCTTGTTCTCATTCAGGCTGTTTCCCCACAATTTTCTCCTCAGATCTACTCTTTCTGGCACATTCATTGTTTTACTTGTGGCAAAAAACAAAACAAGCCCACATACCATGCAACCCATCCTTCTTCTGGTTTCAATGGATTCAGCAGAGCATCACCCATCACATGCACAGTGTTGGACAGCGGGTTCCCAGAACCCACCCCTTTACCCTGCTGGAAAGCACACTGATGGCTTGTGTTTAGGCTCGATTCCTCATCCTTACATCTCTAGCTTTACTCCAAAGTGTCCTCAATTCTCTGCTACCTTTCTCCTTCAGCCATTTTCTCTGCCAGTGTTTTGTGATTGTGTTAATCGTAACCTTTAATAAACTGTGGACACATCACTGGACATGGCCTGCCTCCTTCCTCGATGTTAGTTGAGGTGAACAAAACAGTTCCTAAAGTCATTATGTGGTTCTGAAGACAATAACCGTGGTTAAAGCTATTGCAATCAGATAGTGAAGAAATGGAAATCATTCTGATAGTTTAAACTATAGCGGATGAATGACACTGCTTCTGTTGTATGTGCCCATCATCTTACAACAAGTAGATCTTGAGTGATAACCGGACCTTTGGGTAACCATGACCTGATAGCTTGAGTTCTGGCACTTGAGTTCAGATACACTAGGCTTAGCCATTTATCCTGAGTATGCCAATTACAGAGGTGAGTAATGGCGATAGCACAGAAGAGATTTGTTCACAGTGGCCATGTTAGGAAGAAGAACAGGTAAAGGTGGTGGAAGGGGAGGATCTAGAGACCCTAGTCCATCTTCTGAATGACTTCAAGGAGATAGTTTCAAAATGTCAGTGCTGCCTCTCTGTGAAGCTGCAGAGGGGTGAGGCCCGAGACGTGCTAAGAACTCAGGTTTTTTACAAATCAAAGGTTCAAGAGTTAAAATACATCTTCCAATAGTAACTACACACATGTGCACACATGTGCACGCGCACACATACACACACACACACACACACACACACACACACACACACACACACACAATATATGTAGTCTAACAGTAACTGGAGTTTTAGGGCAAAAGCTTGACCCCAGCAGTCTCAACAGGCTGGGCTCAGCCATTCATCTCAATGTTAATCAAAGAGTAATCTTCAAAAGCAGAGCGAGGAAATGTAATCGTTGTAGGCACATTGGGTAGAACAGATAAAGGGTCCAGTGACTCCAAGTCCATCTTCAGGTTACTGACGTGTGCTTTAGGGGGACTTAAAAGTGGGCAGTCCTGGTCAAAGTGTGGTCTGCTTGGCCATTGTCCTTCTGTGAAGGTGGTCTGAAGAGGTCTTAGGGTCATGTGAGAAGTTGGATCTGGTTCCTATAAGTTGAACACTCCCACTCCAGGGTGTGGCCTCTCTATTATGGATGACTATCCGCATCTGGGAGTGGGGCACGGGGCGGGGCTATTCCGTTCCTCTAGGGATCCGAGGTGACTACGGGTTTCGGACAAAGACCTATCCTATGCCTTCTGCTGAAATAAATGGGGCAGACAGGTCCACAGTGAAGACAGAGGTGTTGGGCTTTCCTTCTATTTTTAGTTACCTTTGGGCTCAGAAGAAAAGTCAATGATCTGGGCGGAAGCAGCTGCTGAGGGTGTGTTTCTGAGCCGCCCCTTTGTGAACCTGCCTTGGATAAGAACCTTCGTTTACACTCGAGTTGATTTAGAATTAGTCTTTTTAGAAAAAAAAAATGCCAGTGTGAGGCCCTGTGCTCTGTGGATGGCTCTCGTTTTCTTATAATTACATCCAAATGGTTCCTTAGCACAACTTTCACGCTTAAACCCTGAAGCTCATTTCAGTCTGTTGTTTGCATCATATGAAACCTATTTCTCTCCCCCCTTTTGTTTCATATTTTCAAGGAAAACACAACACTCTTTACTATAAAACAAAGGTGTTATAGGACATGGTTTTTTATCTCTAAACCGGATTCCGCTGTCTGTCCTTGTGATTTAATGTTTCTCAGTAAACTCACTGCATCATGCATTTTTATATCATCCATCACCTGCAAGCCGAGAGCTTCTGTAAAATTTCAAAGCAGGCCAGTTCATTTGTATTATATACGGTGATGGTTTTTAAAGGGCTGAAATAATATCCAGTTCGTCTCCCAGCTTTCTAAGACACATTTGCAACACGCCTTACAGTACTGAATCCTTCGCATAAATTTCAGATTTCAAAGTCAAGTTGGGAGTTGCCAAGATGGCTCTCCTAGCAGGCTAAGAGCACTTGCGGCCAAACCTGGCAATCTGAGTTTAATCCCTGGAGCTCACGTGGTGGAGGGAGTGAATTGACTCCGGCAAGCTGACCTCTGACCTCCACATGCATGCCAGGGCTTCAGTGTGTGCCTCCCCCAATCAATAATAGATAAATAAATGTAAAATAATCAGGCTGGAACTGTGCAGGGTATCCAGAGACTCATTTCACCAGTGACTGTCAATGCTCTTCAGTTGATTGGTGCTTGTGTGTAGTAAAACTGTGAGCAGAGTTTAGCAGAGAAGTTTGGTAACTAGTTCAGTTCTAAGAGACCTGCGCTTCCATTTGAAAAGCACTTCAGGTTTTCCAGAAACTCCATTTATCTCCGCCGTCTCCACCCACTATTCAGTGGATGCGGTTCCCAAATCTCCCCATCTCTTCTTACACATCTATTTATCTTTCTGTGTGTGCCACGTTTGGGAGTCTCATTAAAGCTGCATCTGTTCTGTTTTAGGAGAAACCCGACGCCAGCCCCACGTCACTTCAGCTGCGGTCCCAGATCGAAGTGAGTACAGCAACTTCGCCTTCTGCCTTCTCCCTTAAGTGATACGCTGTAGACATCAGACGCCGCTCTCCCTTACTGACACTGAGAATCTTCTTTTTCTTCTAGGAGTCCCTTGGCTTCTGCAGTGCCGTGTCAACACCAGAAGTGGAGAGAAAGTAAGTCATTCTCCTGCCCCAGTCTGAGCTTCCGGGGAGGGATCAGGGCTGGAGATGGATATGATGATATTCTTTGATGTATTCTGTGTGGCGCATTTACCAAGGTGGGCTTTGCAGTCCAGGGGGAATGCCTGAGGCTTTCCAAGAGTTATCAGTTTTGCATAGCTAATTGTGAGGGAGTCCCAAAGAAATGCCTGGAAGGTAGGGCAAGGGCAGGTAAGTCGACAGGGATAGGTTTTCCTCGCTGACGTTAGCTTTTAGTAGAGGATGAACAGCATGAAAGAACCAAGTTCAAAAATGATGGAATAAATTCTAAGCAAAGCAGTGATTTTTGAAAGGCCTCCCCTACACCTCTTTTGGGTATGCCACACAAACAAACACATGACACACACACCAGAAGCTGGCACGTGCTCACGAACCTTTCCTGTTAAAGGAATATTTTTGTTTTCTTGTCCTAACTTAGACTGTAATTTCTGCTGTCCTAGAAGATGATGCTATGCTTTATATTTTCAGTGTTTCTTTTAGACAACTTTAAAAAAACAAACAGCTACATCTATAGGCTTTCCCTTTCCTACTTTAGCCTATTGTAATCATTCTAGAATGTTCTACATGTAATTTTTTTTTTTTTTTGAAGTAAAGTAATTTAAAGAAAGTCCACATCTCTGAGCAGGCACTACCTTTGGCCCGGAGCCACTTGTCCTGTTGTGTGCCAAGAGAGGCAAAGAAGCGGCTTAGGAATGAAGTATTTTAGGAATGAGGCGCACACGCTGGGCAAATGTGTGTGTGTGTGTGTGTGTGTGTGTGTGTGTGCGTGCGCTTTACAGCCCCCTCTGCCTAATCCAGCCACGTGCGTGCTGCTGGCAGAGACAGCATCTAGGAGTGAATGCTGCTTTCCCAGAAAGCTGCAGTTCTGCACCCAAGGGGCTGAGTAGGCTTGGTTCAAGACTAAAGAACACCATTAGAGCCAAAGAGCCAATGAAAAGCAGAAGTTAGAGGACAGATGTACACACTATGTAAGTCTCTCTTGAGTTCACCAGGATTCTAGTCATGTCGAGGCTAAAGTAGCAGAAGTTCAAGAGTGTATGTGTGCGTTGACTTGGAACTTGGAGGAACTGAGGTGAAGGTGAAGCACTGAGAACATGGGCTATGGATTCCCTTGATCGACTATACCCCCTGGGAATGATGTAGGCAGAGGACTCAGGTGTCCCTCCAGCGTGTCCCCGTCCTTCAGGAAACGAGACATGCTTGTCCTTCCTAGGGGGAAGTGACTCACCCAGTTGGGATTAGCCTCGGTTTAGCTGGGCATTCCTTTCCCTCAGTGGTGGCGAGTCATGTTTTCTGTGTTTGTATCCTTTCCTTCAAAATGTGGTATGACTCCTGTGGCCAAGGGAGAGACTGGTGGACTCCTCTGAGGGTAACAGAAAAATGTGCGCCACACACTGTTGACAACCCCCATCCCCCATCTGCGGTGCTGCCATTTTGCCTCTGTTCTTTTAATTGGTTCAGGTTTAAGTATTTCTAAATATTTTGAGACTCTTAAAATATTTTATTCATTTGTCTTAGTAATGCTTCTTGAAAATTATAGTATTCTTTTTTAACCTCAAAACAAAGCTTTCACTCAGAATCAGCACTTACTGACACGTGTACGTTCTTTTGTTTTTTCTTCTCTCTCTGGGACACACACACACACACACACACACACACACACACACACACACACACACACACACACTGTGGCTGAGCCATTTGAGAATGAGTTGCACACATTACAGCCTGAAACCCTTGAGCATGTATTTCTAAAGGACAAAGACACTCTCTGGCAGAACCACAGGGGATTTACCAAGAAGAAAACTTACAGCGAGTCCTTCTAACCTGCAGTTCAGCTTTGTCTTGTTGTCCCAATGCTGTCTCTTAGAGCACTTTTTTTTTCAACATAGCACTAAAAAAAAATAAAAAATGGCATATTCATGCATTGTCTGAAAGGGTTTCTTAGTCTCTTATGAACCTGCCACTTTTACAGAGTGGACTAATTGTTTTATGTTAGGACTTTTTTGGGTTCCTTTTTTTCTCCACAGTACATAGGTCAGGAGGCTCATGGTGCTGCTAATCCCGTGGTTGGTGATAATGAATTTTGATGATTGGTTTATCATGGTGTCTGTCAGGCTTCTTCTGGGAAATAATGCTTTTCTTTTTGTAACAAACACTCTCTGGGGAGAATGTCTGAGGCTCTAGCACAGCCTGACCCTCATTAAACTTTTACCACGCTTTTAGATTCAGCAATTCTTCCTGAGCTAATTTTTAACACAATGGCTGTAAAGTTAAAAAAAAGAAAACAAAAAAAGCAAAACACTTATTAGTTGATAATTATCTTCACATTAAAATCTAAGGGGTTTCCGGTTTTGTCTTGTCTTTAAAGGTGAGCTATCTGAAAATTCTAAGCCAGATATCGTTAGAACAGATTTAATGCACGGTTTACTTTGGAAAGTTACTCATTGGGCTTTAAGGTGTGGGTATGTCCAACTGGAAAATCCCTCGATTCCTCCCCTCCTGAAGCTGGCTGCCAGCCTTGCAGTTGCTTACTGAGGCTGTGGAAGATGGCCTAGCAAACCAGTTGGTTGTGTCTGGTTAGTGTCTGCTGAGTGCCTGCCAACTAAAATACCATTCTGACTCAGAGTGTTGCTCTGTGGGCAGAAATCTTTGCTCGTTTTTATTCTGAATATAAGAAAGCTAACTGAACAAAGGAAGACACATCCTATGACAGCCTTCCCCATGGGGGACAGAGGCTCAGGGGCCACAGGCAACTTGAAGACGAGAGCAGCCAACTCTATGACTCCTGCCTTCGGGACCCACAGTGTCCCCCTGTTGTCTCTGGGACCAGAGCTCACATGCTTCCCACCCTGCTGCCCCAGGTAAAAGCTATGTTAAGACAGGGATTTGGCATGGATTATGATACAAGGTGTGTTTCTTGAAAACAAAACAACAAAACACTTCTTCCAGGGGTACTTAATACTTAACAGGGTTAATAGTCTTAAGTTCCAGGAAGTTAACTTGGGCCAAGAGAGGTGGGTATGGCGGGTCTGTCCTGGAGACGACAAGAAATGAGGAGTCCTGACCACTCCTGGTGCCACACTCCCTGACGGCCCTGCCTAGGTTGGCCATAAGCTTCCAGGTGCTAGGCTCCTTGGCCTGCACAACATAGAATCAAAGGGGAAAACAGATAGAGAGGTAGGCCAGTGGGAAGAGAAACTGGATCCTCCACCCCATCTCCACGTGGACAAACACCCCATCCCTCCTGATTTTCAGCAAGGTGGTTCTTGTCTTATTTCATCTGTGGCACCGGGGATTAGACACTGGACGTGGTGTGGCCTGTGCTAGAGCAGATCTGTCGCTGAGCCGCAGAGCCAGCCACATCCTCCCCTGCCGTCTGGTTTCACCAGGAGGATAACCAAGGAAGCCAGAGCGCTTTTGTTTGAGCCCCTAATTTTTACGTCGGTCCGCATTACCTACTGATGAGAGCGTCCCGATCTTGCACTGGTGCCCACTGCCTTGAAGGGTGAACATGAGCTAACTTTCTTGTTAGCAGGTATTCTCAAAGATATCTAAAAGGCAAAGCCTTTTCTATTTTCCTTTGGTTTTTCTTGGCTTATCTTTATATCCATGAGGAATTAGGGTAACTCTGAGTATCGGGAAGCAGGATACTTAGTGACATAAAGAAATACCGGTTTCATTGAATCCATTTTCCCCCTATTCATAAACTTAGGACTGGCCCTGTGACTCAACCAGCTTTCAAGAACCCAGTCTGTGGTGTTTTGTTTTGTTTTCCTTCCTTCCTCCCTCCCTCCCTCCCTCCCTTCCTTCCTTCCTTCCTTCCCTCCTTCCCTCCTTCCCTCCTTCCTTCCTTCCTTCCTTCTCTTCCTCCCTCCTCCCCTCTTTCTTTTTCCATTCTTTCTTTATTTCTATAGTTGATATGGTGGTACTGACAAAAGCAGGGACTGGGTGATGGGAAGCACTCACTCTGGCAGCATGTAATCTAAGCGTGGCTTGATTTGAGGAGACCCCACGATGTGTGCCAGCTGCCACGAGTCCGTGAGTTCTACCACTCCACTGTGAGAAACTGAGACGCTCTGAAACCAGGAGCCAAGATTCATGTCCCCACAAGAAAGAATTGCATTCTTCAATTGCTGAATCACAAGAAAGTTTCAATAGCTGGAAAGAGGGAGAGCTGTCATGTGGTGGGAAATTAGTACTTTCCATAAGAGCTAATATCCCATTGGTGTTATACACACACATGTAAGACTGACCTGAAAATGAGCCAGTTGCTTAACAGGTAATGTCATGATTGCCTATTCAGTATATTCCAGGAAGCCATGAAACCAGCAGTCCCTGGGGCTCTCTGGTTGTTTCCTCTCTCTGTGTAGAGATGTTTTCATAGATTTGGTTCATATGGGCTGTAAATTGGGAAAAAAACCAAAACGTAATAATGAGTGTTTTAGAGTTTATCATCTACCAAGAATGGTTCGGGGTACCTGATCTACATTCAGTGCTTGGAGTGTCTCTTACCTGTGAATCTCTGTCCTTTGTGGTTACGGTCCCTTACATTTACAGATACAGAAAGTGAAACACAGAGAAGTTATTAAGTTGCTCAAAGCCACACAGCCACTCAGTATCAGAACCCAGATTTGATCCCAATTAAAGTAGTCGAGCTTCTGGCCACGGCACTGTAATTCCAAACTGTGTGCAAATCCAGAGGGTAGGGATCAGGGGTTATGGTGGTAGTGATGGTAAATCATCAGTTGTCGACTTGATGTAGATCACCATGGAAACACACCTCTGGGTGTTTCTATAAGGGCATTTTAGAAAGGCTTAACAAGAGGGAAGAGCCATATTACAGGTGGGTGGCATCCATCCTAGAGGCTGGGATCCCATTTTGAATACCTAGCTAGATACCAGCTCATCATCCCCTTGTGCTTCCTGGCTGGGGACACATGTGACTGGTGACTCATGTTCCTGCTTCAGAGCTTTCTCCACCATAAACTGATCGCTTGAACAGTGAGCCAGAGTAAATCTTTCTTTTTCCCTGGTTTCTTCTGGTCAGGTGCTTAGTCACAGTGAGAACAGTAACCAAAGATGGAGCCAGATTGGTTCATTAGCATTAGATAAATAACTTTTAAAACCTACATTCTGTGCTCTTGGGAACAGAAGCCAGGTTGACTCTCACCGAGAGTCTAAGGTGGGCCTCGGTGTATCTTCTACTATGTATCTTCTACTGGTGCAAGTAAGTCTAAAATGAATTGCAAAACTTCACCGTCGCCAATATTTATAACTTGTTTCTTACTAAGTCTTTCACCAGAGTTGAACATTCACTGATTTAGTTTCACCTCTTCCCATTCCGATGACTACACTTGAACTATTTCATGGCCAGCAAAGGTCCAAATATATAGGGCGATAGAAAAGGCAGATAAATAAAGGTGCCAAAGGCAGGGAGAGCAGGTTCTGTGTTCAGGGGATGGGGATGGGGATGCAGCTGATGATCCACGAGCATCCTGTTCATGCATGTGTGGAGCTCGGCACTGCTTTCCTGCCTGCCTGGCAGCTGAAAACTCTTCTTAGTGTGTCAACTTTCTCCCACTCCCCCTTAGCCCGTATCCCACGTTCCCAGCAAGCAGACTCCTTTCCCCTTTCCTCTCCATCTTCCTGTCTTCAGGGAAGAAGCCCCTGTCTGAGTTCTTGTTCAATGCCTGACACCCCCTGCTCCGCGCACCTCTGACTTCGTTTTCCTCTTTCCCTTTGAGCCCCGTGTCCCATATTCTGTCCCCTGCCCACTCGGCCACCTCATGCCCTGCCTTCGCAGGCAGGTCCTGCCCTGTCGCGTGTTTAGCCTCTGAACTTGCGTGTCCCTCTGGGGTGTTTCTTTGTGTGAGTTACTTTTACTTACGTCACTGTCAGACAGAAGAGGATTAAGGAGAGGTTTATTTTGGCATATGGTTCAGGGTACTCAGGCCGTGATGACGTGGAAGGCATCGGGGCAGCATCAGCTCCTAGCTCTGGCAGCAAGAATACGAGGCAGCTGGCTACATCCTGCCAGCTGAGCAGGAACCTAAGAGCTCCAGCTGGAAGTGGGGAGCCAGGCTGCAGCCTCAGAGGATCATCCCTGGTGACCCCACTTCCATTGGTTATCCTTCTTGTCTCAAAGGTTTCATAATCTGCCGACACAACCCCACTCACCAGGAATGACATGTTCAAACACAGGATGTAAACCAGCCCTTCCTCTTTCATCCTCATTACCTGAGCAAGCTCTGTCCAGCCTCAGCAATTCAGCTATGACCTCGCATACCAGGCAAAGGCTCTCTGGATTCAGCCTTGAGATGAACCAGTAATTTCTATACTAGGCATTTTATGATACCATTTTTGAGACTAGCTTGCCTACAGTCCCATAGCTGGAGACAAACCTGTCAGTCCAGTCTTGGTGACCAATGGGTAGGGATGGTCCGCCTGGTTGCAGACTCTGAGTTTGGATTCAGGCACTCCTTCACCGCTCTGCAATTCTGGGGCCAGTTCTTTGACTGAATGGGATGGTAATTATAGTAATTACCTCACTTAGTAAGCTATCTAACACACAGTAAATACTCTGTAATCTTATCTATCGCTATTATGTGTCTACTGTGTCTCAAGTTCATGCCTTTGCCCATGGCTCTGGTGAGTTGTATTCTTGAGCCCTACATGAGTCAAGCTGGCCCAAGCTCTAAGGCTTTCTCCTGCTCCAGTTCTCCCTTGGCGCTCAGAATCAGAGCCCTTTTGATACTTGCTCAAGCTCAGTGGATGACCTGGGTTCTTTGAACATGGATTGTTCCTAGGAACGAAATTACTCGGTCTTAGGAATTTCCTAGCCTGTATCAGTGTCTCCCAAACCGACTGCACTGTAAGTAAGAAAGGAAGACATACTTTCTGCCTGACAATATTAACACTAAAACTGTTTAGTGGAGAGAGTAGCAGCTCCCACCATTCTGTCTCTAAGGAGTATCCCCCCCCATTCCTGGCCTGATTCCATCATGCAGTCTCCTTCAGTCCTCCTCGAACTTTCTCCCTCTTCAAGCAGAAGCAGTGGATTCCACGTAAAGGTCCCACATCTAGAAACATAATGTAAAACATCATTGTTATTCAAGTCTTTTAACTTCTGAAAGAAGCAACTTGTTGGGGAAGTGCTTATATTTTACCTTTGGTAATTCCTTTATTGAGTTGTAAGTTGTATGCCACACAGTTCTTCCATTCAAAGGATGCAGCTAGGGACTGTGGCACACTCCTGTGTGGCCCTGGGTTCGATTGCTGACAAACAAGGCATACAAGGGTGCAGTTCAGTTCAACTGTTTCCAGTATATTCAGAGTCTCACAGACATCACCATAGTAGTCAAGAGATGGCTTCTTTTCCACTTAGCCCAGTATGTTTCAAACCTCACCAGTTTACCAGCTCACGTTGTCCTTCATTCCTTTGTGTCTGACGACAAAGCGTCTGTTTATCCATTATCGACTGATGTGCATTTAGGTCATTCCCAACTTTGGGCTTTTGTGAACGATCTGCTGTGAACATTTGTGTGTGGGTCTCTGTGTGCGCACAAGTGTTCTTATCTTCATCAGCTTGGTTACGGAATAGTACACATACCGTACAATGTAGTCTCAGAGGGGGAAGTGGTGTATCACGTCTTCACAGCTAATTGTCACCATTAACACATCCATCAGTTTTACACGATTTTTAACACCTCAGAAGAAGCTTCATGCCCTTTAGCTGTGACAGTCCTACGGTTGTCAAAACGCTAAGCAATCAACCATCTCCTGTCTCTGTATTTTCTAGACTTGTCATGTAAACGAAAGAGAATTTGTTATGTTTATATTTAAATTTTAAGAATAGATCCATGAATCTGATTCTTGGTAACTTTGCATCTAACATTTTTGAAACGTAAAGAATCATTCTCCTTGTAGTAAATTGTTTCTCTACAGGCATGGTTTCTGGGCTTGAGTCCAGGAGCTGGGACTTCATCCATCCACGTCTGTTCCCCAAGGACAGGCTCTATAGTCTGGTGTCACATTGATTTTCCTCCTACGTGACCAGGGTCCAACTACGAGCATCTTCCCAGATATGGGAGTACCCGAGTGGAGGGGTTATCTGTCCTCAGAAGTAGAACAGACTCACTAGAAAGAACTGATGAGGTCCTGAGTTTGCTAGGAAATCCAGGTCAAGCCATGTCCTCTGGAGCTGAGACTCATGCATCCTGTTTCTATATCCTGTTTGCGGCAGGGATGTGGGGTGGGACGGGCCACCAGTGTTCCCATGGGACACAGACCCACATGCCTGGGTCCTGGGCCTGCCTCAGTATCAGGAAGTGAAGAAGTCATGTGCCAGAGACCCACATGCAAGTACATGTGTCATGTACCCCTGGAGAAGTTGATCAGTTATCTGGGACAGCCTGGGCCATCATGATTTGGTCCTCTGATCATAGTCAGCGTAGAGTATATAGAACTGTGAAGTTAGGTTCAGGAAATAAATGTGCTGGACCAGAAGCCATGTATTAGCATATGCACTGTATGTTCTTTTGCCCACAATCACTTTATTGATTACCACCTATGTGGAAGCCAAGGGCACAGAGGCAAGGTCAGAGTTTGAGTGCAGGCAGGCCCCTCTGTGATTCATCTGGGTCTCTTCACCACGCTGGGCTTTCCCTTGTACATTTCCACCTTGCTGGTCTGAGAGCCCTCCGTGGGCTCCTCTACCTCAAGCTCCTTCCATTGCTGACATTGGCATTGCTTGGGATATGCCTGTGTTGTTGGTATGAGCTCCAGAGCCGAACAGAATCCATACCTGAACTTTGGCTCTCTAGCTGTGTGATCAGGAACAATGGATTTGAATTCTCTCGGCTTTGGGCTCCTGATCAATCGGCCAGGCACAGTACCGGGTCTCTCCAAGGGATGCCGAACACCCAGCACAGTACCTAGCTTGTCCCCTAGTCTCAGCGGACTGTGCTGCCCCTGGCAGAGATCTGTCAGGGTGTCTGTCCTTAGTCTTGTGGATGTAGCCATATGCAGAGCCACCATCACTTAAAATGGGATCATCCCACATGACCTTTAGTTTCCTTTCCTGTGCCCCGAGTTGGAGGAACAACTAGGAAACAACAGCCATTTTCATAGAACCCATGTGGTCAGTGCTCTGAAGTATGTGCTTGTGCGTTTATCTGTGTCCACAGGTGTGCGCACTCTTGCCTGGCATATTTGAGGGGCTCAACATTCCTGAATGCAGGGGGCTGGGCCGCAGCTGTGCCAGTGTTCTCTGCCTCAGCTGTTCCCAACTGAGAAGCCTGTTGCCCTTCATTCTGTCTGGTGAGCGAGCTCCAGCTGGCCTAGCCCCAGCTGGAGGCCGCGTGCCTGGGTTGCTTCCTGCGAGGTGGCAGGCTGTGTGTTGTGGGGGGCAGGCGCTGCAGCCAAGACTGTCTAACACATAGACAGGGGCTGCTGTTGCTCCTCCTGCCTAAGAGGTGAAGAGGATATTTGGTCAGGGCTGGAGTAGGGAAAAAAATTAACATCTATATACAGGCTACAGGCAAACTAAGAGAGGACCTGCCTGGATTTACCAAGTGATACATGTGTATCTTTTTTTTTCCCCCTTTTTGGGATTTATTTATTTTTCTTTTATGTGCATGAGTGTTTTGCCTGCATGTACGTAACTACAAATCATGCTTTCCTGGTACCTGTGAAGTCCAGAAGACGGCACAGGATCCCCTAGAATTGGAGTCACAGATGGTTGTGAGCCACTGTATGGATTCTGGGAACCAAACCCAGGTCCTCTGTAAGAGGACTAAGTACTCTTAACTGCTGAGCCCCTCCCCCATGCTTTTTTAATACTTCTAATAAATCTGTGATTGGATGGAATTTTATAGTGAAGGAAACCATGGCTCAGAAAGGTTAAATGATTGTTAAGGCCACAGGGCTTGGACTAGGAAGATCAGAATCTCATATCCAGGCCTGTTTGTCTGCAGGGGTCAGGGCTTTTATCAGACACCTCACCACCTGGGGAACAAAAGAGTGATATTCTTTGGAGACACTCATGATGTGTGTTTTAAGTCTCATCATGGTGTGATGGGTCTTAATTTAAGCATGTATCACATTTTTGGCAAATGCACAAACCCACTAGATCCTGGTAGAAGGATAGAAACAGACAATAAACCAGCGTGAAAAGCATCATGGCAGAGGAGGCATGGAAGGAAGGACAGAAGACTTTTAGGGACGAGCACTGAAGGCTGTGTAACTTAAAGCCTCAGCAAAACGGCGTGTCCAAACTACACGAGGACTTATTCTGGGATTTGACCTCGCGCATGAGGTCACGCAATCTGGTCTCACAAACTGGGTGAGACTATTCCTCCAGTGTCAGATGGCACAGTTTGCAGTCAGCAGGGCAGTAGTCTGATTGAAAAAAAAAAAGTTGCATATAGAGTGGGAAGAGCAAGACAAACTGCAGCCAGGATGGATGGAAGGCCATGGCATCTTTCAGTATCCCCAAGCAAACCTTCAAACCCATCCTCACAGAGGACCCCAGGAGTTATTGACGCCCCCCTCGACATGCTGTGAGTCTGAGGCAATGGGATACGAGTGACACAGGCCAGTTGCTGTCCCATGCTGCCCAAATCCAAGGGGAATAGCGGCGACACCTGCCAGCTACTGCTGGCCCTCATGCCTGTCCTGACCTTGAAGCACAGAGAGAAAGTGGCTACTTCCACCTCTGCTGTCTACATACACCGCACAGAAAATGTCATTGTGCTACACACCGGACTCCACGCAGGGAAGAGAATTCTGGGAGCCCTGATGCAGCTGATCTTGCTGACATACTCCCTGCCCAGCACAGGTTCCTAAGGAGTGAACTGAAAGGTTGCCACAGGTTTTCTCAGCAGACAAGACAGGAAGTGAAGTCCAAGCAGAAGATAGGATCAGCAAGGCTGCTTGGGGAGAGTGGGATGGTGGAAGGGTATGCAGCCCTTGTCTGGCCCTTGGCAGGCCTTCAGAAGCTAGCATAGGCATCCCGCAGTATGGGAAGGACCATCATTGGTATGAGGTGTCTGATGTCTTTAGGGAGGCCTGAGGTCAGTGTAGGAATCATGAAGATCTGCAACTTGCCAGGGCCTTTTTAATTGAGCTTGCACGCTAGGAGTTTACTCCGCTGGCTCATTCTGTCTTCGGAACATTAAGGAGTGTCTCCCACGCACTGGGAATACACATGGTCAAAGTGTATTCTGTGACTAGGCTTGTCCAGATGAAACCAGATGGGCAAGATAATGCAGGAGTGGCCTGGTCACTTGTGATTGGGTTGTTCAGCATTCCATTCTTGACTGAAAATCTCACCTCACTGTTCCTTGATTTTCTTTGGAAATGCTGGGGTAGAAGGATGGGGGAGGGGACTGACAAAAAGGATGAAAAGAGCTAGCACTGTCCTGTCTGTCTCTAGTTGGTTGAAACCGTTCTTCTATGCATAGCCATACCTGAGTTTCACTTAACTGCAGGCCTGAAGGTGCAGTATCCAGCTGTGAAACCCTGGAGACCGGGGTGTTGCTGTAGACTGCCAGGCTGCCAGGCTGCCAATTTGGGGTTTATGAAATGCTACCCAAACCATGGTCTTAGCAGCCAGATGTAAGGGTTCTGTTTCTCAAACGAAGGTGACATTCAGGGACCAGTCAGCTGATGCTGAGAGGCTGTATGTTCATGATGGCCCTGGCAGAGCTTCTTGGAATCCCTGATCATCTCTAGCAGGTGCTGATGTGGTCCCTTTGGATAGAACCAGAGGCTCAGAAGTGGGTGGTACCCAAAGGCGAAGTAAATGCAGCTGGCAGATAAGATCGAGGGCCAGTGCCAACTGCCCAGTGTGTTTTTATGAAGAGGGAATGAGGTATGTCTAAGATAAATGCCGAGGAATTTCATAATAAGCTATGACAAGACAGGCAAGCTTGGTCTCCCATTTTCAGTGTGTTTATCATGTGCTCAACCTAACCTGTGTCTGAGAAAGAATTTAAAGTGTCCAGGAGAAGACAAAGCTCAGGCGGCTCTGCCAGCAGTCACCGTGGAAGGAACCCAGATTCAGGTCACCACATTGTTCCTGCTGCCTGCTGGGAAAAGTAGGGCAGGCAGGCAGCTCCCACAGTAGTGTCCAGAAGAGCCTCTAGCAAGGAGAGGAAGGGTCCTTCACGTCCAAAGTCCTCTCTCCGCTTTG
The DNA here is from genome assembly GCA_026225945.1 of Cricetomys ansorgei. NCBI lineage: Eukaryota > Metazoa > Chordata > Mammalia > Rodentia > Nesomyidae > Cricetomys > Cricetomys ansorgei. The sequence continues at coordinate 9,536,473 of JAMJFZ010000191.1, read as the reverse complement.
GCCTTCAGAGGCAGTCTCACCAGCCCCCACCCCCACCCCAACCCCTGCTGTCCCCAGAGCAGGTGACAGAAGAAAGGCTCCTCAACCCGCTGTCCCTGCCTGGGGCTCCCGCACAAGCAGCCAGTGTGGCCAGCGGGCTTGGGTGGCGGTGAATGAGAGCTGCTGTTTGTTTCCACTGAGAAAGTTCTGACCCGCTTCCGGAGCCGTTACCATGGAAACACCAGGAGGAGATAATTGAATGGAGCCTTTTTTTCCCCCCTCTTCCTCTCATCCTCTCCCCACCCCACCCTGAGGCCGAACCTGGTAAAGACAGCCTCTGGAGGCCTGCTTTCTCAGTGGGGTAGAACAGCTCTGTGAGAAGGGCCAACTCCCCTCACCTGGGATCCATTACCCAGGGTTCTCCAGGCCCAGGGTGGTGGCAGTCCATTTGCACACCAGCTCTCCAGGCCTGCCTGTCTGAGAGCCACTCGGTCTCCAGAGCTGAATACAGAGGTGGCCTCCCTGTATGTTCAGCCAAGCTCCAATCCGGGCATCCTTGCCGGGAAGCCTTTTTTTTTTTTCTTTTTTGGACCACATATTTATTACACATACTCAGAAACTTTTCAAGCAGAACCAGAGGGGAAGAATAATTTTGTTACTTACACGGAATGAATAGCAACTATTTAACCATTAGTCAGAGCATTTTTCTTGTTCCTTTTTGTTTTGTTTGGGTTTTGCAGCGTGGTCATCATGCTGCTGCACTGAGCCAGGTGCTCGGCCCCTCAGCTACACCCCCAGTCTTAAAGGTTTTTGTTGTTTGTTTGTTTGTTTTCTCCTTCTTAGATTATTTAAGCTCATATAAAGTTACTTATAGTCCCCTTTGATCTTCCGAAGAGTAGATTTTGTGGTGAAAGGAATGCACCAACCCTGTTTTGTTTCATAAATTTTTGTTTTGCCTTAGACAAAACTAATACTTCTTAAGATACAAAAACCTAAATAAAAGCCAAAGTTCGCATGCTTGACAGCTGTAAAATGAAAGCTCTGGGATTGACGGGATGCAGCAGACAGAACGGACGGAGATAGCCAAGGTCCTTTACGATTCTGTCCATCTTTATTTGTATGTCTGTTGAGGAGTCATCAAAAGCCAGAGTTGAAGGCTCAGCAGTTGGCTTAGCAGTTGGCGGTGCGCAGCGCTCTGGCAGAGGACCCAGCAGCTCCATCACAACTGCCTGTAACTCCCGCTCCAGGGTATCTGAAAGCCTCTTCTGGCTTCACAGGCATCTGCACACAGGTGCTGGACATACGATCATGCATATGTACATACCACAAACTAATAACAACAACAATGTGTCTTGTCTTGTTTTGTTTGTTTTTAAGCCAAAGTTCGATCTGGACCTTCAAACTCCAGAGGCTGACTTACAAACTTGTATTGTACTTTCATTGCTAACACTCTGGGCTCACAGTATTGGACCTAGCACTTTGAAGATAATGGTGAAGATGAGATGTGACCTTTGTGCCCAACCTTTATTAAAATAACATTGGATTAGGTATCGTAAGGTTTGAATTTAACCCTGAGCTCTTGGGCTTACATCTACAGCTCTCTCCCCTCCAACATATTGTAATATATTATTTTTTCTCTATATGATAATATATCTTTTTCATTTATCTGTCTATTTATCTATCTACTAAGAAAGTGATCTATTGCTGACCCAAGTCCCCTGTCCAAAAGCTATTTAAACTATCTAAATTGTTCATTTGTAAGATTCGTCATTTATTATTTTTTCAATCATATCTGACCATGAGTAACTGAAACTGTGGAAAGCAAAAACCACATATACAAGGGGTTACTGTACCTTGGATAAGTCCCTTACACAAGCACCTGGGGCCTTGGTACCTTCATCTGTATACTAGGGTATGTTCTTTTCAGGGTCCCCGTGGGCCTGAAAGATGGTGAGCCATATAAACAGAATAAACTAGCTAGAACTATGATTTGTAAAAGTTTGTCTGGTGTGTGTGTGTGTTGTTTTGTATTTAGACAAACTCTCACTGTGTTGTAGCTCAGGCTAAATTGGAACTCATGACCTTCCTGCCTCCCAAATACCAGGATTATATGGTATGGACTATCATGCTGGCTCTGTTTATTTTATTTTATTTTATTTTATTTTATTTTATTTTATTTTATTTTATTTACGAGTCACTATGTCTGTTAGGAATATACCTTTGGGTTAATTTGACTTCAGCATGGAAAAATAGCTGCACGTTCTGATGTAGCCAGGAGCCTGTAGGACAGTATTCTGAAATCCCTGCAGCTGGAAATATTTCCTGTGTGCTACACCTTCTGTAGAGTGTGACTTCCTTCCTTCTGATAAATGAAGACTGCTTGGGTGTGCTGCCTGGGTGTCCAACAAGATAAGGGAGGAGAACAAAGGAAGACGGTGGAGATACTGAATCAGGTTTTTTTTAAAAAATTAATTTATTTTTCTTCTTTCTTAATCACAGAAACACTAACTTTTTTAGAAACTACCAGAAAATTCTATTTCTCTTCTCTGAGATACCGACACTTGCTCTCCCTTAGCTGCAAGGGAGTCTGAGGAAATGTTTTCACATAGTGCAGTGCCACCTAACCAAAATTATGGTTCTGGGAGAAAGAAAGAAAATGAGAAAAGTTATTGAAGTAGGAGACAAGTTAATTTATTACCTTAGAGCAAGTTAATGAAATCTACTTGATTAATCGTAAACTCGTAGCAGGTGTGTACTGGACTGTGACACAGTTCCCTCATCAAATGACACAGAACTACATTATCTCTACCAGGCAAACAACAAGTCATCATTGATCTTTTTATACGAGACTAATCAGTTATGATTCCTTTCTTTGTGATCTTACTTAAAATATTATGGGCTACCCAGTATGTCATAAGATATTCTCAAGATTGATTACTGCATTTGAAGGAACTGGCATTTATCATAAGCACCAGAATATATGCTGTTACACTGTCAGTGAGTATCACCGGCAAAATTGGCATCTGTGTATTTTTTTTTTCTTTTGGTTTTTCAAGACAAGGTTTCTCTGTTGTAATGCTGGCTGTCCTGGAACTCACTCTATAGACCTGGCTGACCTCGAACTCATAGAGATCCATCTGCTTCTGCCTCCCAAGTGCTGGGATTAAAAGCATGAGCCACCACCACCCATCTTACTATGTATCCATTTTATATTTATCTCTTATTTAGTTGTGAACCACAGAGTCACAAGTAAAGAAAACTATGAGGACTGAAGATGTATTTAGAGTGCTTGCTTCATAGCATGCATAAGACCCTTGGTTCCTTCCCCAACGCCACATAAAACCCAAAGCGATAGTGCATGCCTGTAATCTTAGTGTTCAGAGGATGAAGGCAGGAAGATTGAAAGTTCAAGGCTATCTTAGTCTAAGCAGCAAGTTTGAGGACGGCCTTACCTACATGAAAATCTGTCTAAGACAGAGAAACAGAGAGAGAAAGGAAAGGGAAGGGAGGAAGAGAGAAAAAGCAAAAAAAGGAAGATGTCATGTGGCTCAAACGGAAAAGAGAGGAACTAGGAACTGGATAGGATGTTATTTGGTTCTGCCTTTCTCTAACCCCTATCCACAGCATAACATGATCCACTTCATCCTTCTGCTCTTAAGTCCTGGCCTTAATAAGCCTGTAGCCTGGACACAGTTAGGCTCCGGACTTCCTCTGTGGATAGATGGCATTTGGCTGCTCGTCAGACGTGAAAGTCTTGCATTTCTGCCAGCGACCTGAATCATTAACTTGCAGGACAAGTTACTAGCTGGAGTGTGGAAGGATGCACACCCCTTTGATGCACTTCTGTGAAGGGTTTTCAGATGCAGAAGGCTTAGAACCTTGTTTTGGGCTTGGAGAACTTGTTGGCCACCCAGAGGTGCCAGGGAACCAAGCTGAGAAGGTGAAGTGCATTTTCAAGAGGTCAGACACAGACTTGAGTCAAAGCCCAGGATGAAGACTTACTACATTAATCATGTTTTATTAAGTTTTAGTGCTTAGCACATGTAGGCATGTTCTAAGCACCATGCAGATCGTCCTCCTTATTTTCTAAATAAGATGTTCTTTTGGGACATCTTACAGAGGGAGTCGGCTGACTTACAGTGGCTTTGAGGATGATTTTGAACCAAGGATATTGTGGAAAGGAGACGGGGTAGGAAAAGCTACGAGTGCCAGAATTGGTGGCCTGAGATTTCAAATATCTTTACTGTGTTTTCAGTAGTCTCTAGGTACAAGAATTTGTACTACATGGTAACAGGACCTTGTCCTGTCATTTCTGGGCTGTGATAAAATGCCCTGACAAAACGCAGCCTAAGAGAGAAAAGCTTTTTGTTTCGTTTTGTTATACTTATAATATCAGGTTGCTGTCAATCGTTGCAGGAAAGTCAATGCAGAAGCTCAAAGCAACTAGTCAACATCGCATCCAAGAGTAGAGGGAGAATCAACTCATAGGTGCTTATTATGGCGCTAGCTTTCCTTACTCTTATACAAAGGCTCCCTGCCTAGGGAATGATACTACTCACGGTGGGCTAAGTCTTCAAACATCAATTGATTTCTAATCAAGACAATCTCCCACAGACATGTACACAGGTTCACTTCATCTAGACAATCCTCATCGAGACTCTCTTCTCAGGTGATTCTAGGTTGTGTGAAGTTGACAATTAAAACTAACCATCACAGACCTGCACATAGCAGATTTGAAGACTGGGTGGTACCATTGTTTTGAGACAATATCTGTACTTCATAAACTTGAAAGTCCCATGGTTGCTTTTAGAGAGTTAATATGACATAATTGATGGATTCAAATCACTTCCCAGGACATATGTTCGTAACGAAGAAGCTTCTCAACATTAATAAAAAATTTAGTATATTCTGTGCTTTACCAAGCTAAATGCTGCCCTAGGGAGCGTTTAGGATATAAATATTTTAAAGCATTCTTGGGTGTACACACATACTGGCACAATCAGAGGCCAGAAGAAGGTGTGGAATCCCTTGGGCCTGGAGTTACAGGTGCCTGTAAGCTGCTTGATATGGCTTCTAGGGACCAAACTCTTGACCTCTGAAGAACAGCAAGCACTCTTACCCACTGAGCCATTTCTTTGGCACCTGACAATAAGCTCTAAACTAATGGTAAAAGCATTATGCCTCAAACAAACCAGATAAAGAACATTTGACATCGTGCTCCCTCATCAAGTGTATGTTCTGTTGGGAGTCTAGTAATAAGTAGCTTTTATGAAATGACAGGAGGAAGTAACTATATCAAAATACCAGAGAAAGGATGACATGGAAAAATTATTACAGAGGCAGTTCAGTGACTGGAAATGGCTTAACCTAGCATAGGGGATGTAAGCTGGCATCGTGTTCCCAGTGATGGCGGTGAGTTCTGTAGAGCTGCCTCGGGATACCAATCTGCCTGTGGCTCTGATGAATATTTACGTAGGTACCATTTACAGGGACCTTCCCAAGGCCAGGCATCATGTAAGGTGTTTCCATTCATCCACTCAGATGATCCCCCAACAACCTAGTAAGACAGGAACTGTTTTATTATCGCTACTTCACCCAGAAGCATCCAGACATAAATATGGGACATCTTTGGCCTCTCCCCAAATCTGTCTGACTTCATAGTGTGTGACTCTTATCCTGAGCTGGGCTGTTGCCTTGGCTTTCACAGTACAGACGCCTGCTTGATCATTTATGAAGGTGACCTTGTAGCAAAAGGAAAGTACCAGGCCCAAGCTGAGCATGGTGGCTCGTGCCTGCAGTCCCAGCAATCAGGAAGCTGAGGCCTGAAGATTGCTGGGAGTTTGAGACCTGCCTGGGCTAGCTACACAGTAAGTTTTAAGGTTAGCATGGTCTATAGTGTGAGACGCTATCTCAAACAAAACAAAAGGCCAACAAGCCAAACTAAAGACAACAAGAAGAAAGTACAAGCTGAGAAAAGGCCCAGAAATGAAAGACAAGGAGCCAACTAAGAAAGCGTTTTCACTGGGTTGATAAAATGTGACCAGTGTTGCTGTTGGCACTTGATGGAGTTCTGAGACTCTGTCTGAAAATTATTCTCAGTCACAGTTGGTGAATTTGTTGAACTGTGATGTGTATGAAGTCCAGCCTTTCCTCCAGGAAGGACCAGGCTTGGGCTTAGGCAAGAGAGTGATGTAGGACTCGGCACTAGCGGACACTGGCCTTTGTCTTTTACCCATCCTTGAGAGTGAGCCCTTCTTTACCTCCCAGGCCTTGCTGTCTCTCACCCCCATGTCAGGTCCTGTTCCTGCTGCTGAGGAATGAGTAACTTACTTCTTGAGTTTTTACGACAGGTAATATATGGTATTAACTGAATTTTGTTTCATAATTATTTCTATAAAATTGAGAAGAGACACTCATGAGATGAAAAGTATATTTGATATCTTCAGGGTAATATTCATCAGGGTGGGGCGTGGCTCAACTGGTAGACTGTTCACCTGGCATAAAATGGGGTGGGTGGCATATGTCATAATCTCAGCCCTTCAGAGATGGAGACAGAAACGTCAGGTCAATTCAAAGTCAATCATCAGCTACAAGTCAAATCAGAAGTCGGCCATGGAACATGAGACCCTGTCCCAGAGGAATTCCGTGTACAAGTGGACGCAGAGTCCCACCCCAGCTAGGAAGCTATTTGTAATTGATTACTACTAGGAAAGGGAAAAAAAAAAAAAAACCAGTTTTTTTTTTTTTTTCCTTTTCCCAATGGAGTGACACTCTGTTTATCAACCAGGCTCCAAGCCCCATGCTCAGGAGGATTTGGAGGAGGGGAAAGAATATGACAAAATGTTGTATACATTTTTCAAAGAGTAAATAAAACAGTTAAATTTTTGTTTTTCATATTTTCGAGACAGGGTTTCTCTGTTGTAATTCTGGCTGTCTTGAATCTCACTCTGTAGACCTGGCTGGCCTTGAACTCACAGAAATCCACCTGCCTCTGCCTCCTGAGTGCTATGAGTAAAGGCGTGCAACAGTACCACCTGGCTAAATAAAACATTTAAAAACCTCATACACGCCTAAGATACATAAATTACCAAGCACATTATAAATTGTATTTACGTAGGTAATGAAAAAGGAAATGGACTTCTTTAGGATCTGTAAGCTGTTTTTGAGACAGTTGTGTAGCCCAGGCTAGCTTTGAACTCACCGTGGTATTCCTGCCGCAACCTCTCCAATGCTGGGATCGCAGCCAGGAGCCGTCGCACCTAGCACAGGCCCTCCACCTTACCTAGTCTTGTAGCACGGGCACGTGCTTGTTCTTCCAGAGGAGAGGGTGACTAGCTTGGGGACTCTTAGACGGCCCGAGGTGATGCTGGATCATAGCAGACACAGCGAGAGCCCTTATTCAAAGTTCATCTGGAAGAAAACTAGCACTGAAGGTTTTATTTCCTGAGATTTAAGATTATGGAGCCATAAAAAAATCTCTGCAAGTCCACGTTTCTAGTAATGTATAACATATGTCACTCCTTATAAATTAGGTTATAACTGCATTTATGTGTGTATGCATATGTGTTTGTTTGTTTAGTTACAGTGAAGCGTCTGGGAAGCCATGGAAACCCTGGCATGGAGTTTAGTTTAGGATTTTCTTTGCCCTCATGCATTTATTGGGCTAAATGCTGGTCTCTATATGTGAAAATGAGATAGGGGTTGTTTTGCTGTTTTTTGTCTGGGTGCACCTGAGAATATTTAAACAGCTACAGGAAGAACAGAGTTAGGGAGACTTGACTCATTCTCCTTCCTTCTAGCAGCAGACCAGGAGGTATCACAACAGCACCCCAGCCAGCTCCTGGAGTGTTCTGGAAACACTCCGTTCTCCTAGATCCATAGACTTCACTCAGACTTGGTGTGGGAAACATTGTACCGTCGTAAGTCTTTGTGTGTATCAGTGAGTCAGTTATGAAAGACCATGGCCAGCATCTGCTGGCATGCCCTTGAGCCTCTCTTGGGTAACGGGAAAGGGCAGGGCATTTAGGCGTGTGGTAGGCGAGGACCAGGAAGTGAAGGGGATAGAAGATGAAGGGAGGCATTGGGCTTGGGAGTCCTGTGCTTCCTGCCCCGAGGTTTCCGGTGACAGACAGGTTCTGTGCTTGGAGATGTCTGTGTGGCCTACTCGATTTTGGAGGCAGAAGTCTACAGGAGCTGGAAGAACTACATTTGACTCGTGTCTGTTCCTCCTGTTGGGTGGTTCAGTGAGGATCTCTTCTTCTCTAACGCAAGAAACTCCACAGAAAATAGGCCTGTGTATGGCCTGCGTCCTGAGTGTGAGGCAGCAATATAACTACAAACTGACGAGTGTTAATTTCATCAGAAAGAGGAACATCCACCCCTTGATCCTTCTCTCTGTGGGCAACTTCTCTGTGTGTCGCTGCCTGACCTCACTTCTTTCTGATCCCTAAAAATCAGGATTCAGTCTTCAAATGACTCTCTTTGTTGTGTCCCACCGTCCCTGTCACTTTATAATGTGAGCGATATCTATTGAGCTTTAGCTTGCAGCTCTATACTGGTCCAAGGTAGACTCGTGGGCTTCCCCTCTAGCGTCTGCCCTGTGGTCTTACCTATCTCAGGGGTGTGAATGTAGTTCAGGGATCTTGAGAAGTGTTCACATGTTAGCATTGTGAGGTCTTAATCATAGTTATTGAAGAGAAGACGCTCATTCTAGCTGAGTTCTAGAGAAAGACAGGCTTGTCAAGGATTTGAACCCAGGACCTCTTGAGCTCTAAAAAAGAAATCCCACCCCCAGACCTCTTGCTTGAGACTTTAGATGCAATACTTTCAGAGTACAACAGAATGCTAAGTGTTGCTTCCTGGTCCCCATCCATTTTAAACCCCTATCAATGAAATTGGTGGTGCCCAGGGGGGCCACAGATCACCTTCTAGACTTGTTGCTCTCAGGCACACAGTATAGGGTTGGAAGGAAGTTGTGCTTGGAGGTGGCCTCTTTGGAGCGGACTGCTGAGAGTTCATTTCTTCCATCACGGGGCCAATAAATGACTCTTCTGCTTGCTGTCATCCAGACTTGTACATGGATACATGGTTAATTTCAGGTCATGTAGAATGGATGTTAGAAGTGGTCCTATGGGAGCATGCGCGCTCGTGTCTGCGTGTGTGTGTGTGTGTGTGTGTGTGTGTGTGTGTGTGTGAGAGAGAGAGAGAGACATGCGCGCGTGTCATTTTGCATTCTTCCTCTGCCAGCCTCTGCAGGATTCACTCCATACAAATTCATACGGTGTCATTTTCCTCTTTTGAAAGGAGATGAGCTGAGGAGAATCACATTTAGGAGTCACTGGTTTTGGCCAGTCTGAGTGTTGTAAACTTGTGAAATTTTAAAAACAAAATTCTGTGCTCTGTATCACAATTGATTGGAGAACCTACAGTGCCATCTTCTGGCGATTTCTGGGAAATGCAAGAAATGTGTGTCCTGCCAAACACGAGGATAAAATTACTCAGCTTGTGTGATAATTTGAAGAAAGTAAATGAAAATAACAAAAAGACTCTAGGTTTGTATTTTAGGGAGGGAAACTATGATTGCATTTTGTAAATCTAGGTAGCAGTGAGAACGGGACCTTTCCCTGAAATGGCAAATTTGGAAATGTTTTTTTATGGCATCAAACATTTCCATTTGGGTGAAAGTACAAAAAAAAAGCTTTGGGGTAGAAAGGAGCCTTTAAAAACTATAAAGATAGGATTAAAATGATTTAATTCATTCAATCCAGAGAGGGCCTGGCATACATTCAAAGACAATAGAGTCACAGCAGTCCACCTGTGTAGTCCCTGGTGGCTGCCAAGTGGCCTTTAGAGCAACAGACTACCACCCTAACCGTTGTGGGGACCACAGCTTCCTATAAATGGGAACATTTATGGGAACATAAATCAAGAGATCACTAAAAGTCATTTAACCTATTATTCCCAGTCATCAGAGGACTTAAATATTTCTGCAGACCGCTTTCCTGAGAAAATGTTTCTTTCAAGGTAAGGAAAAATTGCCACGTAGCTCTGGCCACCGTGTGTGTGCACACATGCTTTCTGTTGTGGTGCAGAGGGAAATGAGTAGTATTGCATCTGGCTCCTGACCTCTGCAATGATTTCACCTGTTTTTAGTACTGTGTCTGCTTTTTAGCACTTTTTTTTTTTTTTAGTTTATAATGGAGATCTTTCAGGGTTTTATACCAGTCGAAAGCAGTTCTCTCCTCTCAGATGTGGAACGTTACAGAGCTAACATTTCTGGGTCCCCATCCCCAATCAGCATGAATACCTGCACACTTAAGTAGCAGCTTGATCACCAGGGAGGTGAGGGTGGGAGCTGCTGCATGAGAAAAGCCCCTCCCCCTCATCTGCACCTTAAATTCTTGAGGTCCCTTTACCTCGGGAGCTGCCGCTCCAGACTGTTGTCAGTGTTCTCTCTCAGTCCTGGCTGCACAACAGGCTTTCTAAGCATCCGGACAGTAGCTACAGTGTTTAGCCAGACTTTTTTTTTTTAGTCTTCTTTTTCGGCAGTGAACGTGGAGAGAAGATTTGGGTGTGAATTCTCTATGTACCCAACTTTCCTTGTGATACAGGCTCTTCCTAGTTCCCTTCGGCATGTCTAAGGACAGGGACTTCACCCTCTAGACTTTGGTCTCAACAAATGAGGATTTGAGACAATTGATGTGAAATCTTTGCTTTCATTGCTCTCTTGCTTTGAGTTGGTGTTGTCCGAGTACATTCTGGAGGAGCACCTCACTGGTTTTATAAAGGCTGCGGTTCATGTTCCGTGTTCCTCGGACTTACTGGATCAACCTTCATATGCGGATAGCCAGGTTCCAGGTGGGATGCGAAGCCGACTCAGGTTGATCAACTTGAATCGACTTTTTTAAAGTTGCAGAGACTTAAAAATATAGAGATCTCATACCTTCCAAAAACGTAGATTTCTGGCTTGAATTTGAACCTTATTAGATCAGGCATGACCAAAACGATCACCCTTCCCAGTTGGAAGTCACCAACCGCAGGAGCTCTGTGCTGGCTACCCCTCCTCGTGGGCATCCACTCTCTCACCTCTCCACCCTACCCTGATCTTTTTTTTCTCCAGCTGCCCTTGAGACTCACTTCTGGCCCAACCGGCCTTGTGCTCTGGAGTTGATATGTATGTGTTTTTCTCTTCCACTTACCCTACAGACTTGCCAGTGGCAGGAACTCAGCTAGTTTTTAGTGCACAGACATGCATGAAAGATCCTTCAGCAATCTTTAGTGAAACCCTCCTCCTCCTCCTCTTCCTCCTTCTCCTCTTCTCCTCTTTTCCTCTTCCTCCTCCTCCTCCTCTTCTTCTCCTCTTCCTCCTCCTTTTTTTTTTTTGAATAGGTTCTGTCCTAGACAGAGTCATTAATCAGTGTTAACAAATGGTACCCATTTTCTGGGAACTCAGCAGATAGGTAGGAAAGATCAAATGTAAAGATTACCCAGGTTCTGTTAAGCACCGCTGGTCTCAGGTCCAACTTTCTATAATTCTTTCAATAAAAATCCTGTGACACCAAGGCCCCCTGGTAATCTATATACATTTTGTTTTCTTTTCTAGGTACCCCCTCCATAAATCAAACTCAGAAGACGGCTGCGTAGGTCAGTACCATTTGATTTAAATATTTAATTGGATTATTTTCTTTTCATTGTTTATGGAAGATACAGACATGCATAGCTATAGACCTCATCCCCCCTCCCCCCCCAAAAAAGACGAACACTGTACAGATTGTATGTCTGCATGTTTGTGTGTCTGTGCGTGCGCGCATGTGTGTGTGCATGTATGTACACGATGTCTGTACATCAAGGTGCACATTATATGTCCCGTAATCACTGTCCACCTTACTTTTGAGAGCTCTCTCACTGAACCCGGAATTCCACCGGTGCAGCTAGACCTGCTGGCCAGCAAACTCTGGGGGAACCTGCCTGTCTGCCTCCCTGGCACTAGGCTTGTAGACACATACCACTGTGCTCTGCTGTACACTGTGGGTGCTGAGGATCCAAGCTCAGCGCCACATGCTCCAGGCACTGTACTGGCTGAGCCATCTCTCCAGCCCTGGCATTTGATGTAAAATTTTCTTCTTCTCCTCCTCCTCCTTCTTCTTCTTGTTTTTTTTTTTTTTTTTTTTTGGCCACTATACATTGTTCTTTTGAACATCACAGTCTACATACTGTTTTACAAGTCTTCAAAATAGGACAGCCTTTACTAGTATTTCCACCTGATAAATAGTCTTTAACAGTAAGAGGCTTAATTCTGCATTACACTGGATGTGCCATAATCTCACTGACCAGCCTCTTTGCTGATAATTTTCTCTATCACAAACACATGACTCTATCAGAAAATCCCTTAAGTTTATAACACTGATAATGCCCTCAGGTTAGCCCTTCAATTTGGACTGTTTGGATAAAAGAATTTAAAGCATTATGTATTTTAAATATCCTTGACGATAAGATCTACTCTTGATATAGAAAAGGGCTGAGGGTGGCTGGGTAATAAGCACTCAGATCTAGCTCCAGGATTTGAATTATGAGTACCAACTCAGCTGCTGTCACCTCCAGTAAGACACTTGCATCTCCAAGCCTTGGCTTTTTCGTCTCCTGAATGGAACGAGAGCAGGTCCTCTGAGTAGCAGTGGGCATGGGAGGACGTAAGTGTGATCTCTGTGCATGGAAGCGGGAGGTGGGAAGAGAGTGAGTTCAAGGCCAGCCTGAGATTCATGGTAAGACCCCGTTACCATTAAAAAGAAGCCGGAGGAGGTGGAGGGTGACCTAAATGAGTTAGGCTATTAAACAGCAAAGTGCGTGGGTACTGAAGAGATGGTGCAGAAACAAAACGTGAGAAGGAAGGAAAGGCAACTTATAGGCAGAGAAATGCATTATAGTCTCAAACTCCTCCCCAAGAAGAGGCCAAATGACTGACAGATACTTAACCCTTTAACCCTTTTGTGGCTGACATCTGCTTTTGGGGTTTTGCTCACAGGCAGCAGACCCTATGGAACTAGCCCTGAGGATCTGAGAACCTAGGGAATCGAAGGCAGAAGGCTTGGGGTTTCATTCCCAGGCCTCCAGGGCTGTCCGCATTTAAATGAGGACATCCTGTTTTGACAAATGACACCCTTGCTAGCTTGGGAGCACCGGAGACGGAGTTCTCGAATGGCTGCGCTAAGCATCATTGCTCGGCACCGCCAGTCTAGACTGTGGAAGCCACCACTTTCTGGGCCTTGTTTCCAGTGGCCACAGGGCAACCAGACAGACACCAAATGGAGACAGAGCAGCTGCTCTGGGTGCGCCACATCAGCACAGTGACGGCCATTGCTGCCACCACCTTTTCTTTTTAAAGACTAAAGAACTGCCCTTCCCACTCACTAACTGGCCGTGTGTGTGTGTGTGTGTGTGTGTGTGTGTGTGTGTGTGTGCCAGAGCACAACCTTGGGCTGTTACTCCTCTGGGACCATCCACCTTTTTTGTTTGAGATAAGAGTCTCTCATTGGCCTGAAATGCACCAAGTCACCAGGCTGGTCCATGAGCCACAGGATCTGTCTGTTTCTGCCTGCCCGGTGCCGGAGTTATAAGTATGTGCCACCATGGCCAGCTTGACCATCTTGGGTTCCAGGAGATTGAACTTGGGTTCTTCTGCTTATAAAACAATCACTTCATTGACTGAGCTATCACCCAACCTCTCTGTTTGCATTTATTGAGGTATTTTATGTTGTCAGTAGGCTCCTAATAGAATTTTTTTAGAAGTGTCTATTGATGGCACATTTTTCACAGGTGAACATCCAAGCTTAGTCTGAGATGAGTGGGAGGGACACTGAGTTAGGAGATGTCACAGACTGGCCTCTGTTTTTCTTGTCTTGGTGACCTTGTGAATCTGTAGATTGGTCACCAAGAGCCTAAACAGCAGAGAGATGGGGATCGTGCCTTACCTGCACCTTACCTGGTGACCCATGTCACCAAACACCATAGTTCACCGGGCTGGTTAGTCCGCGCTAACCGGCGCAGGCCAGGGCATCACAGCCGTTGTGCTTTCTCCATCACATTTGGAAAAAGAGAAATAAAGCAACGGTGGGTAAACAGCAGGAACTCAGCAAGACAAAGTGAACCTCCGAAAGCCTTCTATTTGTGGCATAGTGGAAATAATTGTGGCTGCAGCCAAAGGGAGAGAATGCGCCACAGTGCAAGGCCGACCGAGGCACACTGGCTAAACAAACATCAAAGCGAGTGCGAGAAGGCGCGCTCGGCCTGCCCTTTTGATGTGCCTGTATTTCTTTTCTTAACCCTATCTATTGGATTCTTTTTTTGCTACTAGCAAATTTGCATTCCTTTTAAACAACGTTATAGCTATTTCATAGTCTTTCACAAACTGAAGAACTGTCTCTCTGTGAAATCGGGGTCTTCGTTCAAGCTTTGATATTATAAGAAAGAGGTTACTTTTGTTATCAGTGAATTTACTACTTGTGCTTCTCTCTCTCTGTCTCTCTCTCTCTCTCTCTGTCTCTCTCTCCCCTTTCCTTCCTTTGTTTCTTTCTTAAAGGAAAAGGAGATTGGAAGAAGAAAAATAAGTACTTCTGGCAGAATTTTCGGAAGAACCAGAAAGGAATAATGAGACAGACTTCAAAAGGTACAGAGACGCCGCCTCGGACGTGGGTCCTTGTCGCTTCCTGATCCTCCCTGGCCCTAAGCTAAGTGGACACTGCCATTTAAGAATAACTCTTTGCATGTGCCTACAAAGTCGTCAACTTTTCCGACATTCCTTTCGTGACTTGAACACTTTGACCCCATGCATTTCTCGAACTCGAAGGGAAACAGCACTGGACGAGCTGGTGGTCCTTTGATTTCCCAGCTCTGGCAGCAGAGACCCAGTCTGCAGACATCTCCCTCACACCAGCCTCCCTGCTTTTTTCCTCTTAAACTCGCCAAGCGCTGACCTCCAAAGGCCGAGGGAATCTTGGAGTTTGTTAGTTTTGGACCCTCCTGTGCATACCCCCCTCCTTGGAGCCTTTGCGTTCGTCTGAACTTCTCGCTCTGTGGCAGGGACCGTTATGGGGTTGTTGCCCCTGGAAACCCTCTCTGGGTCTGACATCATGAGAATTTACCAGGCTGCTCTATGAAGGGAGCTCTGCCCTTCTCCAGGCCTCGCCTTTGTTTTTGTTTAGATAGCAAATAAATATGTCATCCCCCTGGAGGCTGGGTTATGTAATTTACGATTCCCCAGTATACACAGAGGAAACCAGGACGCAGCTACTTCCACATTCCTGTCTGACTTAACAGGGTTTTCAATAAATGAACGCATTTTACTGTCCACTGCCGACACTGTGTGCTTTCCTTTTACACAATAATATGACCTCTCCAGCGAAGACTTTTCTCCAGAGAAGTCTCTCCCGTCTCTCCCACCCAGACACCATAACCTGGCGATAGACTTCAGCACCTCAGCCGCACACCTGGTTGTCCAGACAGCTCTCACGTGACTACTTTTCTTAGTTGTTCCCCTTTGAGGGTGTTGCTCTCGAACACTTGCAGCTTCCCCAAATCCTCTATACTTCCAAATAAACATTGCATTCGGACAAAGGCTCACTTAGAACGCTCTGGAGACAGAGAGCAGTGAAGAGAGGAGGCGGGGCCTAGAGTGGAGGCTTCTGTGGTTAAGAACACTTGCCTGCTCTTCCGGAGGCCCAGAGTTTAACTCCCAGTGCTCATGTCAGGCAGCTCACATTGTATGTAACTGGAGCTCCGGGGACCTGATGCTCTTTGCTGCCTCTGTGAGCACCTACATGTGGCATTCACTTAATACAAGAACATACATATAGACATTAACAAAAACAAGTATGAGAGAGAGTCAGCAGTTTATTAGGTCACATGACTTTGTGAGACTCCCAGCGAGCTATGTGGTACTCCATACGGATAGCAGAATGAATCACACCATCAGGTTTTCTTCACCCAGCACAACCCTTTTGTTCTTCCACAAGTGGATGAGTATCAGAAGGGACTGGAGCGGGGTGGTAACCTCTGAACTGATTGCTTGCAGAACGGAATGAGCTGCAGAAACATGCAGCCTAGGTCCCTCTGCCATGTTTTCCCGTGAGTCTTCAGGTAGCCTTCTTGGTTCTGTCCCAGTGCACCAAGCGGACACAAAGCCCTGGCAGAGGTCCTGGTGACACCAGAAGCCGCCGAAGTATGTCAGAGAAAGATGGGGCAGAGGAGAGAGAGCAGGGCCTACAGTGTGGCCTCCGCCTGGTGTAGTCTGCTGTCACGGAGTCCTTTTCCAAATGCTGACCAACGATAGAACTGGCCAGTGGAGCTCAAATAAGCGGAATTGCACTGTTTGCTTGGTGGGAGAAGGTTTAAGAAGGAGTCAGTGGGGGAGACTTTTCCTCCGTAGTTCTGGTGGACTTCAGCTCCTAGTTAGATAGTGGCTGTCTCTCAAAATGAGCAGACCCCCCTGGGACTGCAGTCCTTCCTGTCTTCCATGAGGCTGACATGCTTAGCATGCGGCTTCATTTGTGTGTTTATCCCGTGAGAACAGCAGCCAGATGACTCGGTAGGGAAATTTCCGACAGTCGAATGAGGCTCGGCACGGTTGGTTCTGTGGCTTGACCTCTTGTCACAGCAGAGGTTGCTCTCACACAGATAGATGTTCTTCATATTTCACACGGTGAACTACAGAGAATGTCCATCCCAAGGAAGCCTCGGGACGCCTCTCAAGTGAGGTGCTGAAATGAGGTTCGTGGCCCACCTGCCGGGAGAAATTCCCAGTCAATTTTGTACCATGTTAGAAGGCCTGTCTCAAGAGTTCTGGTTATTTCGGGGGATTTGCACATATTCTTAGAACACACGTCCCACGTAGACGCGCTCTCGGCCTTCAGAGGAGCAGCTTGGCTCTACACCCCTCTGCTCCGTCAGTAGCCTGCAAGGTGGACAGTGCGCCTGAGAAGCGTCCCTCCCTCGCCCAAGATGCGGGGCTTCCAGGCTAGAGGCCTGCTCCGCCTTGCATGCGCGCCCCTGATCTCCTCTTGTCTTTAATCCCCAGGAGAAGATGTGGGCTACGTGGCCAGTGAGATAACGATGAGCGACGAGGAGCGGATTCAGCTGATGATGATGGTCAAGGAAAAAATGATCACCATTGAGGAAGCGCTTGCTAGGGTAAGAGTACGGGCATTTCCTTGACACCTGTGAGCACTAGCGACTACACTAGAGAACGTTTGGGGGGCATCAGAGGGTATAGGGATCTAATATCTACAGTGTGTGTGTGTGTGTGTGTGTCTGTGTGAGCGCACATGTGTATGCACGAGCATGCACTATTCTATGTATGCATATCTAGCATCAGGCATCAAAACCAGGGTCTTATGTGTGTTTCGTGACTGTTCCACCACTAGCTACGTCGTCAACCTCCAAAGGAATATGCTGGTGGTATTTAGTGGTCATCAAGGTATCCACTTTGATCGAATGGATCAAATAAGATACTACTGCACTCGATCTGCTTGATACAAGCATTCCACCTTGCATACTCGAACATCTGGATTAGCGACAAATTACTTGGCGAAAACAACTTCGGGAATGGAGGGCTTGTTTTGGCTCACAGTTCTAGGGTTCGGCCCATTGTGTTAGCAGCGGGGGTCTGTAGTAGCTCGAGGAGAATGCTCTCATTGCATCCACAGTCAGGAGTGAGACAGCAACGAATGTCTCTACTGATTAGCTCACTTCCTCTAGTTTATCTTTTCTGGATACCCAAGCCTACGGGATAGTGCTACCCATATTAAGCTTTCTTTCTGTATTTTACACAGCCCAGGATCTCCTGCCTAAGAGGTGGCCCCACAATTAAGATGGGCCTTCCCTCATTCTTTTAAGAAGATTTTAGTTTTATTTTTGTCATTTATGTTTATGTGTCTGGCTGAGTACATGCCATATACTCCTGAGAATCTACAGGGTGGCCAGAAGATGGAGTTACATCCCCTGGAGCTGGGGTTAAAGGTGCTTGTAAGGCCTAATGTGAGTGCTGGGAGTTGAACTCAGGCTCTCTGAGGGAGCAATAAGTGCTCTTAACTACTAAGCCACCCCTCCAGGCCGCCCCCCATCCCACATTATTAATGTATTTAAGATAATCCCCCACATACATGTCCAGAGAGCCATCTCCCAGGTGATTCTACATCCTGACAGTTAACTCCGACCATTATGGAAGGAAGGAAGGAAGGAAGGAAGGAAGGCAGGTAGGAAGGCAGGTGGGAGAGTGAGATTGACTTTGGAAGGGAGCCTGGGGACCTGGACCACTTTGCAAAAACTGCTGAATTCTCTTTATCAGTGGGCTTGGAGGGTTGCTGTAGTGACCTTGGCCTTCAAAGTCTCCAGCATGCTGAGATTCATGATAATGCAGGGAGAGATGCCTCGACTTACGGCAGATAAGCACGTTGGTGCTGGGGTAGGTGATGTGGCTGGTTATGGGTGACAATCTTGTCTAAGCCTCACTCAAATAACCTGCACCGTCTTTCTTAGTCCGGGCTGTTGCCTGTGCTCTTGAGCATCAAAATCCACATGCATTTTCTCTCTGGTTCCATCTTTGTATATGCCTTAGCATTGGAGAAAAGTCCAGCAGAATTCCTAGAAAATGCATATAGGAAGAGTCCACCCATGTGTAGTTTTCTTGTGGTGAGCAGGAGGTTGTGTTGACTCCTGGTGAGTGAGTGGTAAGACTGTTCAAATAGCAAACTTCCTCTTCTGAATGCAGGTATCTGAGGCCATCACATGCACCCGTGTTTGGCAAGAGAGCTGCATGGATGAGGCTTACTTGTTTCCTTGGAGCAAGAGAAAACACTTAAAAGTGCCTCGATATGGTACAATATAGACAGTCAGAAAAGAGGAATACTTTCAAATTTGGAGAAGTGGAGGGGAAAATGAGCTCCTAATTTTAGAAGCTAGATGAAGTTAGAAGACAGCTATGGATGGTGGTCTGGCCACATGCAAGTTACTGTGAGGTTTCAGGACTGCCTTCAGCCTGGCTGCTGCTGAGGTTTCAGGACTGCCTTCAGCCTGGCTGCTGCTGAGGTTTCAGGACTGCCTTCAGCCTGGCTGCTGCTGGCTCGGTGGCCTTTGCCCAGTCTCAGGTGCAGTGAGGGAGCTCACTGAGGCATCAAGACCATTGTCCATTAAGCAGTCCAGAAATGCAGATGGCCAGGAGGAAAACGATGGTGACATTATCTACACTCTGCTATCTGCGTGCAAGACTGGGTCCCCTTTGACAGATGATGGAGTAGCTGGGATGGATGCTTACCTGCTCTTCTCAGAGCAGCATCTTCTAATATTAATGCTTAAGTGGGATTTTTCTGTATCCAGAGACAAAACAAGAAAATTGGAGAACATAAAAGACTCTTCGGAGATGATGTGCTTCCTTTAACGTGTGATCAGGGGAAGGACCTAAATTTACTTGGGATCAGTGTATACAAGAATGGCAAAGGCAGAGCTCCTATAGAGACCATGATGAGAATGCCCAAATGCCCCACATTGTGACAGGGTTTACCCATGAGTGTGCCTTCCTCTGTCAATCAAAGACTCATAGGGAACCTGGGGATTTGAACCAGAGTCACAGTTGATAGGACAGCTATGGGGAGAGGGACATTGCCAACGTGCCATTTGGAGCTGAACATTGTTATGATGGGGAATTTTTTTGTCTGTGTTCAAGTTGTAAAGATTGGTCCACCACAGTTCCATCGTATGAATTTAACCCTGTGTATTCTCACCATAAATCATCCAACAGTGGTTCACATCCCTAAAAACTCCTTTAATAGTTATGTCTTTGTTTCTGTGTAAGTACGTGTATGTGGACCCAACACGCCATGGGGTACTTGTCAGGATCGGAGGATGAGCCACAAGAATCAGTTCTTTCCACCATGTGGATTCTAGGATGGAACTCAGGCTGGAGGCTAGGACCTGTAGTGCTGAACCATCTCACTGGCCTACTAAGAACCCACTTATCAGATGCAAATGAAGATGAGCGTGAAAGAACACAAGGAATAATATGTGAAGACCCTTGTGAGCACCAAAAGCATTTGAAGACAGTGCAATTTACAAAACTCCTCTCACAGTTCAGGATACTGTCTCTTTGGATGTGGGATGTATATATATATATATATATATATATATATATATATATATATATATATATCTTAATAGATGATTTCTACATTAGCTGAATGGGTCTACCCAAGAAAATAGCATGCCAAGCATTTTCCAGGATTTTTGTGATGGATGCATGCTTTGGGCTTTAAGGAAATCAATCTTACAAAAAAAAAAAAATTAAACTTCATGGGGATCTAGGTAATTGGCAGTTTCTGAATAATGTAATTGGCAAGCACTAATTTTAAGGACACATGTAATTGTTGGCAACTAAGTTCAGGATATTTGAATCTTGCCCTGGTTGTTCTCAGTTTAGAAAGCCCCATGGCGTATCAGGAAGCTATGGATCATGCATTCATCTGGGTGATTTATGCGCGTGTGTTGGAATATTAGGATAAAATAGGGAACACACTCGACATAAAACTTTGGGTGGAGACTAGCCCTGATTATTTTATCATGAAGATATTCAGCCATGATGTGCCTGTGTCATAGGAAACATACATTCTTAGTTTTAAAGGGGGGGGGGGAACAAAGAAAAGTGAAATGCTGCCGAAAAGCAAGCGAAGTTCCCCTAGCAAAGCTGCATAGAGGCTCCTCAGAACGCCGTGTGTGGGGCAGTCCAGGGGCGTTCGCATAAAGCACAGGCGAGCTGCATGCAGTGCTCAGAAATTTTAACTTTCTGGAGACTGTCTGAATAAAGGTGAGAGAGTCCATAATCATGACATTGCCTCTTATTTTCTCAAAAATATAAATCTTAAGACCAAAGGTGATACCCATACCACTGCCTAATTACTAAGTTGCACATCTATTCATCTGACACGTCTGTTTCTAAGCTACATCTGTGTGAGTCAAAAATAAAGTCCTTGGGAAATTCAAAAGACTGTCAGCTTATAACCGCCTGGTTAGGAACTGGTATATTTGTGTTTTAGTTAAAGATGAAGCTTATTTAATGACTCCTGATAGTCGGGGCTAAGACTGAGAATAGGAACGGAGTACAAACCTAAACTGACAGCCTCATAATAAACTCTTTCCACCTGACATTTCCTCCCGGCCATGCAGGGAGACTGTGGCGTTTCAGAAACCACGTATCCAGATGGAAGGATCAGCCCAGGATATGTAACATTAGTATACTATGAAGATGGGGGACAGTGTGTATGTCCCGGATAATGTGACAGAGATTAAAATGATAGTACCACGAGTAGCACAAACCTCAGGCTGTACACTTTTAATGTTAGCTGTGCATTTACCTGAAGCCACAGAGGCGGTTGTCCTGGTGCCAAGTGTGTAACTGTTGCACAGACGTGTGCCGAGGGCTTTGCTGCATTGGCTAGATTGTTGTAGCGAGCCTCTGAGATGGAGTCAGTGTCTTCCCTGTTGTGTAGAGGAGGAGGAGGAGGAGGAGATGAAACAGAGGAGTTCAGTAACCCATCCCAGACTCCCAGTGGTATTTGGTGTCTGGATCCAGGCCCTGTAATCAGTACTGCCTACTTCCTCCCACATACATAGGTGCGAGATGATCCCAGTTTGCAATAACACCAGGGAAGTTGTGTTTTGGGTGATGACTTGGCCACAATAGGAAGTGGCTCCCATGACTCTGGTGGCTGAGGACCCTGGTAGCCCCTGATAGCAGGGTATTTCTGTATTTAACTTGCTTGCTTCACTGAACATGGGTTTGATCAACACCTTAAATTGGATCCGAAGTCTAAATGACAGTGAGATGTGAATGCAGTCACACCTTCAGCAGTAGCTGAGCGCAGCTCCTGCCTGTGCGGTATGCAGACAGCCCTGCTCCGCCTCGCACACGGCGCTCTGAAGGAGCCTCTACTCAGTTTTGTATATTTGCTCCCTTTTCTAGAACATTGCCTTTCTGTTCTTTCCTTAAAACTAAAACACTGAGTTTCTAAGCCTACCCTTTCAGCAGCTCTGAAGGTATTCGTTGTTTTTGTTATCCCCTTCCCATGTTGAGGGTCTGTAGTAATCCGCTTCATATGTGCTGGGTGACAAAATTGACGGGGAGAGTGTACCGGCCTTGGGTGAGAGAGGGGACCCCTCCTAGTGCTTTTACCTCTCTGTGCTGGGATGACAGGTGCACACCCCACGGTCAGCTTATGTGACCCTGGGGATTGAACGCAGAGTTTCATGCATAATAGGTAGGTAGTCTACTATTTGAGCTACATCCCCACCCTGCCCTGGCATTTCTAAATGTTGGTTTCAGGCATTCCCCCTCTGTTATTCCGATGTCTCTGGCCTCTTCTACTGTCCTCTAAAAGGAAGAACAAGCTTTTGGATTTATACATGTAGGACCACACTATAGAAAGTTTCTGGTTTCAAACTTATGGATTGCACCTGGGAAAGATGAGTTTTGGTGTTGGAGGAGGGAAAACCGAGGCTCCTTCTGAAACAGTATTCAAAGAGTCTGTTGTGCTTATTGGTCTGATTTAAAACCTGCAGGCAGGTATCATCCCCTCTTCTTGTTGTTCTGGAAGACTTAGCTTTGGCTAGCTCTCTGGGCCGCCTAGTCACCTGGTCACCATCGCTAACATGGAGAAGTTCTGTGTGGTTCCTGCTGTGTGGTAGGCAGCGCATGGCTATTGTTTCCACTTCAACCTTTCATTTGTTCTTGCTGCAGCTGAAGGAATACGAGGCCCAGCACCGGCAGTCAGCTGCCTTGGACCCTGCAGACTGGCCCGATGGCTCCTATCCGACCCTGGATGGCTCGTCCACCTGCAACGTGAGTCCGTATCCCTAAGCATCTGGACTGCCTGCGCTGATCAGGATCAGCCCGGGCTGGTTCAACCTTTGTGTTTCTAAGGTCTCTTTCCATAGAATTCTTTATCTCGTAGTGTCTCAGCTGCGTCAGAATCCTGCTGTTCAGGCCGGCTGTCTTGGGTTTTGTTTTGAAATTATGATTAAATATGCATAGCAAATAGTACCACCACATTAACCATCTTTTAGTGTTCAGTTCGGCTTCAGTAAGTGTGTTCACATTGTGGGCCATGATCCACTTCTGGAGGCTTCTTATCTTCCCACACAGAGATTTCATCCATTAAACAGTCACCGCTTCCACTCCCAGGCCCTGGCAACCACCATTGTACTTTGTATCTCTTAGAAGCGGAATTGCTCTGTTTGCGTTTGTCCGTCCTGTGTCTGTTGGATCTCGGCTCCACAGATATATGGTATTCTACTGCAGTAAGTCATACTGTATTTAGTTCACCCACTCATCTGTTCATAGACACTTGGGTCTTCTCCATCCTTTAGTTATTGTGAACAATGGTGATAAAAAGTCTATACCAGTGGTTCTCAACCTGTGGGTCAAGACCCCTTTGGGGGATCAAATGACCCTTTCACAGGGGTCGCCTAATCTGCTTATCAGATATTTACATTATGATTCATAACAGTAGCTAAATTACAGTTATGAAGTAGCAACGAAAATAATTCTATGCTTGGGGAGGTGCGGGTGGGGCAGGGGTCACCACAACATGAGGAACTGTATTAAAGGGTCTCCGCATTAGGAAGGTTGAGAACCACTGGTCTACACTATCTGCTTTCAGTTCTATGGAGTTAAGTATGTGGTTAAAAATCTGACTGACTAATAATTGTGTATTTCACTTTCTGACAACTTCTGTATGTTTTCTATAGCGACAGTACCGTATTACGCTACTGCCTGCAGTGTACAGGACTTCCAATCTTTCTTTCTCGCCAGCACTTTCTACTTTTTTCTAGTTTCTTGATAATGGCTGCGAAATGTGATTCATTTGTGTTTCTGGTTTTCATTTCCCGAATAATTTTCAACGTTGAACATCTTTTTGTGTGCGTGTTGACCACTTGTGTGTCTCTGGGAAAATGCTTATTCAAGTCCTTTGCACTCATGACCTGTTTTGTTTGCGTGTTTGTTTTTTTTTTAAACCTCTGCTTTTGTTATGGGGTCACAGGCATTTAAAATGATACACTCTAGGCGTTAATACCATATCAGATATATGGTTTTTAAGTGTTTTCTCCCATCCTATGGTTGCCTTTTCGCTATGTTGAATTTTTTACTCTGGTGCTCTTAATTTTTAAATTCATTTGTCATCTTTTTTTCCTATTGCTCATGTTTTGGGTGTCATAGTCAGGAAATCATTGCAAAACCGATGTGGAGGTGGCGATGATGTCACCCTGTTTTTTCTGCCGGTGGTTTTGTAGTTTTTAGCACTTAAGTTTTTGACCCATATTGAGTTAAAACCCCGTCCGCTTGTGGACATCCAGTTTTCCAAGAAGTCTGTGTTGGAAAGGCTGCCCTTTTTTTCATTAACTGATGTTGGCATCCTTTTTGAAAATTAAGAGACGATCTTTGTACGGGCTGTCTCATGAATGGATCTATGATTTTACTAGTATCTTACTGTTTTGATTACTGTAGCTTTGCAGTAAGTTCTGAAATTGTAAAATGGGGCTCTTCCAATTTCATTTACCCTTTTAAAAACTATTTTTATTTTTTAATTCTGTGTGTGCGCTTGTGTGTCTGTGTGCATATGCGCATAAGCATGCAGTGCCCGTAGAGGCCAGATGAGGGCGCTGGATCCCCCCAAACTGGAGTTACAGACAGCTGTGAGCCACCTGACTGCAGTGTTGGAAATGGAATCCAGTTACTCTGCAAGAGCCAAAAGCTCTCTTAATCCTTGAGTCATCTTTCCAGTCCCTTTATTTACTTTTTGAAAATTGTCTCAACTGTTTGAGATTTCATGAGAGTACATGTAAATTTTAAGGTGTCTTGTTGTTGTTGTTTCTACAAAAGTTGCCATTGAGATTCTCCTGGAAACAGCACGGTATCTGTGGGTACACTTGTGTAGCCCTGTCATCTGCGTGATACAAAGTTTCCTAACCCATGAACGTGGAGCATCGACCCATTCATTTAGTTTCCTTCAGCTGTATTTTGCAGTCTCCAGTGTATACGCTTTGCACCTGTAATTCAGTCTACCCCCGAGCTTTAGTTAGTTTTTGAATGCTTTTGTAGATGGAATCGTTTTCCTAATTCCCCAGCCAACTGTTCATTTCTATGGTTACAGATGCAGCTATCTCTTTAGACCCGTCACCTACAAATATGCCGACTTTGTTTCCTCTGACAGCGGGTACATGTTCACGTGTGTGATTTTAGGGTTTTCTCTGCTTAAGATTGTGTCACCCACGGAAAGAGGCAGTTTGACTTCTTCCTTTCCCATTGGGGTGCCTCTTCCTATTGAGGCTGTTTTAATGTGACCTGGTGCTTTTTAAACTAGGAGTTTCACGATGGTTGCGGGGATTATACGTCTAGAATTCTATTGCGTGTGCCGTCTTCAAGCAACGTGGAGCGAGACTGGAGGGAGCAGCCTTGTCTCCCATCTTGTAGTTGTTCTGTTTGTGGGTCATCTCCTCCTAAGGTTTGGAGGCCCCTCTCTCCCCATGACCTTAGGCTTCACGCTGTGCCCTAGATAGCTAGTCTTTGAAACAAACTTCTTCTTTTAAAAAAAAAAAAATCTTTTTGCAATCATGTTTTTTAAAACGCCCAATGCTCCCTTAGTTTGTATAAGATAAATTCTGTACTTTTTGGCACACCCGAGGCCCTGTGTGATCTGGCCTTGATCATTTTCTCTGATCTCATCTTTTACGCCCTTCTTCACCCCGGCCACTCTGATCCCCATATTCATTGCTCAACAAACCTTATGTTTTCTACATTTCTGAGTATTAACCCACACCATTTTTTCTACCTAAAATGTGTCTTCCATTCCCCCCCCCCCCCCCCCACTGCTGGAAGCGTTTGCATTCTTCACGGTGAAGCCCAATTCTTAATTTCCTCTATAAAACTTCCCTTAGCCTCCTCCAGTACATTTATTGCTTCCTATTTCATGCTTTTGTTGATCCAGATTTAATACATCAACCCTAAGCAGTTATCCCAGCATATGAGAAATAACGGTGCCTCTCTCGGCTTCCCTGAAAACAGCGGGCTCCTTGAGCGAGGCGGGCATGCCTGTGTTCTTTGCCTGTGCAGGGAGTGCCTAGCCAGTGTCCAGCTCCCCTGGGCAAAGCTTTACCTGGCATTTGTCCTCCTTGCTCCTCTAGAGCATGCTTTGGGGTCTTGCAACTATAACTACAGATTGAATCTTGACTTTTGCTTTGTGTTGAAGGTGCAAGCAGAAGCTTGTCAGAGGTGAATAAACCCCTCTCACTCCCTTTTTTTGTTCCCGATTCCCAAAACAAACACTAGATTTCCATTGCAGCTGAAAGGCTGTGAATTTGAAAGCCATGCCCAGCTTGCTGGTAGACCAAAATGGTACCATTTATAATAATAAATGTGTCATAGGCTAGCCAGCCTTGGGTCCTAAGACTATGAGGTCATCAAAGAACTATGTCCACGGTTTTGAATATGACTCTGGGTCTCTCATCTCAAATCCGAAAGACTACTAAGTGTATATTATGAACCCAATGAATCGTGAAGAATAAATACAGTAACTCAAGATGGATGTGATTCAAACTCAAATTGAGAGAGAAGACAAAGACTTGGTTGTTCATAGTGGGTCTTTTAGTATCAAGCCCGCTGCATACTGTCCTGATCTGTAGCATCTGAATCAAGTGCAAGGTTATTGTTAAACTTCACACATTTAGTCTCCAAACAGCTAGTCTGTGTCATTTAGGAAAGAAGTTAATGCGTACTAAGTTCTATGGGTGTTTGGTACAAGCTGCCGAGAACACATTATTCATATACATAATTACATTGGCTTGTAGGATGCCCTTAAGAGGGCCCATCAGAACCATCCCCCAGCTGTAAACTGGCAGAATGAAACAAGTGTGTAAGGATTGGGCATTTTATCCTCTTGGATGTTTTATTTGAGGGATACACACACACACACACACACACACACGTATATATACATACATATATATACTTGCTTCAGGCTGCAAAGGTGAACGAGATGTTAAATTCATACTCATATTTGCACACACAAATCCAGGGTGCCAGATACACAATTCCATTAGTAACTTCTCACCAAAGAGTCTCTTTCTACATGGTTCACAAATTAATGCAGTCTGTCACTGTCTGACGAAGGGCCAAGAATTCCATACATTTCCTCCATGTATATCCAGAAACTCTAAAAGAATGATTTCTCTTTGTGGGATGAGGTATAGATGATGATGATGATGATGATGATGATGTTGATGGGATCTATATTAATGAAATGAGTTTGCAAAACCAAGTTATTTGCTGTGTATTTTGCCAGTTGGCTCTCTGCGGACTCCCACACCCAACACCCCCTTAGTCACGCTGCGAGTGCAGGACTGCAACCAACAAGTGTCGTCCCTGAAGTTTGCTTTAACTGGATTGTAGACCTGACTTGTGTGACCCTTGCCCTTCTCAGCCTGACTTAAGCCTTCCCTGTGTTTTGAAGGAGACTGAGCCCAACCCCTCCCCAACCCCCCGAAAAGTCTGTCATTAGTCCAAAACTGCCTCTGTCACATCGTTGTTAATCTCAGACAGTTTCCACTGTGGTGATTCCTCCTCCGTCCCAAGCTAGGCAATTTTCAGTTTTCTATTGATTCCTTTCTATATGAAGATGGAAATAGCTCATTGGTCATAGTTGGGAATGCCCAGACCTTGAAAGTCCCAGGGATCATAAGGCCTTTGTCACCAGACCTCAATGCCTATATTGATGCCTGGCATGCCTTAGGATGTCATTTGCACTGATTTCATAGGCTCCCCTGCCCCCATAACTGACATTAGATAATTGCGTGTTGCTTCATAATAAATCCATATGTGCATTCCTTGTTTCTAAGAGTGTAAAGTACTAAAGATAGTTACCAGGGGAAGTGAAAAATAGCTTTCTCCTTGCCAAAGGAGCATCTGTTCGGTGCTGGATTTCGTTAATAATGAACTTCTGTTGTCCATGTTGGAGTACTTAAAAGGGGCTCTGGTTAAGAGTTTAATTTTATTCCTTCTTAAATAGCTGATTGTTTACTTACATATTTTTCTTTTAATTTATTTTAGTAATTTGTTTTTCTCTTTGCCTCCTGCCAGGTGGAAGGTTGTAAGAATTGTCATTTGGGGCTGCCAATTTTTGCCTCAAGGGCTTACCTATTTGTTAAGAACACCTTTAAGGGGCTGGAGAAATGGCTCAGCATTTAAGAGGCCTTGCTAATCTCCCAGAGGTCCCAAGTTCAGTTCCCAGCATCCAGTTATTGTTTACTGCTTGTAGCACCAGCTCCAGGGGATCTGGTGTCCTCTTCTGGTCTCTGCAGGCACTAGTGCATAAGTGGCACACACACACACACACAGACACACACACACACACAGACACACAGACATACACACACAGACAGACATACACACAGACACACACACACAGAGAGACACACACACAGAGACACACACACACACAGACACACAGACACACACACACAGAGACACACACACACACACAGACACACACAGGCACAGACACACATGCACACACATACACAGACACACACATACACACACAGACATACACACAGACACACACACACAGACACACACATACACATACAGACATACACACAGACACACATATACACACACACACACACATACACACACACAGACACACACACACACAGACATACACACACACAGACACACACACACACACACACACACAGACACACACAGACACACACACACATACACACACAGACACACACATTGACATAAATAAAAACAAATCTATAAACATTAGTTAATTAAATTAACATTTAGTTAATAAATTATGCTATCTATTTTAGTTATTGTGTCATAACTCTCAGTAAATAGTTGATTTTCTGTTTTCACAAAGGACAAGAGTCGATGAACAAGAGTTTGGTGCTTTAATATTAATGAAAATGCTTGCACTGGCATATTCTTCCTAAAAAATAGTCAAACTGTGTATTTGAACATGTTATTTCAATTTTTAAAAAATAGATTCAAGTGCACAAAGAACGGCTAGACCCGCGGGAGTGATAAGGCAGGGGCTGTGGAGCGTGGCGGACATGTAGCCTATAATCCCCTTGGTAGCTTCACATCAGGCACATGGTTCTAGAAAAACTTGGAATCGTGTTTCTGAGGCTGAGGTCCTTCGGTAGAGTGAAGCGACTCTTTGGAAGTGTGCTTGTGAAGTCGGTTGGTTTTGGGGAACACATCCTGTCACAGGTGGCACTGCCACATCTGAGGAGCTTTAGAGTTAGGGATATCCACACGAGAGGATGTTACAGGTTTCCTACTCCGACGTTATAATTCCTCGCATCTGGGAATTCACCTCTTCCCAGCCTTTCATCCCAACTATAAATATGGCTACTAACCTGCTTTGAGGTTCAGAGAGCCATGTGGGTGGACTCTTTCCAAAATTTGGGGCAACAAGGAGACAAAATGCCATGTGGCCTCTTCTGACAATGCTATTTTAAGTGTTGATGAAGGACTTTCAAGGAAGGTCTGCACTAAAATATGCCCTCAGTCTGTTACGCTTGGGGTGGAATCTGCTAAAGTTTTGGAAATGTTCTAAAATTATAAGCCTTAGAATTTTAGTGGCTAGGTTCTACTCAGGTGGCTTTGTTACTTTTTTTGTATGTAGCACTAAGGATAGAACCCAAGGCCTTGTCCGTACTGACAAACACCCAGCCCCTGTACCACACTGGCAGCCCATTATGTAGGCTTTTCAAAGTCATTTCATGCACCCCGTTAACAGGCATTGTCTTCAAGCTGAAGGATTCAGATTTGGTGTTCCGAAAGGGGGAATCTATACTAAAACTTTCTAGAACTTTCTTAGCTATTTTGGTGTGTCCTGAAAGCTAGAGCACGCCATGTAGTTGCTTGATTTGGGTTCTAGTATCGAATGGCCTAATTCTACGATGGAAAAGAGATGGCTATCAATTTAACTATACAATCAGCATCCTTGAGTACATTGCACTTTTAGACTTGGGGGAACAGAGTAATAGCATTCTTCTACTCACATGCGGTGCCCTTCTTAGAGTCTAGGGTCTGCTGTTCTAGGGTCTGCTGAATCTTTCCTCCTCTTCCTCTTCTGTTTGAGATTGGGGTGTGGGGAGTCTGTGTTGCCCTGGCTTGTCCTGAGCTCGTGAGGTCAAGCCATCCTTCTGCCTCAGCTCCCAAATATCTTTGACAGCAGGTGTGTGCCCTCATGCCTAACTTCTAACTGGGCTATTTTTAATGTGCTTATTTTGAATATGTTTATTTTACCAGAGAGAACTAATATCTATAAGTTAACAGTTGTCAGAAATATGATATTCATATTCAAAAGTATTCAAAGAAAAGCATGAACCAATGTCATTGGCTTCATCATTTGGGGAAATAAGACTCAAAAAGGGAACTTTCTATGGCAGCATATGAATTAAAAACAAAAATCTCCCACCTATAAATAATCCTCAGCTGGAAAATATATGATTTTAATATTTTTCACCAATTTGGATGGTAATGAATTTTTATTGGACATATAAATGATGCATAAAGATCCGCTTGTATCCCAATATCAGAGTTGGCAATCCAGGACCCATTTTCTCCGAGAAAATGGTTGGCCTTGTTTCTACTGTCTTCTTTTATATTGTTTTGCTTTATGAAGAGGGCATTTAAGGGATCCCAGGTGTAAAAATACCTTAGGTGTCCGGGTGAGTGTGGCTTTCTATGGCATTTTTTTCCTTGTCTTGGTATTTCTTTTCCATGGAAACTTGCATAACTCTTGCTTCATCCCCAAAAGGTTCTAATTAGCAAGATGGTTTTTACCTTATGGTTGGAAAGTGGCTGTAATGTTGAAGCTTTAATGTTATATTAGCTGAACTTGAATGTAGGGTGGTTGGATCTTTGCTTCCGTTCTTAATTTCACACACAAAAAAGGAGTTTGCCCAGTTCACTTGCAATATGGTCAGGAAGAAAGACAAACAAGGCCTAGCCATAGTTACCAGAGGGCATTTATATCCCAACTGGGAGCAGGTGCCCCCGCCCCATTCTTTGTGGTGCTAGGGATCGAACCCTGGGCCTCGCACATGCTGGGTGAAAGTGCCACTACTGACTCCATTTCCAGTTTAGCAGCTCTTTATACCTTGCTAAGTCACATTGTATACCTTAGATATTAACCCTCTTTTAACTCTTTCTACATGTGACTATGTTTTAAAAAATTAACTGTTACTGATTCTGGCCTTTTAATACATCCTCAAAGCTTTTAGAACAGTGGTCCTCAACCTTCCTAACGCTGTGACCCTTTTAATGCAGTTCCTCATGTTGTGGTGACTTCTCCTCCCCCCCACCATAAAATTATTTTTGCTGCTACTTCATAACTGTAATTTTGCTATGTTATGAACTGTAATGTAATATCTAATATACAGATGGTTTCAGGCGACCCCTGTGAAAGGGTCATTCAACCATCCAAAGGGGTCACGACCCACAGGTTGAGCACCACAGTTTTAGAAGACTCTTCTGCTTTTTAAGGATAATTTCAATTTTCATTTCGTTTATGAGAATGAGACAATATAGGGAAAGATCGTGCCCTGCATTTCGGAACTAAAATGGCAAAACAGGACCTTTCAAATCCCTATTAAAAGAGTCAAAGGGATAGCTCGCTAGGTTTCTTGTTTAGAGCGAGACA
The DNA here is from genome assembly GCA_026225945.1 of Cricetomys ansorgei. Classification (NCBI taxonomy): domain Eukaryota; kingdom Metazoa; phylum Chordata; class Mammalia; order Rodentia; family Nesomyidae; genus Cricetomys; species Cricetomys ansorgei. Next base: position 9,504,737 of record JAMJFZ010000191.1, on the reverse strand, counting down.
CGAGGCAAGATCAATCCAACAGAAAAGGATCCATATGAACATATGAAGTATTTATTTTGTTATTTATTTATTTATCGGGGGGGACAGTGGGAAAGAGAGGTGGGGAGGGAGAGAGAGGTGGGGGGAGGGAGGAGGAGAGAAAGAACACGTGTGCACTGTGCTGTGGTGGAGCGGACATGCGCAGGCCGGGGAACAACTTTCAGGAAGTTGCTTCTTGGCTTCTCCCTGTAAGCAGTGCCTCTCTCTGTGCTGCTGTACCGTGCAGTACCCCACGCTAGCTGGCCCTAGAGCTTCCGGGCGATTCTCCTGTCCCTGCATCCCATCTCGCTGTAGGAATGCCGGGATTACAGGCGCAAGCCTCCACCTCTAGCTCTGTGTTAGTCATGAGCATGGAGCTCAGACCCTCTGGCTGTGTGGCTAACACTTTCCCTGGCTGAGCTAGCTCCCAGGCCCAATAGTGAGAGTTTTTTTTTTTTTTTTTTTTTTTTTAAGAATTAAGAATTTGCTCCAAATTCCAAGTAGATGTAAGCTGAGAGAGAGTGGTTGCTGAGATGACTTCCTGTTGTTCATTCCCCACTTCCTGTTGTTTACTCAGCACCCTCGCCTCCCATTCCCAGCCTTCTCCCCGGGACCGGGGCCAAAGTCTGAGGCGTGCATTTCACGAGTCCCTTAGGATCACCGTGAAGAAATAAAGTTAGACAAGAAGGAGCTTCTTGCCTCCACCAGCCTCTGGGAGCCCACATTCACCCCGCATGGGCAGGAGCAGGGCTGGGTAAGCTCAGACGTGAGTCAGACCTGGGTCCAGATCCCACCCCCCTGTCAGCTCTGCCTCGGTGGCAAATGGTGGCAAATCAACTGTCTCTTCCTGCTTCAGTTCCCCACAAGATCAGCCAGTCCTGTCTGACCTGTGAGGGTTAACGGCACAGAGCGATAAATCCCCAGAGGATGTCAACTTCTGTTACTCCATGGGAAGATCATCTGTCCTTTCCATCGGCTGTCATCCTTCAAATGCCTGGGTTCCCCCATAAAATGCTATTTTTGTCCACGGCACTACGTGGACGTGTTGGTAGCACAGTTGGAAAATGACATACGAATGCCTGCTGACTCTGCTCCGCTCTTACAGAACACATGCACAGTTGGTTTTCTGCCACAGAAAGTCTGGCTCTGTGAGTGGATTCAGGAGAGGATGAGGGTCTAGTGCAATCTCAGTGCCACTTGTGAAGAGTAAGCAGTTCACTCTGTGGAAATGATCCCACGGGTGGTTGGATTAAGTGTCCTGCATGGCTGTCTCCCAAGTAGAGGGCATGCTCACGACAGGCCCCGGAACCAACTGGAGGTTGGGTTCTCTGCAACATAACCTGGACATGTTTGGTTTTGCTTGTTTGTACAGTTACAGGAAGTCTTGGAGACCCTCATGAGTCTATCGAGGGCCACACGGATACAAACATTGACAAAGCGCCCAAGTATGATGTGATCTGAGGGTCCCTATTTTAAAAGAGATTTTAACTTAAGATAACCTTTCAATACAATTTGGTCTGTTGTTTCTTTTATTGGGTTGAAACCTATACAATTAGAGATAGCTTTTGACCTATAAAAATGGCACTTTCATTTTGTTTGGCCTAACACAGCCTACCGAATGAGATACACCACATTTCTCCTACTAGCTGATTATATCTGGGTGCAGATATCTTCTAATTTGGGTCAGGGTTTGGTATTTTGATTTGCAACAGTACTCCTTTACTTTGCTGGAAGGAGCAACAACCCCAGGGAGCTGGAAGATAAAGAGGAGGGCCGTCCTTGTCCAGTGTTACTGATTCGTCTCATCTCTCTCCTTCATTAAGTCATTTGCCACAGTGCCAAGCCTCATTTATTGGGCCACAAGGCCTTCTTGTGGCTCGTGAACAAGATCCAGAGTCAGGACCCAATAAGCTGCACCCAGAGCCAGCTCACTGAAGGCATAGGCCGCCCCTCGCTTGTTCATAGTGCCTTTGAACTCTGTCGCCGCAGTTCCCCATTATACCCAAACTCTCAGAACTGCAGTCAGCAGCAGACAATGACGCCCATTCGGAAAGCAAAAATAAATAAATAAAATTGTGTGGGTGCTGGGGATTGAACCCATGGTCTTTAAACAGGAAAGCAATATTTAACACACCCAAATTCTATTTCCCCACAGAGTAATAACCACTGAAAATACTCCTCTGTTCTCTTCTGTGCCCCACTTTCTCTTCTTTGTGCCACACCACACCCTCTGACAGGCCGACATCGTGCTGTTAGCTGTATAAAGCCAATACTGTTGCATAATTAGTTCCTAAAACTCATGTGATTCATCTCTTGCCCTGTTGCCCATTTGACCCAGTGTGTAGATGAAATAACACTGTCTTGAGCATTCATCTCATCACGCATTGGGCAAACATTTATTGAGGCTCTACCGCGCACCAGTCTTTATACACAGTGAGCCTGTGGTCAGGAAAGAAGACAGGCAAATGGATAGCATGGTTGTGGACCATGGGGGTTATTCCTGTAGGTGGCAGGCACATACAGAAAGTCCATTAAACCCTCAGAGTCCTTCCCAGGAAAGGTGACTGATATTGAGTAGTTCTCCAAGAGATAAAAGACCAGTAGCTGTCACATACAGGGTACATCGGGGTTCAAGGTAAAAAAGCTGGGTTGATATTCAAGCCTGAGTAATAGGGGAAAACTGACTTTGGCATGAAGCTCTTCGTCTTTGTTCTCATTTTGACCTCTAGGGTATACATTCTGTTCTCAGTTCTTTGTTGTTAACAAATTGGTTCTGTAACAGGTTTTGGCTTTTTATTTCTTTATGTCTGTTACTTTTAAATTTGTATGGCCTGTGTGTATCATCTTGTTTTTTTGGGGGCCTTGTGTAATGACATTCATGATCTTATTAAATTATTTAAGAAATTTTTTTTGACTGTATGTGTTTGAGTGTTTGTCTGCGTGTAAGTCTATGTCACCTATGTGCCTGGTACCCAAGGAGGCCAGAAGAGAGCATCAGATCCCTTGAAATCGGAATTACACAGACAGTTGTGAGCTGCCACACGGATGCTGGGAACCAAACCTATGAGAGAAGCAAGTACACTTAACTGCTGAGCCATTGCTCCAGCCTCTTAAATTATTTTGCACAGTGAAGCAACTGGAGTTTCGGCCTGACTGTTATATATTTGCTGGTGAAGATATAAGATCAAAACATTGCGTCCATTTTTCAAGGCTCTTGTGTTTTCTCTCCGTACCCACTTCCATCCTCCTCGTCATGTCTTGTGCTGTGGTTGAGAAGCTGTCATGCATTTTTTCCAACTTGGTCATGCTGGGGTGGCTGTAGTCATATTTTCTACTTGCGCTGGTGTAAGGAGAGGTACTGCTTGACTTGTGTACCGTTAGATCCCTCCACTCCACCCCCTTTCTTCCAAGACACAGCTGGGGTCTTTATTGTGTAGTCCATTTGTGTTTATTGTTGCTGGAGCTTGATGGACAGGACAGAGGAGAAACAGAATGTGGTCTCCACTGGAATTCTTCTCCTGTGTTTCTTCTCCTGAGACTACATTAAATGGGAAGACTGCATTGGTTTGTGGCGGCAGAGCCACCCTGACTTTAATTCATGTCTCCAATTCTAGTGAGTTCTAGAGGTTTAATATGGATCAGGCAGCTTCATTATCAACTTTTCATCTTTCCCTCACCAGTTTCCAATTCTGTTTGCTCCCGAGTCATGAAAGATAAAGGAGTCATGAACGTTGTTCCCCTCATCCCCAGATTTGTGGATATTAGAGAGTTCTCTGCTGTGTGCTAGTCTGGTCTTGAAAAAGTGGGAGGAAACCTTTGATAATTTGATTCTTACCTTGACCATGCAGTTTCTAAGGGTTAATGCATGTTCATTTCTTTGGTTGGGGGTGAAATGTATTTTGATGGGTTTTATTAGCATTTTTGGTGGAGGAGGCTGTTCATTTCTGTTGATTATTGTGAGAAGACCCAGTGGTTCAGTGTGTAACAGTTGTGTCCTGACAGTTTTGCTAATTCAGTGTCTACAAACAGCCTTACAAGCCTTCTCAATGCTAATCACCTTTTTTTTTTTTTTTTTTAAGGTAGGTGTTCAGTCTGGATCCTTTAGCTTGTACCTTGAATCAAAATTACTTCATATTAATTCTATATACAAAACCGAAATTATAGTAAGAATATAAGAATATAAGAATATACAGATCGTGACTTCAGGAGTGTCCTGGTGCTCACCTGCTGGCCTGGTGATGTAGGCGAGAGTCCACACCCTCCTTCTGTGGCTATCAGATTCCTTAGGTTTTGTGTATGTGTGCATCATCACGTGCCTAGACAGAGTCGTTAGACAGCCCTGTCCTGAGAAGCCGCTGAGCCTGAACCGTGAGTCAGTAGTCTGAGATGCCAAAGTAATGTGACTTTACAACACACCCAGTCCCTGAGGAGACTTACTGCTTCGGGAATGAACACTGGACTTTCCAGAGCATGTGTGATTGTCCTTCTTGGTAGCGCTGCTCTGAGTCAGCCCTTCTCCATGCCACGGGACTGTGTGAGAGCCCGGAACACTTGGGAATGGGTTTTGCTAAAATCTCTAGGGTGCCTCACATCGTTGATGTGCACTGGGTGTGCCTCTTGCCTCTCACAAGGGAACTACACTGCTGCTGGTGACCTTCCTGGCTCTTCTTGTTACCTTCATTTGGGACTTTAGGCGACTTCATATAAACAGCCAGTCCCCTGACCTATGGACAGGATTGCATCATGCAGAAAAGTCGCCCAAGGCTTTACATACGGAAAGGAAGTCAGTGCTCTCATTGCCCTCCTTCCCAGCCCAGGGGAGGAGGAAAACATTTTTCTCTGTTTCCAAGGACCTTGTAGAGTTGGAGTGAGCTGACTTCTTGTGCTCAGAAACTTGGAGGTAGGACTCTTGAGATGTTCCCACCCCCCCTTTGGGAGAAAGAAGGTAACAACATTATTTTGAGGGTGGTTAAGAATAATGCCATGTTCTTGAGTTTAGGAAACAGAATAGAGTATGGTGTAGAACGTTAACATCCATTTGTGTTCCTTTGGACCCTCTATTAATTTTTAAAGTTTTTAAAATGAATTAAGTGTTGACAGTCCTTTCCCCCTAGAGGATGGTAATATTACCTCAAATTCCCACATATTTTTTCCAAATAAAAGTCTCCTATAATTATCTTCTCTTCTTCCACCACCTCCTCCTCCTCCTCTTTTTCCCTTTTCTTTAAGTTTGGCGACAACTAGTTAATTTTGAAGCTGCCAGAATGATTATTTCAGTGTTACACAGTACCTTTGGGAGGGGAATGGAATTGCATCTTTTTTTTTTTTTTTCCATCTGCTGACAAAATTCTCCTAATTTCAGAGGGCAATGATGTCACCCTCTAATGAGCAAAGTATTTCTTCCTAAACAGATGGGTCTCCTCGCCTGACTTCTTTGGAATACAGTGGGGTGCTGGGCATAATGTGCTTCATGTTTTATGTAGTTATACGCTTTAAACTGAACAGGATTGCTCTAAACTCAGCGAGACTAATTTTTCTGTAAACACAAAGATTACCGTGATAACAGTGACCCAACAGCCCCTGCCATGGCTGGACATGGCTCGGTCCTCAAGTGCTGGGAAAATCTTGAGTGTACCAGGCAGAGCCAGAATGCAGCCCTAAGGTAGGGAGGGATCCGGAGTGCATCACTTCTTGGACCGCAGAGAGACACCAGGCACAGTGGAGAGATGATGAAATCCAGTTGGAGAAGAGGAGGGCAGAAGCTGTTGTTGATCGGTGTCACATGCCGTTTATAAGGCCACATCAGCTGAACTCCATTTGATCCAACCCGATGGGCAAGCATCTGAGGTCAGAGTGCACAAGGAAGTAGGGCTTTGGGACCATTTCAAAACACTAACCTCTAGGTCACGTAGGAGTATGGATGTGCCCCCAAACCCACAAGTGTTCAGCACTCGCTGTAGCGTATCTCAGTTTTCCTAGCTAAGGGTGCATCTTACCAGGTGCAGATCTCCTTATCTCTGCCCCAGGGACGAGGCCGTCACACCTGGCCCGTATTTACCATCATGTTTCAGGGCTTCCCTTGTTCTTTTCCTCTCCCTGCATCGTGCAATCTCTCTTGTAACTTTTCTAAGTTTAGGGGATGCGTTGGCACTTCTGGCTCTACCGAATGCCTTCAGTCAGTGCATCCATCCACCCGTTCATCCATTCCAGTCAAGAAATTCCTATGCAGCATCAGGATAAATTAGATTTTTTTATTTGCCCAAGTGGAAAAAGAAACATAGTGCTTGGGACTGGCGGTGTTGAGGAGTATAGTTAAGACCGCACATTTCTTCAGAGCAGGTTGTAATGTGTGTCAAAAGTCTTGCAGATGTGCAAATTCCTTAAACCCATCAATTCTAAAATCTAGTCATCTGTTCAAAGAAAAAGACCATGTTAGACAATGTCAACAAATGTTGCCACAGTATGCATCCGAGTTGGTTGATGTTGGAGACTTTCAAATGTCCATTGACAGGCGCGTTGTTTAAGTAAATAACAGCATGCATCTAAGACAGAATGCCATTGACGCCTAATATGTTGTTGGATTCTGTCAGTAGAGTATTTGTTGACGTGGGAAAATTTTCCGTACATGCGTCTTTTAAGAAGTGGACTTTGGAGCGGTTTGAGAAGTATATACATGGAGAGTACCGGAGTTCCTCTAAAGAAAACCACAAGAGGAGTCCGAGGGAAGGGGTGTGATTCTCCTCACTGGCAGGGTAAAGTGACGACCAGGCATGTAAGGCGATCCCCTTTATGTCACTGCGATTGTATATTTATAATTGCGTATGCTCATAAGGGAGATGTCAAAAGCAGAAATCAAAACGATACCAGTTGTTCTGAGTGTGGGGATACAGATCATTTCTTCCTCTGTGTTTTTGCATTTTCCAAAGTTTAAATTGTTAAATATATGCCGTGGGAAACAGATAGTACATGTCGTTAAAGGATACGACCATGACCGAGTTCGTGGTCATCGTGAAGTTCAGTAGTTCAGTGAGGGGCCAGGTAACGCAATGCTGAAGGCGTGTATCCCAAGTCTCCAGATAAAGTTTGTCTAGGTTGCTGTGCAGCCACATAGGCTAAGGCAGTGAAGGGCCAGTGGAGGGCCCTGGATGGATGGACAAGAGCTGATGTGTGAGCGCTCAAGAGCAGGGATGTCGCTTGTGTTGCTCTGAGGAGGTAGAGCAGTGGTTCTCAGCCTTCCCAATGCTGCGACCCTCGAATACGGTTCTTCACGCTGTGGTGACCGCCAACCATAAACTTATTTTTGTTGCTCTTCATAACTGTAATTTTGCTACTGTTATAAATCGTAATGTAAATATCTGATATGTAGATGGTCTTAGGTGACTCCAGTGAAAGGGTCATTTGACCCCCAAAAGGAGTCTTGACCCATGCGTTGAGAACTGCCGAGGTAGAGGCCGAGAAGCAGCTGCTCTGGGAGGCCCTTTCCGCAGAGTATCTGAATAGTGGAGCAGAGCACACGCAAACGGGGAGGAAGAGGAGGGATGGGACCACACCCTTCTACATCCCGCAGCAAGGCCTTTGTCTTGAGACCTGACAAATAGTTCCTTAGCATAGAATGCAGATGTTCCAGATGTGAATTTGAGCCAGTTTCCACACCTGCTGTGGTCAGGTAGGCTCGAGCCCACAGTTGAGTAAACAGGACTATGAGTTCTTTTTCCAGAATCAAGAATTTCCTCAGGTCGCTGTAGCCTGGTCTCTCTCTGTTTTTGGACGTTTGCTCTGATTCACCGTGAAGGCTGGGGATTAAGGAATGACCAGTCTAAACATCTTCTTTCCTTGTGGACTACATAAACATTTATAGAAGGCTTGCAATAAGTAGAGTCTCTGGTAATGGCTTGCTGTGAGCATGCTTCATGCATTCAGGTGAGGAGACTAGACCACACCCCTGTCCCTAGACAGTTTCTTGTCTTCTGAAAGGCAAATCCATGTAGAGTTCTACATGGAGCCCAACATTAGCTCTACAAAGCCAGGCTTGTGCTCTGAGAGGTGGGCCAGAGACGTATAAAGGGATGTATAAAGTTAGCTTTCTTGCTTTTCCGCTGAGAAGGCCCTGAGGAACAGGCTATGGGCGGGTTGGTGTGTGTGTGTGTTGTGAGTGGGGGTCAGAGAAGTGTCTTTCCTCCACCATCTATCTCCACAGTGTCTCGATCAGTCCAAGCTGAGCAAATGTTCCATTGATCAGGGCTTCCTTCCCTGCCAGGTACCATGCTTCACACATAAGGAATCTTCTCTCCTTTCTAGATCCCTGAGAGTTGCCCACTGCCTGTTTTAGAAATAAGAGAAGTTAACATACATGCCTAAGGCTACCCACTCCTCCCAGTGATGGAAGGGGATTTGAACCCATGCCTGCTAAATTTCAGAGACCTGGCTCCCAAATGTACCCAGTCTTCCCTGCATCTTAGCACCCCATGCCACATAAGCTGGAATGTCAGTGTGTCTCTAGCTTTGTGGCTCTTTATAGCTTGGCCTTGCTGTGTCCATAGCACTTGAAAGAGCCATTTGTAAGAAAGAATGGACTCTGGTTGAACTCCAGACAGTAACAAGTAGAAGACACACAGGTAACACACAACCACTGAACCCCAGGAACACCCCGTTTTAAAACAACAGTGCTGTAAGATAAATGGCATCAAACCAAAGTTGCAGGTAGGAGTCCTAAAACTATCACCAGCCAAGATCACATACTTTGAAATGAAAATCAGCTTGTTCTGACACTAGAGACAAATGCCCTTACCAAGGTAGAGAGTAGAGCAGGGGCGGACCCACAGGGCCCCACTTTCTGCCTTGTCCTTTGTATGTGAGAAACGGGTCGTGCCTGAATATACTTCACGGAATGTGGGAGTGGTGTTTGCTTAATGCCCGAGTTGGTAGTACTTTCATCCAAACAGCACCTGTGTGCGGCCCTGCAGCACCACTGGGGAGGTGGTGAAGCCACAGAGTGTGGGGGGATTGGTTTGTGACAGGGGAGCTGGGCAACACAGGGAAGCTATGGTGAATCCTTGTGGGAGGAAGAAGAGGAAGTTTCATAAAAAGTAGAAGCCAGGTTCCTGGGGCAGCAGACATGGGGTGGAGGGGCACAGGGTTGATGCTTTTCTAACTAAAGAGAGAGGACTCTCTCTGGTGGGGCAGAGAAGAAGGAGCAGGAGAGGTGCCCAGCCAAGGGGGATGATGGGCTGACAGTCAGCCATGGAAATGGGAAACTGAGCAAAACACGACCTTCCGCTTGAAAGCCTCAGCTCTCGATTCTTTTATACTTTTCATTTAAGTAACCCTGACCTCCTCCCAAAAGACCCTTAGCTATTTTTTGAAAATATTTTATATTTTTATTTTATGTGCATTGGTATTTTGCCTGCATGCATGTCTGTGTGAGGGTGCTGGATCCCCTGGAACTGGAGTTTCAGACAATTAGGAGCTGCCATGTGGGTGCTGGGAATTGAACCCCGGTCCTCTGGAAGAACAGCCAGTTTGCTTAACTGCTGAGCCGTCTCTCCAGCCCCTCCTTTGCTATTCTTAAGGAGACAGTAGTTGGGACTCAGTGGTGAGCTCCAGGCTGCCAGATATTTTATTTGTGCCGTGCAATAGCTTATGAGGAGGTGGATGAGAAAGACCCACACGATGGAAGAGACAGCCAGGCATGAAGAGTTCAAGCTGCATGGTGGGAACAAATGATTTAACTGAGTGAATTTAGCCCTGGAAAGATAGACAGGAATTGCACCGCAGGTCACGGAGACGTCTCAATACAGGTTTTCAGGTCTGTCTTGTTTAGACAACGTTCTGTTTAAGTAACAGCATGTGCCTGGTGCTCCCCAGAGACCTCCCCCCTCCCTCCCAGGGAAATTAAGCGATCATCTTGTGACATAGTCCTCAGGCTGATTGTTCTAGAATGCTCGAGAACTCAGCTGCCCTGAAGTGACTGTTGAAACAATTTGGGAAGACAGTTTTAGAAGCCTTGGGGAAAGGAAAATAGCCTACATTTAATCTGGCAGTTAAAACAGGGAGGGAAAAAAAGAGAGAGAGAGAGAGAGAGAGAGTGGGGAAAGAGAGAAGGGGAGGGGGAGAAAAAGTGACAACTCAGGGAGAAAGCCGAAATCACAAGCTTTGCGGTAGTAATTTTAAAGATAGCCCTAGAAAGGTGTCTTCTTGCAATGGAGACCACTCCCTTCAGGGGGCATTTGGAACTCCGTCTGTAAAAGCGATCTGTTTTAGAGTTCAGTCACTGGGAAGGGTTAGCCCTCTGTCCTGGATTTGCTCGGATTCTCTCGTTCTTTCTTTCTTTCTCTGGAATTCCATAGACAGTAATTAAGGAACTGGAGGCCAGCAGGAGGTCAGGGAGCCTTCCTCAGTGAAAACAGGGATTGTTGGCCATGCACAACACTCCCTTTTTTCCTTGTGGTGAATAGGAGATTTGCTTAGAGCTGATGACTTATGCCTTTCTTACAAGTTATACAGTTAGCAAGAGACTGGGGAATCAGGCAGCGGGCAGAGAGAGGCTAATTGAATCCAGTCAGTGTCCTGTGTGCTTCTTCGGATGTTGGGCTGTGACTGGGAGAGCCTGCCCGATCATGTAACTGCAGAGAACATGTTCGCAAGAGTGCCCAGTCTGACTCGGAGATTGCAGGGCTGATCAACAGTGAGATTTGCTCTGAGTGGGGAGGGGGAAGGGGTACCTACTGCACCTTTGCGAAACTGCCCCCGTCACGCCTGCTAAATGCCGAAGCCGGTAAGTTGATGAATGCTTTTTGTGTGAAAGGAAAAGTTTTCTGTTGCTTCAAGAAAAAGATTTTCTACATGCTCCTGCCTAGGGTGCAACTTTTCTTGGCTTTCTGAATTTCTCCAGATCTGTCCATCTTCTCCTAGCTGCTTCTCTGCCTTCTGCCCCTGGGCATTCTCGCCCAGTGGGTTCACCCAGTCACCATACATAACTTTTGGAGCGTTCTAAGTATTATTTTGAAGATATGGAAGAATGAACAAGCGTGGGTTGAAGCCACTCTGTGAGTTGTGCTGACTCTGTGTGGAGGACTTAAATCCAGACATCATTTGGCATTGTTTTAAATAAATCCGTGATTGATTGGCTTTCTTCTCATAACTTTTAGATTTAATGCAGTGACAGCTTGGCCGTAGAAAGTTGGAGTATGTGTGTCTCCTTAGGGACTAGGTTCAAACGGAACTATTGTGTGACTGTCTCAAACAAATATATTTACTATTGAAAAGTACTTCTCAGAAATGCTTGTATCTTGTATGATGTGGTATAACTCTAGGGAAGATAAGGTGACTTCGTCTGGTTCTGCTTGTTAACTGTGACAGTGTGTTTCTTGGATTTGGAGCCGGGAAGGCATCCTGTGCTCGGGATAGTCTCGAGCGGTTCCCCCGAAGGATCTGGTAGTTCCTTGCTAGTATGGACTAACGTTTATTCCGGCACATTCCTTGCTACTGTGCCACCAAGCTTTTGGAAACCGTTTTTTCTGTACATCATACATGTAGGAACTGTTTCTCATAATGTTCAGTGAAATATTTGCTTTAGGCAGCAATGATAGGCTTGGGATGAACAGGGAAGGGGTGCTTTTAGTGTGCGCCGGAATGCAAATCCTATTTACAGATGTGATTAATTTTGTTCCCCTTTTCCGATAATCTTGCGTGTTCCCTGTTATAAAAAGTTCTCCACGCTGGCTCCGTGGCTTTTCCCATTAGAACATCACAGATGTGTCAAAGGGTGCACTTGTTCCAAGAGAAGCTGGGAGAAAGGAGGCTCCACCCTCCCATCCCTGCCAAATGGCCCCACAGACTCCTCACTCAGTGCCTAGCAGCCGAAGGGTGTGCTATCTCTTTAAAGCAGCTATAGTTTTTTGCCTTGGCTTGGTCAATTTGTTATGGTTTAAAACTGTGGAGCCAGCTGTCTGCAATCTGATGTAATGTTGCTATGGAAACCAGAAATGAAACACTTAAGCATTCACCACAGAATTACTACATATAGCATTAGCCAAAGTAATTAAAAGTTGAGCCATATGGGTTTTCTGGTGGAAAACTCTGCAGCAGGAAGCCTCGAAGTCAAATGTTTCTGTTTACAATACTGTAAAGGCATTTTCTGCATCTTTTGATGGGATCATGCTTTTTTTTTTTTTTTTTTTAAACCCCTCCTCTGGATTGCTTGGGATGGGGGCAGATAAAGCTGATGGAGTTTGCCGTCTTGTTTATAAGATGATCAAGCTGAAGTTTACTTTAGTAAACTTTAATAAACTCTAAGTCAGAGGTGAAGGGGTACGAAGATGGGAAAATGTTAGAAAGTGTGCAAACATATGCTTTTATGTTTTTGTTTTGGTTTATGTGAATCTGTGTTAGATATGAGCTTATTTCATAGACTCGTTTATATACAAAGTAGAAATCCTTTATACTTTACAAACCCCCTTTAGGTGGGAAGACTTTTTTAAAGAAAATACTTACAGTATTTACTTTCTGCTTAACAAGACACTGTCTCGAAAATATTTGTTTTAAAATTATATATATATATATATATTTAATGATTCTTAATTTAAAAGATTCTCAAATTCCCTTAATGATAGTCAATTTTCTGAATAAAAGGATGTGTGTGTGTGTATGTGTGTGTGTGTGTGTGTATAATGTTACGCTGTTTTCAGCATTTAGAAAGTAACACATGGTTATTTGAAAGAGAACTATACAGTGAATTTACTTTATTAGTCAGTTTAGAAGAAATGCAGTCACTTGCATCTTTATATTAAAACAGCTGGAGAGAATTGCTTAAAGGCGAATATGTCACAGGTCTCTTCCCTGGGACTCAAGAGGAATCCAGAAGTTGACCCTCCCTATCAATAAAATATGTCTTGGAGACTCACTTTGGAGCTCAAATAACTCCCAGACTGACTACAGGGGAATCTTTTTATCAAAAAGATAAAATGCACATGCATACATTTCTTCAATGGCTGGCTGTATCAACCTGACTAGGGTCCAAAGCATGATGCCACTGAGGAAGCCCTTAGTTGCCATGCCTTGAGATTTGTCAATGGCCAACACCTCCAGAACCTCCACTGACTTAGAAAAATTAAAAACACCATCCGTTTAAAGTTCTCAAGAGCTCGTGTTCCTCAAAAAGTAGGTAGGACATGTGAAAGCAATTAAGAAAGTACCTGGAATGTGTTATTTTTCACCACAGTGGATCAAGGCAGAGGAAAGGAAGCTTCTATGAGAGGATGTTGGCTTTCAGTATCGTGTTCTGATGTGACTAGTTTTATTTCTTCCTGGAAAGTTCACACAAACGTACCTTTCCTGTGTATGGTTTGTGTCTGTGTAGAAGATTTTTGTGTTACTGATTTCTATATTCTATTATGTCCTCAAATGCTCAGCAGCCACTACCAATGAACTAGCTGTAGAGCACGTTCACAGCACTGATTTTTATCTCATAATCTAGCTTCCTGGTTCTTATGTATGAACAATTGCTGCTTATTTCAACTTTAATTTGACTCTGGAATTTATAGTGTCAAAGTTAGATGCTTAGCCTGGGTTTTGTTATGCTTTGTTTGTTTGTTTGTGTCTTTTGGAATGTACAGAGAGAGACTTTCTGGAGTCTAAGGTTAGTTCTTCCGTTTGAATTGCTGATCCTTGAACTGCAGTGGGAAGATGTGGAATTTTGAAACATTTGCATGAATTCAATGCACTTACTCAGGTGCTCATGACCCAGAATGAGGGTTAACCGGGTTCTCATGCCTCTGGTTGGCCACTCTGACCATTTCATTTCATTCCAGGTCAACAATTCAACCAAGTAAAAAATGGAATGTAAACCAAGGTATCATTTTGTATTTGGCGCTAAACCTGCAATTTTAAATTTACCTTGCACGTTTCAGCTAAGCACACTAACCCTAGTTGTTCAACATAACTGACCTTTTCCCTTAACTGAGATGGTAAGGGGCTTCCCATTTTCCTTCTGGTTTGCCAAGTAGACAGTAGGCAACTTGATTGTATATCTGCGGCAGTATTTTCCTAGGAATTCTAGAGAAGTTGGATGTGGATATTGATACTTCTCAGATGGGGAGACTGAGGAATGCGGTCTGATGATTCGCTGAGGGGTTTGTACTAATTAATAATCACCAGTGAGTGAATTGTTTGCAGATAGATAAGGAAAAAGTGCAGTGGCTCCATGCTGTGATCCCCAAGTCAAGGAGGTGGCTTAAAACGGATCAACTTTATCCAGGAGAGAATACTATCGCACTGAGAAAAATATATGTGCACTCCCAGCATGCACCATTTCTAAGGAATCCATATGGTCTCCACCCTGCTGTTCTCTGCTGACACTGACTTACCTATTTTATTGCCCATAAAATTGAGATTAGGGAGAGCTTTTCTTGGGGAAAGTCCCCTTACTCGTCTTGAATTAAAGATGCGGTTTGTTTTCGTTTTATTGCGGGGGATGGGGGTGAGTCATCTCTCTCCCTGAGAATTGCACTGAGGACACAAGGGGATGCCCTTGTGAGGATGTACAGGATTAGCTGGACCTACTCACTGGCTGCACTGGGTGTGCCTAGTCTGGGTGCTCTCAAAGGGCCTAAGCACCAGGCTGGGTGCATCACGAAACTGCTCCGGCGGGAAACCGCCTTCCTTTTCTCACATTTTGGGCAAATACAGCAGAGGAAGCGGCATACCGAGTGTTGGGATGGACTTGGAAATGAAGCCCTCACTTTGTTCACAAGGAGAGGATTGTTTTTAGCCTGGGTCACTGCTATGGAGAGAGAATCTCTCCCCCCCCCCCCCCCCCCGTAATGTTTGATACTTGAGGGAAAACAGCTGGGCCAGAGCACACTTGAATCGCTGCAAACTGGAATGGGATGCTGGGGAATATGGACCGCACTGTATGGCTGTGAAGGTCAGCTTTTTCCCTTGTCTCCTTGGAGGAATGTGGGGCTGTCCTCAGCCTTTCCTCCTAACCCTCAGAAGGAGCTAGGAGAGCTGGAAGGGATCGGATCGCTGTGATGTGGCAGGCAGCTCCAACAAATAGGAAAGAAGGGTTGGTTTTGTTCCCTGCCCCCCATTACTTCCCCTTTTCTGCCTGCTGGTTTTGATTTTTTTTCTTTCTGGGGGGGCGTGCTGGAAAAAGTCAACAAAATTTTGGTTTGGAGAAGTGGTTGATGACCACGTTCAACAGCAAGTCCCGATGGGCCAGACAGAGGAGAGCCTGGCCCAAACCACAGCAGGGTAACTGGAATTGCAGGGCCAGCTTGGGGAAAAAGTTCTGCTGCTGGACTTGGCTTGAAAGACACACACAGGGAGCGGTATGATGTGATGGACACCCCCAAGGGAGTCAACGTCAAGGATGTGTACTTTGCCCTTAGGATTCATTCTCTGCTGAATGAGGGTAGGTAGGGCTTCATAAACCTGTTGGGTAGATGTGTTGATGTCCCAAGTTTGGCTGCGGAGCTGTGGATGTTTGGCCTTGGCTGAGAGGCCAGCTCTGCCAGCTGGGAGGGCACGGCTCTGCAGCAATTAACTGATTAACTGTTCCTCTGTTTCTTTGCCAGTCAAGAGAACAATCGGATGATGAGACCGAGGAGTCGGTGAAGTTTAAGAGGTTACACAAGCTGGTAAACTCTACTCGAAGAGTCAGAAAGAAACTAATTAGGGTTGAAGAAATGAAAAAGCCCAGCACAGAAGGTAAAAAAAAGGGGGGTGGGGGCAGACCTCAGCCTGTTCCTTTCTAAAGAAATCACTCGGGGCTCGGATTTTCAGTAGAAACAGAGTATGACTTCAACTGGGAAATGAACTGAGTTCTGGCTGAGGCTGACAGAGCTGTCTCTGTGCCAGTGGGCTGATGCTCAATGTTATGGATCCTTGGTGTCAAGTATTTTGGGCACTTAGCAATTCAAATGTGACAGAGAAGGGAAATGGGTGGGATCTGATGATAAACTCCGAAGGTGTGGTAAGGCTTTAATTACGAGTTTGGGCTTCTATACATAAACCTTGTGAGTTCTCAGCATGTAAGTCCCTCTTCCAAAAGGGACTGGAGTTTGTAATGCTGGATCTCATGCATCTCTGTTATGCAAGCCATCCATCTTGCAAAGCCACCTGACAATTGAGGCACTTAATATCCCTTCAAAGTCTTTGGGCTGCTTTGTTCTTCCAGTAAAGAAGCTCAGGTCTCTAGTCAAAGGGGCTTTGAGGACCTGTAATTCTAAGGGGCTCTTTAAGAGCTGGCTGAGAAGATGAAACAGTAAAGTCAACAGAGACATCAACTGGGGATCATTAGAATGAATATTGACCTTTGAATTATAATTGTGTTGGCTTGAATTATGACCTTATTCATTTTCATTTACAGTAATAGCCATATGCATAAGCAATATAAAAAAATCTACCCTACAGCTTAATATCCCTGGATATAGTGGCATACACTTAGAAGGCTTATTGTCCCAGCAAACCTGAGGCTGAGAGGGGGCATTGTGGGCTCCATAGTCACTCTGTCTCAACTCCACCCAGCTGTCAGATTTTCTTGTTTATAAAATGTTCGTGAGTAAATGGGAAAAATACCTTAGTAAAAAACAACATTACTTGTTAAAATGTCTGTAAGGAATTCCAAATTTTTAACATGTGGGTTTTAGAATTATTATAGAGTTCTTTTTGATCTTTGTAAATAAAACAAGTTGTACACAGGAAGCTGTATTTCCTTTTATGTTCAAAGATAAGGGTTTCTTGTTACTATTGATGCTTTCTAATTCTGTGTCTTGTTTTTTATTGATTTGATTTTTTTAGGATAAAATTGGAGACGATGGTAGCTGTAAAAGAGTGCTAGGTGGGTGGGAAAGGGGGAGTTAGTTGGAAAGATAATAAGCTTGATGGGTAACTTCTTAAATTAAAGTTAAAGGAATTACCTTTAATTCTGGGGCTGCACTAGAGTGTCCATTGGTATACTAATTCAGTTTACATTTGAGTGCGGTGTCATTTTCTATTTGGATATCTTAGTACCTGTCTGTTGGGCAAAATTTCTGTGTAGAAGATACTGAGCTTTCCTCACACGTGGCAGATCCTACCGAAATGTGAGCAGAAGGAAGAAGGTTGTGGCTTTTGTAGAGGACCATGAAGAATCACCATCGGTCACCCCTGAGTGTGCATTGTACAGAAAACCTCATGCGTGGGCCCAAGTCAGATCTCAGCTATGGCGATCAAGATGATGGGACTTGTGCAACACACTTAGTACCGAGCCCATTTTATCCAGCGGGACTTGTCCTGTGGCAGCCTTTGTGCTAGCTAGTATTTTATACATCTTGAAATATCCTCATTTGATGAGTATATCAGTTCAACCATTTTTGGGGGGAAAATGGCCAAACACCAAAAGGGGCAATTGAAGGTCAAAGGTGATCAGTTTATGGACATCTAGATGTGAATTCATCTGAGAGTAGACTGGGCCTCACAGATGAAGATGGGCTGAATGGGCTCAAGTCGCAAGCTTTGCTCTAGTATCTGATGAGCTGGCTGGGAAGGGCCATTCACTATCTCATTAATATCACCAAAAAAAGTGTGCGTGCGTGCGTGCGTGCGTGCGTGTAGCTCAGAGTATCTGCCTCCAGCCCCCATGTGACCACTCTTTCTGAGGTTCCTATTGGCAGAAGAACTGGGAGGTGGGAGAGGCTACTTGAGTTGTGAGGCGCTATCTCACAACTACCCCAGTGCCCTTGGACTCACAGAGATTTCATCAGGTCACTGCCTGCCCGCCTGTGCCAGTACTGAGGCAAATAATAATCCTTTATCGAGATGCAGTCTGCATGCTAGGCAGTTTCCCCGCACACTTGAGAA
Organism: Cricetomys ansorgei; assembly: GCA_026225945.1. Lineage (NCBI taxonomy): Eukaryota > Metazoa > Chordata > Mammalia > Rodentia > Nesomyidae > Cricetomys > Cricetomys ansorgei. Next base: position 9,486,878 of record JAMJFZ010000191.1, on the reverse strand, counting down.
TTGATGATCCCTTTTAGTATGCCATCTCCAGAGTACCCACCAGAGAGAGGCACTTATTCATCTCACCAGTAAGGAAACTGAGATAAAGAAGCCAAGGGGAACTTTCTCAAGGTCACTCAGCCAAACAGCCAGACTTCCTCAGGGCAACCCGCCTCCTCTAGAGTTCCTAGCCCAGCTTTCCCCTCCTGCCTTGATTTTCCAGATCTGCCCTGACATGGCAGCCCTGGATGGCCAAGTTTGTGCCTGTTGTCTGCCCACTTCTGGGTGTTTTCTGTAGCTGCCAGTGCACTGCTCCCCACCGTGCACCCACACTTCTAAGCCAATGCAGAACCACCAGCTTCAGTGTGGTGCCTTTTAGCATATGAAGAAGCTTCAGGTGTCTCTTTTTATTACCTTAAAGCTCATAATGACCATATTGGGACATTAGATAAAGATAGGTAGGTGCTGTTACAGAGGAGGCTCAGAGACAGAAACAGATGCACAGGATTGGACCAGAGCTCATAAAGCTGTGTCCTTGCATTAAGTGGTCCCTCATCCTCCTGTCAAAAGCACCTTTTCTTGGTTATTCTGCTCTCAGCTGCCTTAAGATAGAGGGCGTTGTGACACAGGTTACAATGTGCAGGGGAAGAGCTCACCTGGATCACCAGTCCTGCAATAGCAAAGTTGCTCCTTTCCATAAGAAGATGGGGAAGGATGCTGTATTCAGGGAGCCCAGATCAGGTCGGGGCTTCTGGGCTGCCTCTGGGATAGGGACAGTAAACTCACACAGGCCTGCTCGCAAAGGCTGACACAGCCTCTTCGGAGGCATTTCCATATTCCCCTCAAAGCTCCTTACCAGGCATCGTGTTTCCAGAGACACAGGCTAAGGCTGCACATGTCATGAACACATGTGTCCCAGCTAGTTCCAGCCCAACTGTGACAGAGGTATTCAAACTGCTGCTGACTATCCCCAAAACACGCCAGAAGATGTTCGGACCACCAATGAGTGATGGGTACTCAGAGTCGTGGGCAAAGCCCATCAGGCCTCCACGGAAGCCCTTCAGGACTGTGTTGCTTAGATTTTTTTACCTCCGCCACCAGGCTGGGCGCTCAATCTTAGTCCAGTTGCTTCTTCCTGGAGTCAGGAAACAATCTTTAGAAGTTGTGATGTTTACTCTGGAAAACATAAGTATCATTGCTTGCCATACCTGGAGGCATCTGAAGGAGGGGAAAGGAAGCAGCTTTCATATCTGTGTCTGTGGTCTGGCTACATCTTGTCTGACCCTGGACCTTGCTTTAAACTCTCCCAAAAGATTCTTGAATAATTCTTTAGAGTGAATGTGGGACCAGTATGGTTTTGGTTTTTCCTTCACTCTTCCTCCTGTCTGTTCTATTCATTTCTGCATGCAACGTGGAGTCGGTCTGGAGTGGGATTTCATAGCAGAAGGATTCTTTGGTAACTCATTCCTGTCAATTAGAGAAGGAAGCCATCTTTAGAGTCTTCTAGAAATGGGTGCCCTTTTCATCACTGCCCCCCCATCTCCCCCCGACACTTAGCAACTCATCGGCACCTTCTTCCCAGCTGTCCCGTGTAGTGCTATCCTTCTGTTCCAGGGAACTTTGCATTTTTCCCTCCTCTCCACTGTTCAGCTGGTGGAAAGCTGCGAGCCTCCAACGTTTCCTTATGATTAAGGGACGCAGCCAGTTGGGATCACTACACCCACAGCCTGACCTACTTCCCTCACATCTGTTAACATAACACATGCAGAAAAGAACTTGGCTCCCCTGCTAGCACATCCAGGCCCTCCCACTGGGCTCCAGAGGGCTTGGCTTGCTACCTGGCCCCAGAGAGAGCTTCAAGGCCTGGAAGCCTGAGCCCAAGTGGAACACTTAGTGAGCTGCTTGCGTGTCAAGGCCCTTAAATGCCCTTGCTGTCTCCTCCGGGGCTGGGTGGATGGGACTATCTGGCTGCGATCACTCCGTTCCCCTGGCTTTTTGTATTTGGCCAGTCAACTGGAGACTATTTGTCAATCACATTTGCAAGTATAACCCTTGATGGTATTTTCCCCACCCAAACTCTCTTGGAGATTTAATCACTTAAAGGGCATATGTACCAATAAAAAAAGAAATCATTGCCCGCCACATGGCATTCATCACACTCCAACTATAAAAGCCACTAGAGCCGACATAAAGGAGGGCCTTTCAGGATGGGGAAGACTGATCTTAGCTTCTGAGGACTGCACTTTACGAACCTGGGTGGCAATTATCTTGAAATGCTAACATATATCTTGGTAATGATGGGCCTTGATTTTGCAAATGGCATATTTTTAATAGGTCAAGGAAGATGTTGGTCTACAAACTTGTTTTGAAGGAGAATAAAAGCTATCACAAGGCCCCCCACCCCCACAGTTTTATAGTGCTAGGGCTTGAGTGTCAAGCCTCACACAGGGTAAAGTTGGATGAGTCCCCTACCTTGAGCTGTATCCCCATCTTTTGTTTTGGTTTAGTTTTTTGGAGTCAGGGTCTCATGTAGCTCAGGCTAGCCTTGAACTCTGCATTTAGCAGAGGATGACACTGGACTTCTGATCCGCCTCCCTCCACCTCCGAAGCACTGGGCTTATGGTCACAAACAGTAACACCAGCAAGTTTTTATTTTGAGTCTCATTAAGTCGACTGGGTTGATCTTGTACTGGCCATCCTCTGTCTTCCCAGTACCTGGGATTACAGGCCTGTGCCACCAGGCCTAGTACCTCGAAAATGTTTAATGTTAAGCTTCCTTGAAACCATACGAAGTATTCTGATTACCTTCTTTGTTGCATTTGCAACAGCATCTGAGTCATATTTGTGAAGAAGATCGTAGGGAGGCAGGAAGAACATTAGCACTCACCATGCGAGCTAGCTTGTGTTTTGCAGGTATAGACAAAGGTCTGTGGGACACTCACTCACAGGAGACCTTGTGTTGATTTTCTTCCAGGTGGCGAGGACCATGTGTTTGAGAATTCTCCAGTCCTGGATGAAAGGTCCACACTCTACTCTGGAGTGCACAAAAAGCCATTTTTCTATGATGGCTCTCCTGAGAAACCCCCAGAAGACGATTCAGACTCTCTGACCCCATCTCCGTCGTCTAGCAGCCTGGAAACCTGGGGAGCTGGCCGGAAGTTGGTCAAAACCTTCAGCAAAGGAGAGAGAGGCCTGATTAAGCCCCCTAAGAAGATGGGGACATTCTTCTCCTATCCAGAAGAAGAAAAGGCCCAGAAAGTGTCCCGCTCCCTCACAGAGGGAGAGATGAAGAAAGGTCTTGGTTCCTTGAGTCATGGGGTAAGTACCGATGGTGTTTTCTTCTATGACAACCATCGGCGTAGGCACCACTTTCTGGTGTCCCTGGAGGAGGTTCAGAGTGTCCGCAAGCAAATCCGCTTGAAGAAAACGGATACTAATTACTCCTGTTCCAGAACTTTTCTCTGCCAGCGTCCCTCCAGAAAAGGAGTGAATGGCACCACCTGTGACATGCTGCCCCGGCCGAAGCCCAAGGGCGGCGGCTGCGGCTTCCCTGGCAGGAGGGGCCGCGGCCGCACGTCGGTCAGCGAGTTCAATATCACCTACGTGGTGGAGCGGAGTCTCTACAGCCACCTGAACCTGACCCAGCTCGTGCGTCCTGCCTCAGACAGGACGCTGAGCAAGGCCGAGAAGCAGGATCTGAGGCGGTGCTTGCTGGAGGAGGATGAGGAGGCAAAGAGGAAGTGGGCTGCCACGGTGGACCGCTGTACTAAAAGGGTCCTCTTGAGAATCCACCAGAAGTCTGTGAGTCACCAGGATGGTCGCGAGGAAGGCCTTGTCATTTCTGCGGTGTGCAGTCAAGCATTATGGCCTCTCTGCAGAGCTGCCTTCCTCTCTTTCTAAGACTCATCCCTTCCGGGTCCATTCTCCCGTCACCTCTGATACTCTAGCCCTCTCTCTTTAGCAGTGCCTCTTTCTTTGTTTCCATCTGTCCCTCTGGGCCAGCGGAAGCTGTTTGATTTGTAACTGGAACTAAACCTTGAAGCTGATCTTCCAGGGTGTGGGCGTGGGGCTCTGACTGACATCTAGGAGTGGCTCTCATGCCCAGCCAGCTTGTCACTTGACCTCCCAGAGGCTGATTCTGAGCGGAAGGACATGAAGCCTGAAAGGTGCTTACTTTTTCAGTTAAGGAAAACAGTAGGAATGAACTGATGGAAGGCCTCCATTAGCATTGTCAAGTATGTTTCTTTGATTAGTAGGGCCAGCTGGAAAGTTCTTCAACCTAGGAGAGAGAGGGGGAAGAAAACCACACACAGTTAAAGCTCCTTTGTTTTAATTAAACTAAATTCCACATTTTTACCTTTTTAACCAGAGGAATTAGCGTGAGTGATGTCCTTCGCTGCCACACAGAATCTTAAGTGCTTATTACTTCAATATAATAATAAGAAGCGGTTTTTTTTTTTTTTTCCAGTTTCACACTGAAGGATCAGAGAAGCCGAGTTCAACTTTCCCTTTCCGAGAGTGACTTAGTTGAAAGTATGGATAGTCTCCCCAGAATTCCCACCTCACTTGGAGTTTGCACAATGGCCCATGTAAAAGGGGACAGAGTGAGCCGGGGCTGGCACTGCTGTGCTCTGGCACCTTGCTTAATCCTCCCGGGGCTGCTGGCCCGGAGCCCCTTTGAAAGGTCTGAAAGAACCTTTAGAGAAGAATAGGCTTCCACGGTCGCTTTTCCCAGGGTTCCTTCACGTTCGTGAATAGGATGTTCTTGTCCAGAACTGTATAACTGTAATTTAAATTCATGCAGCCGAGTTCTGCTTTTGTGAAAACGAAGACGGATTGGCCACTGCCATCCTTCAAACGACCTCCTCTGTTCTCAGAGGACCGTTGGGTCTTTCCTCAGCTTTGAGGTTTTGAAAATATTCCCATGTGTGTTGACTTCCGTCCTAGATTTTATTTTCTGTCTTTTCCCATTCTTGTGAGGCTTACAACACTTTTTAGGCTATCTGTCTGTTGAGAAAACTTCCCTCCTGTCTCTTTTGGTGTCACGGCAACAGCGTTTTGGCTTTTCTGGGTTGTTTTGTTTTGATATCAGAATTTCCTTTTGTCACTCATTCATCTAGCCTCTGGTGTACTCTGACCTCCGCATCTTTTGTAAAACAGCGGTCCTGGTGTCAGAGTTGAACCCAGTTTGTCTGCCAGCTTGCCTGCAAACATCAGCTCTACTCCCTGCTGGTGCTATAAAGCCATGTACTTTTAAGATGCTAAGAGCTTCAGACAGTACTGGGCAGTTGTACTGCCTGCTAAATCACATGTTCAGGGCTAAATTAGAAATCCATGCGTAGCAGGTCTTGTAAGTACAATTATATAATTTAAAAAAATTAATTTTCTCATTCAGAAAATATAGGATAAAGTCAATGTTCTAACAGAAGAAAGAGATGAGGCTTGTTTGGTTGTTTGGTTGGTTTTGTTATTTTGGTACTGGGGCATGAACCCACAGCCTCCCGCATGCCAAGTGAGCGCTCTGTCGCCGGGCTGAACCCTCTTATTTCTCTCCATCTTTCACTTAAAATGCTCTTCTTCATTCTCTTTGTGGTGTACATCTCCTTCACTTCACCCCAGAGCGCACTGTTTGCTTTAATCTTCGACCTTGGTCTTTTTTGTCCTTCAGAGATGCCATACTTGCTTGACAGAACCTCGGGGAAATGATAATGCTTTGAAATCACTGGAAACACAGTCACGTGTCTTGTTTTTAGTTTTTATTCATTCAGTTTTTGTTTTGGGCAAACAGACATGCATGACGTTTTGGAATCTTGTCCCCTTCTGAATTCAGTCCCCCTCCGGACGTGTTCTCAACTGCATGCCCATCCATTGACTCAACTCCCCTCATGCCAAGCATCAGTCAAAAACGTTTCTATGATTTTCTGTACAAGAGATGAATGAGCTAAAAGTATTTTGCTTATGCTTCATTAATGTAGATCACCGGAGTTCAAAGATGGCTTTTTTTTTTCTTTCCTTTTTCTTCTTTTTCCTTCGTTGTTCTTTTTAATAATCCCTTCTCCCTTCTGAGAGAGAGCTGCTTTGAGAACTGGTGATCTCACGGGGAAGTTGGAGCTTCCTCCACGCAGGGCTCCTTGCTTGTTACACCTCCACTGATAAAGAAGAATCCACTTGAGATGTTGTCACCCATCACTCGGAGAGTTTAGCTGATGATTCTGAAAACCGGCCCATTCTTTAAGCCCTTTATTTTAGGCATAAATGCATAGGGCAGGCACATGAAAACCTAAATAAGCTTCTAATTTCTTACAGTCATCGTTTCCACATAAATTCTTTCTGAGTTATTTCATATGCATCAGAGGCAGCACGCTGGGCTCCTGTGTTGCAGGAGATGTTGTCATTTAAAGCGGGGATGTGCAAAACCCATAAAGTGATCAGGCATCTGGGCGCCATCCCGAGTCTGTGAAGCCCTGAGTCATGGGAAAGGAACTAGAATAAAGCCCTTGCTGTTGCAAAACTGAGAAAATGCATTTGGTACCATAAGCTACGAGGGAAAGTTAATGTTAAAAATTTGCCTCGAAGGGCGGCCATAGTGTTTCCCAGGTAGGTGAGCTGGTGATTGGTTTTGTGTAGAGAAGTCTTTCTCTTTTTATAGACTAGACACAAAGCTAGTTGACTATAAGGAAAGCAGGGTTACCTGCTGATATTTGATAGTTGAGCTAGCCTCCACTCGGAAAGTGAGTACCTAGTGATCACTGGAAAGGCCTGCAGCCGTGTTCCTGAGAAGTGGATGGCTCCAAATGCCCTTTTCTGCTTCTTTGTGCCACCACTGTCACCTCCCTGTGTGGCCTGTTCCTGGACTTCCAGATTATAAAAGCCAGAATGGAGTCCCCACCCTCGTTTGTATGTTTATAATCTTGACTAAGCCTAACCTGCATCATAAAAATCAAGGTGAGCTTCCAGCCTCTGAGCAGAACCAAAATGAAACATCAGAGAGTAAACGAATACCCGGAGTGTTTATGAGCTGCAGTGTGCTGAGGTCTCTAAGTATAGGATGTAGCTAGTGTCTCAATGGAGCATCCTAAGCTCAGAGAGTTTTAGTACTTGAGCTCTGGTCACGCAGCAAACAAGTAGCAGAATCAGAGGTCGGATCTATGTGAATGTTAAAAGCCTACTCATTTTCCTCCCCGGACTGCATCTACTTTCTGATGCAGTGCATTAATATATGTCTAAAGTGTATCTGATTAGAAGAAGCACTGTTTATAGCGTGTATTCTGCTTCTCTGTGCATTTCTTCCATTTTTGTGGCATCATTAGGGTCTGGGAGCAGTAGATAACGCAAAGCATTAGAGCCCAAATCTGCTAAAAGTTTTCTTACCAACTGCTTTTAAAAACATTACTTACAACAAAATTTAATATGTTTTGGTGAGAGGAGGCATGGACATTGAATGATTTTTGCTAGTTTGAAAAAAAAAAAAAGAGAGAGAGAAATTGGATACAAGTTCCAGAAATAGAAAATCGTGGAAATATAAGTAGTTTCACAAAATTTGAATCCAACGAAAAGAACGATAAACTTTCCATCCATTTTTGTAACAGTGTTTTTCCTACTGAAGTGGAGAATGTGGTTAGAGTCACTCAGTCAGCCCCCTTTCCCTCTAAATGTGTCATCCACTGTGAGAAAAAGGGCTATAATTAATTAAGCTGGGCAGTTAGATGGGAAAATTATCAGCATTTTGGGCCAGGATAGGGAGAGGGGCAGTAAATGAGTAACACTGTTGACCTGATTGGATGACTGTAAACATAACCTCTTTCCGCTCTCTGGTGGTTTAAAATGAAAACAAAACAAAAGTCATTCAGAAAGACCCGCTGTCCGTGGCAGAGCACAGACTCCTGAGACCACAGAATAGTAATGGAGTCTTCCTGCACTAAGTTTGTGAAGCATTTATTTAGTTCTCTGTTTATTTTAGAATCGTTGGCTTTGCATGTTAAGGGAACGTTAGACCCCTAGTGACCTGTAAAAACACAGAGTAAGGAAGGTCTCCTATGCCATAAATCATGTTTTCCCTCATCATGTCTCGCACCTTACTTCCATCCGTACATGCATTTGTGGCTCAGAGGGGTGCTTTTGCACAGGGGACGTGAGTGGGTTGTCGGTGGCTGTCACGTGAGCATAACTGGATTGTTTCCGCCCCGCCCTCTCTTGTTCCACAGAGAACTTGCAGCTTTGGTGGATTCGACCTGACAAATCGATCTCTGCATGTTGGCAGTAATAATGCTGACCCCACGGTGAGTGGACCGCAGAGGGTATGGACTGCCGTGACCTGGGGGCAAGCAGTTCCCCTTGTAGTGTCTTGGAGAGTTAATTGATTTCCAGTTTTGCTCAGTGGTTCCAAACCATATTTGCTAAGAAACTCTTGCTCCCATCTTGAAAGTGTTATGCCATTCCACACGGGACGGGTGATGACCATCCATGCCTCCCATCTCCCCGGAGCATTACTGTTCTTTAAGTAACACCCACAGATGAGTTCGGCTCCTGTGGCCTTAGTCATTTGTGCCTGTGAGCTTTCTCTTCTTACTAGTCTCAGCTGCACACAACGGGTGTGACCTGATAGAACCCTGTGGTTTGGGTATCAGTGAGCAGTCTTAGCGTAGGCTCAGTCCATGGACCTCCAAATCCTGAATGAAGGTCTTTCTCATGTGAGGTGTCCTGAAACAAGCCCAGTTTTCTTAGTATCAAAGCAAATCAGGGCCCTGATTCCCAAGGTTAATGTCTCTCAGACTTGCTTTTGGGCAGTGGTTCTCAACCTTCCTAATGCTGTGACCCTTGAATACAGTTTGTCATGTTGTGGTGACCCTCAACCATAAAATTATTTTCCTTGCTACTTCATAACTTAAATTTTGCTACTGTTATAAACTGCAATGTAAATGTCTGATATGCAGATGGTCTTAGGCAATGCCTGTGAAAGGGTCGTTGCGAACCAAAGGGGTTGCGACCCACAGGTTGAGAACTGCTTCTTTTGGGTCATGGTCAAGGTCCAGACCACTATGGTAGTGCTGCAAGTTCCCTAAAGTTCAGGCCCCAGAGGAGCAGGTAAGCTTTACATGGTTTTGCTTGCCCCATAAGTATCTTGTCTTGATACTATAAAATGAAGATTTCATGCCTTACAGTTGTAATAATCTCATGTCAGCTAAAGTACGCATCTGTGAGCTAGGAAGTGTTACAGAATTTTCTGCAAGATTTAAGCTGTTTTATCTGGATATCAAATTTTATTGATTCATAAGCCAATAATTTTATGCTGTCAGTCCTTAAAACACAACACCCCCCCCCCTTTTCTTTCTTGGGAAGGTTTCTATTTTAATGTAAAATAGGATGAGAGATGGCCACAGTCTAGCTTATTCAGGAAAAGAAATTACAGTCTTAGGAGCCGGCCACACTGAGTGTTATTTGCAGTCACATGCTGTCCTCACGCCCAGCTCCTGCCCTGGAGGACCCTCCCTTCTCCCCGACTGCTGGGGTTACCTGAACATTGGTTTCTCAAAATCTCTTTTCACTAATGAAATGCAGCCCCCTCAAGTGTTTTGAAATGGTAGAGGGGGAAAACCCACATAATTGCAAAAGCATGTACTAAGATTAAATAAAATAAAAAGTGTCTCAAGCCCCAGTATAAACAGACAAACAAAATACCTCTCCATAGGATTTAATTTCTAATCGCAAAGATAAATAACAGCCTTGAGTTAGCAGAAGAAAAATGTGAAGATCCCCGGGAATGCTAATATTTTTCTGAGGTCTAGGACATTAGTAGTTTGAGTAATGGAACTGGTTTCTAGCCTTTATCTTCTGAGACTAATGGTATTTTCACTCTGTTTTTCAGGGTAAAGAGGGAGATTTTGTGTACAAAGAAGTAATCAAATCGCCTACTGCCTCCCGCATCTCTCTGGGGAAAAAGGTGAAATCAGTGAAAGAGACGATGAAGAAGAGGATGTCTAAAAAGTACAGCAGCCCTGTCTCCGAGCAGGTACGTGGCCATCTTGCTGAGACCCTGCTTCTTACCGAGGATGGTCCACCGAGGCTAGTGAACGGCACTATGAATGTGTGTTCCTTGGCATTCACCAGCCGCTAGACCAGGCTGTATTTGTGTAGAAAAAGCAGGCAGTTCAAGAAACATTTGTTAAACGCCTAGGGCTGTCCAGACATTGTTCTTGGTGCTGGGAATAAAAAAGCACTGTATATTAGTGACTCTTTCTGCTGTGTCAAAATACTGGGCAGAGGTGACTTAAGGAAGGAAGAGAGGGTTTATTTTAACCCATAGCTTCCAGATACAGTGCATCATGGCAGGAGAGTAGCGACTTGAACCATTCGGTCACTTTGGAGCCACAGGCAAGGAGTAGACAAATGAATACTGCCGCTCAGCATTCTTTCCTTTGTATGCAGTCCAGGACACCCAGCCCGTGGAATGATCCCACTCACATTTCGGTTAGGTCTTTTTCACCTCAGTTAATCTAATCTAGAAAACCCACCACAGACATGGTGGAGATTCAATTCCAAGCTGATTCTAAATGCTATCGATTCTAAATGTTATCACAAGCAGACCTTCTATATCTGGAGAAAAGGCGGCAAAGCCACATTAAAAAAGGAAAAAAAAAAAATTTCATCAGTGCGGTAAGCACTATAGTCTAAACCTGGTGAATACATTCAAGCACAAGGTTGGGGTTGGGGGTTCTTTTCTAGAATACCCTTGTTATCAATTATCTATCACTGCATGCCTCCTTAAAGTACCCTTCGGAGTTAGAGAGATGGCTCAGTGGTTAGGAGCACTTGCTGCTCTTGCAAAGGTCTCAGGTGTGGTTCCCAGCACCTGCATGGTGGCTCACACAAGTCTGCAACTCCAGTTCCAGGGAATCCGCTGCCCTCTTCTGCAGGCGTTAGGCACACATGTCGTGCACATACAGACATGTAGGCAAACACTCATACATCAAAAATAAAAAAATAAGTAAATTTTTTTAAGTTTTCTTGGTCAGCTGACTTTTCAGATGCAGGATATATTGTTCTAGAAGTATGTAACAAGTCTGAAGAGTTTTACAAAATGGCTTCTGGGTACTAAACTGCAACAGTCATGTGGGATTTTATTTGGGGCGACACTAGAATGCTGTCTCACTTGCCAGCACTATATGTAGTCAGTAGGGTATCACACTGATGTCTCTCTAGAGAAAAAGTTCCATCATTAGAGACACATCCAGTTTCTGCCTTAATTGCACATGTGGAAGGAAGAACACCCAGAGGTCTGAACTTTGAGATATTTTTGACCTTTGATTTCAAAACCTCCTCCTCTGGCACCTTTGTGGTACTCATTTTGTAGCCTGTTAAAATACCTTCTCATGAGCTGATGATAGCCTGCTTGAAACGCCCAAAGACTGCTGCTCTTGCTAGCCTGTAAAACCAGCTGGGAGAGCAGGCATTTTTTGCTCAGCTGCTGCCCCCTGGTGGCTGACCACCAACATCTTCTACCAGTCACTCTCAACAATTAATATAAATAGAAACACGAGCTTGTCAGTTGTTTCCAAGGGATATACTTTTTCTTAGTGCCCTCTGATTGTACTTCTGTTATATTATAGTAGATCGTACTTCTATTATATTAGGAGTAGATTGAACTCAACCTACATTTGAGGCCTAGCTTGCTACTGGGCCATTGAGTGTACCGAGTACTAAGCTGTTAGCTGTTTTTATATATGGTAGACGGGCTTTTTTCCAAGAAATTTTAAGAATATCTGTTTGAACTTGAAAAAGAATTTTGGCTGTTTAATAAACAGTACTATTGGCTACATAGTTAAAGGCAAACAAAGATACAGGCTTAAAGAGAAAATATTGTATATAGGATCAAGTGTAGGTAGACATCGAGTTGACTGATGAAGCTGAGGACTGAATTGCCAAGGATTATAAAGCATTACCCGTCTACCCAGGAAACTCAGTTCTGTTGAAACTATTTCAGGACTCAGGGCTTGATGGAATGCCCGGCTCCCCTGCCTCAGTGAAGCCTGACTCTGAACACGCGGACAAGCCCAAGCTCAAAGCTGGAGGATCTGTCGAAAGCCTTAGGAGTTCTCTGAGTGGCCAGAGCTCAATGAGTATGTATCTGTAATGTTTTGTGATTTCTTCTTGGCGTTACAGTCAGGCATTCATTTGAGCCTCAAGTTAAGGCAAGTTAAAGATGACTTAGGCCAAGCGAGTATCTAACCTTAGGGTACTCTTATATATTTGTCCAACCATGGTGCAAATGAGGAATGTTTAATTTTGATTGCTGAAGATAGGAAATGTACCTCTGACAAAGGATCTAGAGCAGCGGTTCTCAACTTGTGGGTCGAAAGACCCTTTCACCGGGGTCGCTTGCATATCAGACCACTTGCATATCAGATATTTACATTACGATTCACAACAGTAGCAAAATTACAGTTATGAATTAGCAGAAAAAATAATTTTCTGGTTGGGGAATCACCACAACGTGACGAACTGTATTTAAGGGTCACAAGATTAGGAAGGCTGAGAGGATAAACCAAAGGTCATGAAGATGACCAATAAATAAGCAGATCTGAGCAAGGGATAGAAATTCTAAATGTCTCTGGTAGCAAATATGACTAAGCTGCCCCAGGACCAAAGATGGCTGGTACTGGCTGAACGGTGAGGAGGAAGAGGTGAAATGTAAACCCAGCACTTTAAGTTCTCTCCCTCGAGCAAGCTTCTTTACCTCTAGGTTTGTTTCCTCCTCTGCAGCACATGGAAGAAATGATGTACTGTACAAATGAGTTCTATGGGCAGAGGCCAGGACCTAGCACGCGCCATTCTCCCCTGGGGAATCTCAGTGTCCTAAGGATTCCTGTCATGAGGATAAGATGCCAGGAGTCTCCTGAGAAGTTAGGCACTTGATTAGGATAAGTCAAAAGACTCAGCGCCTAGGCCCTCCTGCTGTGGTCCTTTTGTAATGCTTGAGGCTCCTAGCTTCCCTTCCTGAGCCTTTCCTAATACACAGCACTATAGTGCCTGAATGTATCCCCTGTTCTTCCGGTTCCCCCTGCACAGGTGGTCAGACTGTGAGTACCACCGATTCCTCCACCAGCAACAGGGAAAGTGTCAAGTCAGAAGATGGTGATGATGAAGAGCCGCCCTACCGGGGTCCCTTCTGTGGGCGTGCCCGCGTACACACTGACTTCACCCCAAGTCCCTATGACACAGACTCTCTGAAGCTCAAGGTAGGCTTGTCTCTGGTCTTGGGCACCAAACCCAGGGCCTCTTATCTTTTGGAAATATTTCCTCTCTTCCTTACCATTGGATGCTGTGCTCTTACCATACAGACTAGACCATGTTTTGGCCTCCTTGACTATCCTGGTCTTTATAGTGAAAATAAAATACAACCAGACGGTGGTCAATGGTGGGGATGCAGTGCATTGCCTCTCTGTTGCAACCAATTCCTTCTCTGGCCCTATCTATCCTTTGACCCCAGCATCTTTCTAGAACTCCCATGCTCCTCCTTTTCTGCTTCCTCTATCCCAAGGGAATAACTGCTCTGAATATGTACAGAGATGTTTATGTGGGACCTAAAGATACAATTGGACGTAGTGTAGGAAACGGCCACAGGTGAGGGGACACCCCCTTGTGTCTAGCGGCAAGCTCTTTCTTTCCCAGGAGTAGGATGCTGTTCCAAGAGCCAAGGTAGGGAAACTGACTGAGAGCATGGGTGACATCCAGGCCCACCTGACTCTGCAGAATGTTGTGGCCTGGGGTCAACATGGGATTTGGCACAGTTAGAAGTGCTCTGTCTGCCCTGTGCCAAACTCCCAGTCATATCCTGTCTCAGTCATTCAGAATGGTGACCTGTGGGACTGGGGTGATGGCTCAGTCAGTAACATGCTTGCTGCCCAAGCATGAAGATTTAAGTTCATATCCCGTGTAAAAGCTAGTGTGTGCCCCTGTAAGCCCGATGCTGTGGGTGTAGGGACAGGTGGATTAATCCCTGGAGCTCATTGGCCAGTCAGTCTAGCAGGTGATGGACTCTAGGTTCAGTGAGAGTCTCCAAAATAAGATGGAGTGCAATGGAGAAAACCACTGGACATCTACCTCTGGTCTCCATATGCACACGTGTACACACCTACACCAGCATGTATATGTGGCACCTCCACATAAATGCACACAGAGTTAGGAAGGCAGGGAGGAAGGAAGCCAACTTCTGAGACTCTAATCCCGATTTCGTAGCATTTTCCAACCTATCTGAATGATGTCATTGATTGTACTCAGACTCGCACCTGATGGAAAGATCTTTGTTCCCTGACCACAGAAAGGAGATATCATTGATATAATCAGCAAACCACCCATGGGTACCTGGATGGGTCTGTTGAACAACAAAGTCGGCACGTTCAAGTTCATCTATGTGGATGTGCTAAATGAGGAAGAGGAGAAGCCCAGGCGCCCCACCAGGAGGAGGAGGAAGGGAAGACCACCCCAGCCGAAGTCCGTGGAGGATCTTCTGGATCGGATCAACCTGAAAGTCAGTCACTTGTCACTCTTGTCATACACGTGTCCTTGTTGCCCTATCCTCTTCTCAGACTGGGCGAGTGATCTATGTCACCTAGCAAGTGTGACCTGTTAACACAATGAGTATTCTATGAGAATAGTTACCAATACTCTAGTGCTGTCCTTGACCTCTATTAAGGATGATAGGACAGCATCAGCCCTAGACCAAGGGGAACTTTGAACAAAACAAGTTACCTCATGGGACCATGAGACACCCACCTTCTTACCTCTCCTTTGCTGTAACTCCCAGGTTTTCTAGAAGAGAATGTCTACAGTGGTAGATTCTGGTTTTCAACTTGTAAGACATTGTAAGACATTCCGGAGAAATTCATAGGGTTTGCTAAGTCAGACTTTAATAAGCCCTCTAACGGTAGAAGTGGTCTTCACTGTGGGCCATGGGGTGATAAAGGAATTAGTCTGTATCCAGGGCACAATGGCAGTGACAGCAAGTAGGGTCTACCCCAGTGTTCGGTGGATATCATTAGGGAGTGAACCCATGCACCCTTCTCTCCCTACAAAGCTGGAAGACTGTGAATATGTTGCAAATGATATGCATCTTTTGATGAGTATGAAAATGCATAAAAATGACTGTGGGGAAAAGCCTGAGGGGGCCGGGGCTAGTTGTTGGACATGCATCATCACATGGCTGGGCCACAGACTCACGCTGGTCTTCTTGCTCTGCCTCGCAGGAGCACATGCCCACCTTCCTGTTCAACGGTTACGAAGACCTGGACACCTTCAAGCTCCTGGAGGAAGAGGACTTGGATGAATTAAATATCAGGGACCCAGAACACAGAGCAGTTCTCTTGACGGCGGTGGAGCTGTTACAGGAATACGACAGTAAGCCCTTACAGGCACGCGCGCGCGCGCACACACACACACACACACACACACTACTAACTGAACAGCATCAGCATCATTATGATTATTGTTGTCACCAACAGGCCTCAAATAAGCTGTCACCATGTGCTTAGGGCCCCCGGAGTCACTCAGTTGGTCTTGGTTTTTTTTTTCCAACGCCACAGTTTAATTTCATACTATAACAAAACAGTTCACAGGCCAGACAGTCCTGCTAGTGGGGTGCAAAAAGAATGTAACTACAGGGGCTTTTATAGAATCTTGTAAGCTCCACCTTGTTCCCGTTGGAATGTGCATCCTTGAGCAGGTCATTAAGGATCCCTAGGTTAAAAAAAAGAAAAAAGGCTGACCACCCGGGAGTCTCTTGTCCATCCAAGGGTTAATTATTTTCTGAAGCATGAATTGTTTTTTCTTTTTCTTTCTTTCTTTCTTTCTTTCTTTCCTTCCTTCCTTCCTTCCTTCCTTCCTTCTTCCTTCCTTCCTTTCTTTCTTTCTTTCTTTCTTTCTTTCTTTCTTTCTTTCTTTTGTTAACTGAATAGGTGTGTTAGTGAATAAGTAAACCCATCAGTTTCCATTAAAGAAGGAAATGTCTCTCTGATGTGAGTCTGTGGAGAAGGGACTCCCATATTAAATATGAGAGCTTATTTTTACACTCTGTGAACAGAATTCAGCGAGTTCACAGTGTTTTATTTCACCCATTGCTATTTCTCTGATAAGGAAGGCTTATCTTGTTCTTTATTCTTCTGTCTGACATGGAAAAAAATCTTAAAATTATCCATCATAGAGGAAGTATCCTTTCCAGTTCTTGCATTCAAGTGTATTTTCTTTATGTGTTCTGCTTACAGGGTATCAGTAGCTAATAGATTTCTGTTACTGAAAGACATACCGAAACCATGGTTAATGGTGGAGGAAATTTACACATTATAAATGGCCCCCAACTTAGGAGTTTCTTGCTTTTCTGATGCCAAGCAATACGCAGTCAACAGAAACTATAGTTTGAATTTTGGATCCTATTCTTTTCCTGAGCGAGCGCTATGCAACCTGCACACTTACAATGCTGGGAAATAGCAGTGAGCTGGAACTCCAGGTCAGCCCCGAGACCATGATGGGCAGCAGCTAACACTCTGCAGTGTCCCAGGTTGCTGAGTAGAATGTTCAGTGAATTAGTGGTATTAAGTGCATTTTCACTTATGATATCTGAGCACACTATTGTAAACTGAGGATCATTTGTATTTACTGGATGCACAAGCAATTGTGTCAGTAAATTCACTCTTTAAATTAACTGGTAACATAAAGGAATGCTATCCATACAAGTCTGAACCTTAGTTGTGGCGGTTAATATCAGCTCAGTGTCGCTGAGATCACTTAGGAGACAAGCCTTTGGACACATCTGCAAGGAAATTAAATAGAATAAATTAGCTTTGGGGAATGCTTCTGAAGGATTGCGTAGATGAGGTTCATTGGGGTGGAAAGACCCACCTTTGCTGCGGGTGTCATCATTGCATAGGCTGGGGTCCTGGACTACGGAAAGAGAATATGAATGGTGCATTGCCATCCATATCTCTCTGTGAATGTCACGTGACCCGTGAATGCCATGTCTCAAGCACCCACAGCCACGATTGCCCCACCAGGATGGACTTTACCCTAAAACCCTTTTTCCTAATAAATCCTTAAGCTGCTTTTGTCAGGACATTTGTCATAGCATCATAAAAATCAGTTAATATACGATGGAAATAGGCAGCCTTCGGGACTAGATTTGGAGGGTGCTGCATTACCTGCTGTGGTATCTGTGGCCAGGTCTCTGCAGGATGTGATTCTCTAGAGATGCCCTGGGGTCCCTGGCCAGGTTGTGTGTAAACAGCCTGCATAGGAACTGGTGTGGCTGACCTGTTCCATCAATATGAATTAATGTCCAACCATCTGTTCTTCTGTACCACATCTGCTCTGTATTATATATCGTTTGCTCTTCCGCAACCATGGAGGACAGCTGGCTTATATACATCATCCCTTACATTTCCTGTTCGATTTAAACGTCGGAAGAGCAAAGCTTCATCCTGAGAATAGGCAGGGATCTGAGCCTGGTTTGACATAACACATTGGCTCAGACCCATTGTCCTAGGCTCACATCCTAAGATTTGTACCAGAATCACTTTATAGGATATCTTTATCCATCATGATGCTAACTTGGAAAGTTCAGGCAGACTCCTTGTCTCTTCAGAAGTCTTCATTGGGTCTATGCATTTTCAATGTTTGGAATTTCTCTGATACATAAAATGGTATTTCCTTTTATTGGTCTTGAAGCAAAGGCTTCGGCCTCAGAGGTTCTAATTAGTGCTGAGAGGCCACATCCAGATGTCGCCTGGTGATGTAAGACTTTCCATCCGATGCAGTTAAATTCATTGCATTTAAGAAACCCTCCCTCCAAGCACCTCAGTAACTTGGGAAAACACGGTCGTGTCCTGCCAAACTCAGTTTGTATGCTGTTGAGGGATAGAGATCTAGTCGTGTTCTTGAAGATATGTGAGAACATCTTAAAGTTTTCTAGCTCGCTTTTCTATGGGAAACAGTAAGTACATCTCCAGAATCGCTTGGAAGCCAAACCTGTGTGTCCCAAGAGATGAGGAAAGATGGCCTGAAGACAACCTTCCATTTGGAAAAGATGTTCAGCTCACTCTTCCTTACAGTCTTTTAGGTCCTCTAAATGAAAACACCCTTAAATTTGTTTACCTTTAAAAAAAAAAAAAACTTAGTAAAATACATACACCGTAGAATTTGCCATCTTAACCACTGTTTTATGCACTCTCTATAGAAACAATTCTTTGAGGCTGGCCATGGTGGCTCACACCTGGAATCTCAGCTTCCTGTTTCCTAGGAAAGTAAGCATTGAAGCCAGTGTACCAGGATTACTGAAAGTTCCAGGCTAGCCTAGGCTACAGAGATAGAGAGAGAGAGAGAGAGAGAGAGAGAGAGATCCTGACTCAAAAGAAGGGGGAGGGGGAGGTTCTTTTTTTTACAAGACTTAAAAATCAGAAATTATTTGAAATATGTAGGAAACACAGAGAAAAATAAAAAAATGTGTGTACAAGCACTTCCTGAAATCAGTGCAAGTGTGCATCGTGCCAAATAGGAAATAGTGTAAGCCCTTTGAAGAGGCCTCTCCCTGAGAATCCAATTCCTCTCCCTACCCACACCCCAAAAACAAACAAACTGCTTTCTAGAAGGTGCTGTGCGTCCCGATGTGCCATTGCCGATGATGTTTGAGGATCTTGGTGTCTTAGTATATTCTGCTCGTGTGCACTCTCACGTGTGTGCGTGGAGAAGGGGAGCGCGTTAGACCAAGCAGAATCCCTTCAGGCCTGTGAACGGGATTTCAGCCTTTTTGTTTTTATTTGACTGACAATCGGCTTCTTCCTCCTGGTCCTGTCTTTTCTTTGTTGGCACTGATGCTAGTAAGTGTAGGAGGAAAAATTCTAGACATGTAAGCGTCACCTCCCTCCCCGGTAAAGACGGTGACTCTAACCCCTTGTCATGTGTGTCCCACGTGACTGCAAATTGGACTCCCATGGTTCTCAGGCATGGGAGAGAGCCTTTCCTTTTCTGTAAGGACAGGGTTCTGTAGTGCCTGGACAGGCTGGGGTCCCGGGATGCATTTCTGCATGCGCCAGGGATCACGTTTTCCTCTTGTCTGTACTAGTCAGCACTCCGCAGTCTGCTCCGCTGCTCTGGCACACTGAACTGTTGGCACCAGGGACCGATGAGAGAGCGATCCCTCTTCCTGGGACAGCTCAAAGCCCTCTTTTACAAGTATCAGTTGGTTTTTTTTTTTTTCCTAAATAGCATGCTAGGCAAGAACAAAAGCCAATCCAAACCCACAGGCTCTTCCACAGGATGAGGACATCACTGTAGAATGTTCCAGTTTGGGCTTGTTTTGTGGGGAGGGGTAGTATTTGCTCGTGTGCTCCTAATTTGTTAATTTCTCACTAATCATTTGATAATTAGCACTCTCTGGGGCTACAATTTAAGGATGTGTTCTGACATCCTCTTTGACATCATACTTGTTATGGGATGCTTTCACTTTGAGAAATGCAAACAGGAAGCGGCCAGAGGCTGGTGGGAACACACCAGCACATATTCATCACCACATGTTTGTTTTGATGATCTGAGCAAAGGCATCATATTTCTAGTTTATCGTTTCATTTATTTCTCTCTTTGTGTGTGTGTGTGTGTGTGTGTGTGTGTGTGTGTGTGTGTGTGTGGTTGGGGTGGGCACGTGGGAGGCAAAAAGGGAAAGAAAAATAAATTAAAGCCATTTGTCTTTGCAACTGGCTATTTTATGTAGAAATGTTCTCTTGGTTTCCGTTTTGTGTGACCAAGTGCTTTCTGGACATAATTATCTGAAGATGCTCTGTGTGGAACCGCAGTGTCCTGAGCTCCCTCTCTCTCTATAGGAAACACAGAGTGGTGCTGCCTGGCAATTGAATGCTCACATGGTTCCGCATGGGATTTACTCCAGGGAGACTCCCTAAAGCAGCATAGCTAACTTGTCTCCTGTTTTTCCCCCTCCCCTTACTGGGGTCCGACTCATAAATGATGCTGCTTCTTTTTGGATGGATTGCTTGAGCTGGGGCTGCTCCATTTGCACTGGTCGGCTACTATGCTTGCCAGTCAGAGCGTCTCCTGAGCACTTGTCACCCTGGATGCAGGGACTAGAAATGCTGGTCCAAGGCAGAGGGAGAAGGGTCAAAAAGAAAGGAAACCTTCAACACTCTAAAAGACGAAAGATCTGTTCCTCCTCTTGTCGGGGTGTGTTCCTCTCTCACCAGCCTCCCTCCGGTTGAGGTGGTACAACAGGCGAGCGTATTGTTACCTCGGACTAACAATATTCCCCAATGCTAATAGAGCAATATTTCGTTTGACACTTTCATATAAGCTCCCAAATGTAGAGAGCCTATAAGATAAATGACTCGAGGTGCAAGTCTTCCAGGTGTCTGAAAAACACCTGACCCTATCCACCTTGTAAAAGCCACACCCTCTCATCCTACTTCTGACTGATAGCGCCTGCCGTCACTCGGCGGTGCCCTGCTCCTTGCCAGTACCGCACTCTGTACTTCTCCTCTTCCTGCGGCTCCAGTCTGCCTCTGTTCCGGTAGCTCTGGAGGCATCAGCATATTTCAACTCTCTCTCTCTCTCTCTCTC
This sequence comes from Cricetomys ansorgei, assembly GCA_026225945.1. Classification (NCBI taxonomy): domain Eukaryota; kingdom Metazoa; phylum Chordata; class Mammalia; order Rodentia; family Nesomyidae; genus Cricetomys; species Cricetomys ansorgei. Next base: position 9,466,292 of record JAMJFZ010000191.1, on the reverse strand, counting down.
TCCCTCTCTCTCTCTTTCTCTCTCTCTCTCTCTCCAAATTTACTTTCACATGGTGACTACATTCCATGAAAGAGAAGTGTTCTGATTCCATTCGTTCATTTTTATTTTAGTTAGGCTTAAACACGTGTGTCAGTAGCAAAGGATTAAAATCTGCCTGACTTTGGGGCTCTTCGTGATACCACGCTATGTATTCACATCCAGGCAACAGTGACCAGTCTGGATCTCAGGAGAAGCTACTAATGGACAGCCAAGGCCGGAGTGGGTGTTCTCCACGAGACTCCGGATGCTACGAAAGCAGCGAGAACTTGGAAAATGGTAATATTGGCTCAGACCACCAGAACTTGACTCGACGATTCCCTATGAGTGTGTAACTCCTGTCTCCAAAGGCTCAGTTCTCCTAGGGCTATGAAGGGCTATGATGATCTTTCCATTTCTGGGCTCATCTTCCACTACTCCTCAGTTAACCTCTGTGTTTATTCTTCCCGGCTGCTATGTGAAGTTTATAAATTCTGTCTGAAACACCTGCAGCCATAAAACCTAAATCGTGTGTCTCCTGTGCCCTGTTCTTCACATAGTAACCACCAGCATCTCAGTGTTGAGAATGATTAGGCCCACAAAGAAGATAGTTTACCAGATAGACCATCCATCACGTACACCCCAGCAGCCTTGTCTTATGTGTTGTAGCCCCACAGCCTGATTCCAGAGGCAATTACCCCTAGCGAGGGTGACTAGAAGGCCCGTGTCTTACTTGCGGTTTCTCTCCCTTAACAGTTGGGAAGCAGTCAATACGAAACTCCTAAGGCCTCCTCCAGACAGAACCAGAGTCTTAAGCAGAGTGAGGCCGAAAGGGTAAATGGCCTAGCCGATGACTCTGTGGTTTCCTGTTGTGTCCCCAAATTCCCATCATTACAAGATGAGAAACGAGTGAAGGACCCATATGACCTATATCTCTGTTGAACACTTGAAGACTATAGCGAAAAATACCCGGGTTTCATAGCTTTTAACGGTATTGGGATTCCCATCTGGTAGTATTGCAAGTTAGGCTGCTTATTAGCATGTTTACTGAAGCCAACAATCTTAAACTGTAGGTTGCCATTTGTTAGTGGATTGTGAAGTCAGTTTAGTGACTCGTGGATAATAGTTTCCTAGGACACAATAGAAAGTAGCAGCACACTCCATAAGAGGTAAGGCTTAGTGGCATTAGTGGCATTACTATTACCTTTTTTTCAGGTGTGTGTATTGGATGGTGAACATAAAATATGTTTGTTAATGTAAATCATGACTAAAAACAAATAGTATAGAGACTTATTTTGGCCACCCAAGCTAGTTCTAAGATAAGGCAAATAAATGCCTGGGTTAAAATTCTAATGAGGAGCTACTCCCAGTTACCAACCACACTATACTCTTAGAGTAATCTTCGAATCTCTATCCTGGGCATCTTGCCTACCTCACAGTGATGCCAATTCTGATAAGCATCTTGGGAACTTAAAAAATTACCCATAAGCTCTGCTACCCAGAATGTTCTATCAGTTTGGGAAGATACCAGGTCCCCTGATGCTTAACATTTAGATAGCCTTGGTCAAAATGCAATGCAAAACCCATTCAGGAGCCCAGCACAGTGCCATTTTTAGCAAACACCAAATCCTTGGGTAGGTTTGGAAGGCGTTCTTTTTTCCTTCTTTTTTGTTAATAACTTTTCTATAGCTGAAGCAGTCTGATAAATTAACCCCAACTGTGCCAGATTGGTAAATCAAGAAAGATAGCACTGCCAAAGAGTTTAATGCCCAGAAGAATTCAGGTATGCCTTTTGAAGAGCTGGATTCAATAAACTGGTGAGCCATGTTCTTTCTGTATGAATGTGAAGCTGGTGTTGATACATATGGTTTATATTGGGAGGTAATAAGAGAAGAAAACGTATTACTAAGGTTTGTGCTCAATGAATTTTAAAAGTTTTCTATTTCAACTTATTTTTAATCTTTCATATGATGTGCTCTCTGAAGTATTTCCCTTTTCCACTTAGCTTTGGTGATTCCTCTGATAATGAGAAATGGGACTGTAGCCAGTGCAGTAGTAACAGTAACAGTAACAGTAACAGTACAGCCAATACCTCCACGTATCAACAGAATAACAACCTATTAAGAAGCGCAAGTGTGTTGCAGTTGATTAGTGTGGAAATCCGAGTGGGTCAGGGTTTGCTGTCTGAACTTCTTCAGAGGACGCTTACCACTTGGCCAGGTCTCTGCTTTGCAGGATATAAAATATTTCATATGCTGATTTGTATCTTATCTGAAAGGATGGCATCATTAATAAACAGTCCAATTGAGGAGAGCACTGTCCTTATCTACCAGCCTTAGGGTCTGCAGTTAGGCTTGGCATGAAACACTTCATATTATCAGTGTGAGGCTAGAGTGAGCCGAATAGAAAGCTGTGAAATCGTGGAAGGAAACTTCTCCCTGCTGATGAAGGCCAAACCACTTGTAATGTTAGCGCCCCAGGACTTTTCTTTCTGTTCCATTTCTTTCATCTATACAGCCTCACAGAGAGATTTTTTTTTTTTTAAATCAAAGAGCGCCTTCCGTTTGCCCTGAAGTAGCTATTTCCCTTATTGAGTGGGCGCCATCCAACTCATTTTCCTACTCTCCCCATCAAATTGGTCCACAGCCTGATTCTTCCCTGCTGTATTTTTTTGTGTATTACACTGAAAGAGTGATATTGCTTAATGGGGAGAGGCAGAATCCTAAATTAAAACACTGAATTTAGGATGTTTACTGAACAATAGGTTGGGAGGGGGAACTCCTATTAATAACGTACTAGCTTCTCAGAGATTAGACACAACCATTTCTTTGTACCTTCCAAGCCTGATGAAGATTTGTGTGGTTTTTTGTTTTTTGTTTTTTCATCTTTTTCTAGATTAACATAATCACGTGGCTCAGCTATTCTATTACCTGGATTAATAGGTTTATCAGACCAGCTACTAGGGACACAACAGATGTGTTATTAACATAAGAGAAGACAAAGCACCCTTAGTATATGTGTGTATGCCTGTGCCTACATACATGCCTACAGAATCACAGCATGTTCCCAGTAGAGATTGTCACACAGCAGCTGCCACAGTAAAAGTAAATCAAGAGTTATCAAATTAGTGGGTTATGTCTGGCTGATAGTTCAGCCAGCAAACTGACGATTCATTTTAACCAGGATGGTTGTCACACTTAGAAGCATCCGAGTGAGTATTTTGTAGATGATCTTGGGCAAAGCACGCCCTTCAACTTGTTTACTGCTCTGTATCCAGGTTGCCTCGTTTCCGGGTAAATTTATTCAAGTAGAGCAGCTTCAAGGAAAGAATGATTTGAGAGTTTTGTTTTGATCATGGGTACCATTCATGGAACCCGTTCTAAGGAATCAGTTCAGAAAGTCATAGCCACAAAACAGAAATCTTATGGTTTGATTTCTGAATAGGGTATGCATAACCAGTCAGCCTTCTGTACTGAATACAGCTTGGAATAGACATTAACCTAGCCTTCCCTTTCTGCTGACGCAGCATTTCCTTTCCACGTAACTGATTACTTTCAGTCTATGTAAGCACCATAATAAGACTAGAATTCTTTATAATAAATAAAAAACAGCTCCCTAATCACACTACACTTTTCAGTGTCCTGAGTGATGGTTTTGTTGATACAGGAATTAGGTCCCATAGCCCGTGTTTGTACATGAGTTTCATTGACTTTAAAGCGTGATTGTAAAAATATCTCCTTCTCTCACAGGTAAAACTCAAAAACCCAGCGTTCTGTCTACCAAGTCATCCACGGATTCCAACTTAAAGTCTTTCAACAGGAGTCAGCCAGGCAACTACCCGACATTGCCTTTAACAAAATCAGTGGAGGGACACAAGCAGGCAGACGAGGGCAAGCTGGGACGAGGTCTAGCCTCGGACACTACCAAGCCTTGTGATATGCCCTATGTGACTGGTTTGAATAAAAACCGAAGAAGCCTCCCGGTCTCCATCTGTCGCAGCTGTGAAACCCTGGAGGATCCCCAGACAGTGGAAAGTTGGCCCCGATCCCATTCCCTGGATGACCTTCAGGGAGAGGCTGATGCTGGCAAGGATGTGCCTACAGAGGTGCAGGAAGCCTGTCCTCGGAATGTACCAGAAGTGCCACAGAAGACATCTGCCTGCTCCTCCGAGGCTCTGTCCCGAGGCCGAGATCCCACTGCGGAAGATGCAACACTGCTGACCCAAAGCAAGAGATTTTCTGACCCCCCGAAAATGATGGCTAAGAAACTGGATGGCTCCACTGTGGCCTCCAACCTTGGCATTTCGCCTCCTCAGTGTGTATCCAGAAATTTTGAGGCTCAGCCTCCAGTTAAACCTGGCTTAACAAGGACATCTCTTGAGGGTCTCAGAAAAGGACATGATCACCATCCCCTGGGCACCAGAGAAGGAGTAGATGGGGAGCAGAGCGCCCCTGAGACCAGGACGCAGCCCAGACATCCGTCGCAGCCTCCGCCTGTGCCCGCCAAGAAGAGCCGAGAGCGATTGGCCAATGGCCTGCACCTGGTCCCTGGCCCGGAGGCTCCCACCCTGCCGCTGAAGAAGGCTAGCCCCTCCAGCCCTTGTGACTGCCCCTCTCCCCGGGAGCCCAGAACTCCCTCGGGGACTGAACCAGGCAGCCCAGCCTGCTCGAGACCTCCACCCTGGCTGGCGGAGCTGCCCGAGAGCACCAGCCTGCAGGAGCATGGTGTGAAGCTGGGCCCAGTGCTGAGCAGGAAGGTTTCCTGCGTCCGTGGTGTGGATCTCGAGATGCTCACAGAGAACAAACTGCAGGCTGAGGGCATTGATCTCACTGAGGAACCCTACTCTGATAAGGTACCCCAGGCCTCAGGGCTTCTGACTATTGATTTTCTCAGATGAGAACCAGGTTGAGGAGGCCACGGCCACATGGCTCCCTCTCTGCCTTGGCCTCTGATTTGAAAGTACAACTCCCCAGCCCTGGATTGAATACAAACACAGCTTTGTGGTTTTCTTTCCTCTTACTTGGTTTTCCTTTTTGATTGCTGTGCTTTGCAGGGAGCGTGATCAGTACCAGAACTGGCTCCTGATGGGACAGTGTAATGGGCAAGAGAGACCCGGATATAGGGTGCATATTCCCACAGCAGTTTGTGTGTTCATTTCTGTGTAGTTCAACTGGGGTTTCAAATAACTTGCGATATCTACTCGTAGATTGTTGTCAGCAGATACAGTTAATGTGAACATACATAGGAAAACTGTAGAGCACTTACAGTTCAGCTGCACTACAGCAATTAGACAATTATCTACGCATAATAGGGATGGGGGCGTAATATGAAAACCCCTGATGCACTAAAAACATGTCTATAATGCAATACGGTTCCCATTTGAAAAGAAAGAAGGAAAAGGCTACCATCACCAAAGCGACTTTGAAGACAAATCACTGATAGCACAGGTGGAGGTACTTTTCCTCTGGAAATGCATCTTCTGTTATAATGTGTTCCCAAGAGTCCTTGCTATTAAGTTCTTATGATCACGAACATTCCTCCTAAGAACATTTCCCCTTTCTCTCGTCCCCTTCTTTGATGTGTCACAACTGTGTACTTTGAAGGGAAGTGACTGCATACTTTGAAGGGAAAAAGAGAGAGTAAAACAGTACAGTAAATGTGGCCTGGTGACAAGATGGTATAATTCTCAGATGAAGGGCAAATAGTACCCGTAATGGTTTGGCTTTCTACAGGTTAGGGGACCCTGTTCAACAACACTAAGGAACTGAATTTTGTAAGATGAGTTTAAGGCATTGGCCTGAAAAAACACAGGATTGTGTTGTCTCAATGATGGTTTGAAATATTTCTTTACAGTGTATTGGTGCTTGGAAGCTGAGGCCGTGTGCAAACTCCTTTTCAGGCATCCATCCGATACCAAAAGGGATATGTTCCTTTTGAGCTAAAACTCTTGGTGGTGTTTTCTGATAGATAAGCCTTATGTTTGTTGTATCTTAGGTGGGGGGACGTCTGTACCGCCATTCATGCTGCATTTCTCTTTGCCCCGGTAGCACGGCCGTTGCGGGATTCCCGAAGCCCTGGTGCAGAGATACGCAGAGGACTTAGATCAGCCCGAGAGGGATGTTGCCACCAATATGGACCAGATCCGAGTGAAGCTGCTTCGGAAGCAGCATCGCATGGCGGTGAGAAGTCCACATTCTTGGGGGAATGCGTAGCTTTCTCTAGTACATTTAGGTACAAGCCCAGCGGCTGACAAGTGTTAATGGGACAAGGGCTTTGCTAGAGCCCTGGGAAAAAGCACCTAGGGCTAATACAATACGGTGAGCCGAGATTTTTATTTTGATTTTGGGGGCCTTATACATGCTAGGAAAGGACTCTACCACTGAACCACTCTACCAGCCCTTCATTTTATTTACTTATTTTTTGAGACATGGTCTTACTGTATAGTCCAGGCTAGCCTTCAGTTTGTGATCTTCCAGCCTCTGCGTCTTGAATGCTGGGATTGCAGACATCATGTTATCGTGCTCAGGCAAAGACCGTTTTAGAAAGACAAGAAGGGAAGTTCATCATACCACAGCATTATGAACACCTGTTTTTAAAATCCATACATGGGACACTAAAGTTTTAGTTAAATAAGAGGGGCACGTTCAGAAGGTCTGCGTGCACCCCGTGAAGACTGTAGGTGAGAACAGCGTGTTGTGTACTGGAAGATGCTGAGGCAGTAGACTTTATCCTTATCACATGAAGGGAAGAGTGTGTGAAGTAATGAAGTAATTAGCCTCTGTGAAGTAGCTATTGTGTAATAGCTATTGTCTGCATTTCTCCAACTACCATGCTGTACGCCCTAAGTATAGAAAACTACTTCTCAATTTAAAGTAGTCATTTCTGTGCATATGTAGGATAGTAAGTGTACAGTTCTAATCCTGATCGCTTTTACTTATCAAATCATGAATCCGTTTTAGTAAAACATAGTCTTTAATTATCAAGTATTCATGGCCAGGCCGAGTGGCGCACAACTTTAATCCCAGCACTCAGGAGGCAGAGGCAGGCAGATCTCTGAGTTTGAGGCCAACCTACAGAGTTCCAGGACAACCAGGACTACACAGAGAAATCCTGTCTCAAAGAACCAAAAAAAAAAAAAAGAAAGAAAGAAAAAGTTTTCAAGGTTTTTATTAGGTGAATATTCTATGGCTTAGCCAACCAATTACATAGCAATAAATGTTTAGTTTTTAATTTTAAATGATGTAGTGAAGAGCAGCTTGTTTTAAAGCAGATCTGTGGGACTTCTAGTAACATCTGAGGGTTTATTCTTTGATGAGAGTTTACTTCATCAAGATTGCACAAACTCGGGGCTGGAGAGATGGCTTGGTGAGCAAAGTCCACACAAGGCGTGAGGACCCGAGTTCTATCTCCAGAACCCATGTGAAGAAAGTCTGGGTGGCATGGCCCACACTTGTAATCCTGTGTGGTGGTGGGGGTGGTGGGGGAGGGTAGCAGAGACAAGTGGCTCTCTGGGCCTCACTACTTAGCAGTCAGCTGAGCTGAATCAGAGAGTTCCAGGTGGGCAGATCCTGAGTGAGGACATGGAAGTTTGACCTGGCCTCTGGCCTCCACACATCTGGTGTGCACCTACATACATATGAATACATGCACGGTTATACAAAATCGTGTGTGCTTTTACACCGTGTACGTCTCCTTCTGAAAGACATAGCCTTTTATGTACCTAGCAGTCAGGTCTCAATGTCCATTTTTCTCTGTCCCAGTCAGCTTCTGATATTATTATATTTTAAATGGTGGATTAACTGTGCACATTTAAATATTTAATTTCCCGGTTGCTATTAGTTAAAATACACTAGAAAATACACTTTATAAAAACTCTATCCACGGAGCATTTCTTTCTACACTGTCATGCTTACAGATTTGTCTCCATGGTTCACCTTGCTTAAAGGATTTCACGGAGACAAAAATAACAAGATATATGTAAATGCCTACAGCGTGGAGCCGTACACACGTAACTGGGGTTTGATCTAATCCCAGATTCCTTCTAGAATCTTCTAGAGTAAGTCCTTGAAAATCTTTTTTGCTTTTGAGCAGAATTCTTAATGTTGATTCTGATGTCTCTTAGCAGTGATGGTTGTTCAGTACTGTCCATTTTAGCCGTACAGAAAGTAACCCTCTCATGGTATCTGTGCCGTCTTCACGAGGTGGCTTTTCTTATTTATCCAGATCCCAAGTGGTGGGCTCACAGAAATCTGCAGAAAGCCCCTGTCTCCTGGATGCGTTGCGTCCGTGTCGGATTGGCTCATCTCCATTGGCCTGCCCATGTACGCCAGCACCCTTTCTGACGCGGGGTTCAGCACGCTGAGCCAAGTGCCTTCCCTCTCCCACACTTGCCTTCAGGAGGCCGGCATCACAGAGGAGCGACACATAAGGAAGCTCATATCCGCAGCCAGACTCTTCAAACTGCCACCGAACCCCGAGGCCATGTAGCCAGGCCTGCCGTGGCCCTCCCCAGACAAGAGCCAGCCTTTTTCACTGTGCTTATGAAGCTGATACAATCCCTCCGTATCTGCTGGGGTTGACCCGACCTAGAAGAAAAGTCCTCATGTGAGGCTCACGAATCGCAGGATTAGGACACAGAACCAAGGACCCTCTCCTCCAGAAAAGCACCCTCCCCTCCGAGGAAATCTGTGCGGTTCTCTCTGATCCCCAAAGGCAAGACAAGCGCTTAGTTTTGTTTTCAGACACAGAAGAGCCAAGATGCCAACTTACTACAAACACTGTGCGTCCAGTCTGTCTTTGTGCTGGCAGAGGGCTAGAAGGAGAGGACCAGGCAGCCCACTCTGTGTCTGATCGTGTCCATCTGTTGGTCACCCTGCTGGATGCCCAAGACCCACGGGCTTAGCGAGGCCAAAGCAACAGACTCTGGAGTTACTGTACACTATTGACCATGCTCACTCGTTCAGAAGTGAGAACATCTGACTACACCAAGAACAGAACAGTCCTACTCTCCTGTAGATAAACAAGAGACATTTTAATTGCTTTTTTAGCAATTAGCTTTTATTTGCCTTAATATAAACTTTTAACCAGTTATCTATCTAGTGTCCGCAACCCTAACCCTAGTTCCAAATCTTCAGCTTTGACTGCCATCTAACGTATTTGGGATGTTTCCAGCAAAAATAGCCATTTTTAATAGTCTTGTTCTAACATGGTTTATTTTATAGGGGTGACTACCAGGCACACATTTCATGTTGACTTTTAGTTTTTAAACTAACTGCAAATTCAGTAAAAGCCGATCTGGATTCACAGAGGGGCACGTGTGTGTGTTCACACGCGTAAGCAGTAACTGCCCTCCATTTGGCTCGCGTTAGTGAGCGACCATCATGGCAGTCACGGTGTTGCTGTATTTACCTGGAGCCCTGACCACATCCATGCCAAGATCCAGTCATCAGCTAACACATCCCCTTTGCAGAAAGTCATTGTAATGTTGCGTATTTCAGAAAGGTTTTTTTTTTTTTTTTTTCTAAAAAGGGAAATAGTTTACACACAGTTTTGTTTTTTTTTAAGTTTTTTGTTCAGTTTTACTTTTCTTTTTGGGCCAGTTCTATAATCATTATTATCTTTCATTTGTTACTTAAATAATATTTTAGTTCAAAACAAAGGTTTATTATGGAGCCAGACAAACCACATTAGCTGTGTGTCAGATATCGCATATTTTCTTTTGTTTTTCCCACTGTGATTTCAGCATAATCTACCCTCTTTTTGTCTAATGTCTGGTTGTCTAGCAAACAGCAAGTTTAGACAGCTACACAGGGTCCATTGCTTACAAAGTGGTTTTTCTTCACAGTCTTACAAACACTGTGTGAAGTCTCAAGGTTATCCCAGAAGCACTTTGAACACAAAGCCTGGATCAAAAGTCTTCTGATATTTCATTGGGTTATTAAGACATGATTTTCCTCAGGAGAGGAGGGCAAGGGAGTTTATTAATAACAAAGCTATCCTGACCATATGCGTTATATAGCTGGATCCACGTCTCTGAGGAAAAGAACATTCTCAGGTGATGTCATTTTTTTTTTCTTCACATTTTGGTATGTATTAAAAAGATAATAATTGTTTTTCAATTCCATTCACCTTCTATAAGATGCCATGTGAAGAAGTTGAGGCGATTTAGAATAACAAGTTAAAGCCACCAGATACCTAGTGGACTGCGAAGAAGAGCTCACGGTCTCCTGGGCTGTGGCATAGCCCACCTGATGGGTGGGGATGTGGGGTTCTCAGCCAGCTCCAGGATCCCAGCAATTCCATGTGCTGTTGAGGGGTTGGTATTCTAAAACAGGCTTCTCCTCTTGCTTTTGAGGTAACCCCGGTTACTGTTACATCAGATTCTGCTCGTAATTACAGCTGAGCAAAGAGTCTACACAAAAGTCACGTTAGAGGTCACACAGGAGAAGGAGACATCTCATGTGAATTTCCAAGTTTTAGCTCATTCTCGGCGTAGGGTTTTCTTTGAAGTCAAACTAGCACCAGAGGTCTTGAGAATGCCAAACACTATTTTTGACCACTCTGGAATTCATTGCCTTTGCATGGAAAATTAAATTCAGGGACCACGAATTTAGTGTGAATGTCTGATCTGATGGGGCTGAGGTTGTTGTTTTTAATATATATACCCTTAGTGTTTATTTTGGTTTTCTTTTGCTTTAAATGTTTCGTTTGGTCTGAGAAAAAGCCTGAATGTTGGTGTGTGGCACTGAGGTGGCTTGGGGCTGCCTGTGGTTGTCAGTGGACAGGCGGTAGGCTTTAGCAATATCCAGTTTTGATCAGTTGCATTTGGTACAGAATTTTGAGTGGCGGTGAAAATTGTTGTCTTTGGAAAGCACAAAAGAAACCTGAAAAGGCGTTTCGGCTCAGGTAGCTACCCAGAATGCGTGTGGTTTGTATGTCACAGCTGTCTGCAGGGAAAGCAGCTGCCCAAACTATTATTTACATTCCCAGATAACAAGAGCAAAAAGCTTTTCATGGCCTTGCATATTTGGTGGATACAATTGGAAATGACTCCTCTATAAGAAATGAATGATCTCCGACACAGCAAAGTTCGTTTCACAACTGCAGCGGAACAGAAGTAGATTCCCAAGTCATGGCTGCATGTGCGGACTGTATGCAGTTCCAGAAAAATCTAACTGAGTCCAAGTTATCTTGATTTTTAAATTGATAGGGGGGAAAAGAAAACAGTCAAGGAAGTTATATGACAACTAACAACATTGCACTTTCTGTATATGAAATCAATATTTAAATAACTTATTTTTCTCCATTGCTGTTCTTAAACATTGTAAGTAGCTGTAATATACCAGTACCAATACGTTCTTGCAATTACTTCAGCCCAAGAAAGCTGTGTATTGTTTTAAAAATTGTAAAAAATAAAAATTTATTGTGATGATCCATTTAGAAAAAAAGAAAGGTGGACAGAAGGGTTTTCCTGTGTATCAAAACTTGTCTATAATTATGTCATCTATGTACCTAGGGGGAAAAGTAAATAAATTTCTCAGTTGAATCTTGTTTCTTTTCTTTTTCCTGTGGCCCTTCAAAGACAGACGAAAAATGAAAGGGGAATTTTAAAGTGTGGTTAAGGTGTATAGTGTTTTGTGAAAATATTAATTGTACAGGTTTTTTTTTTTTAATGACTCAAAAAGATTCTTCATTTGCCTGATGTCTGTGTTCATGTGAATGAAGGCATGCATGCGCCATGACACGTGTGGAGGCCAGGGGGCATTCTTGGGTGTAGGTCTTCGACTTTGACTTGCATTTTGTTTGAGACAGGGTCTATGTTGAAAGCTGCTGTTTCCACCAGGCCAACTGGCCCAGGAGCTTGCCAGAGAGTCTCCTGTCTCTGCCTGTGTTCTCACTGTGGGAGCACTATGGCCACAGCCCGAGGTACTGCGTCCGGTTTTGCTTGGGTTCTGGGTATTCAAGCTCAGGTCCCCGCACTGGCTCAGCAGATGTTTCAGCATATGTTTCACGCACTGAGTCATCTCCCCAGCCCTCCAGTTCCCAATTCCAAAGCACACTATCTGACCTGCCAGGTATTGTACTTTTTTCTTTTTGAATACACAACAGTGCGTTTTAATCATGGCATCTGTCAACAGGAAGTTGGAAGTCATCTCTACTCTTAAACTTACCATTTTCAAATGAAGACTCTTCAGGCCATATAGATGGTTGACTCAACCAGTAATTCATAGCTAAAAGTAGTAACCAAACTCAAAAATGCAGGTTAAGATAGTCTAGGAATTAGCCAACTTGACAAAAATGTGTTTCCAACATTGACGAACCAGGGTTGATATGAAGGTCCTTGTTTAGTTGGGTTTGTGTTTCTGTAGTGCCAGGTCTCGAACCTAAGCCATTACCATATGCCAAACGAGTGCTCTGCCACTGTGCCACGGTCTCATACCCCAAAGAGGAGGATGCCAACAGTAACATTTCTAGAGTATATAACATATGCACTTGAAACAAAACAAAATACCTCTTCCTTTCTTGCCAGTGACGTCATTCCTCCTCCCCATAGGCTGCTATTGCAACAGTGCTGGCCTGCCTTTCCGGACATAGTCATGTGTGTTTACAAACGCAGTATATTCTTTATTTGCTTTTCAATGAATATATTTGGAAATCTTATATCAACACCCTTCCATTCTCTTAGAGGCTGCATAGTATTCTGTCACACAGATAATGTATTTAACCAAAATTGTAAGCATGCAAACGTTCACTTTTCGGGTTTATTTCTATCTCAGCTGTTAGGAGTACCCTTAATACTGCTCTATCCCATAGCAAGTGGGTCAGGGTTAAAGCTACACATGTTCTAATTTATGATCCAATATTCCAAATCCACTGATCAGTTTCATTGACGAGCACCTTACTGTGGTAGACTGGTTTTTGTGCGGTTTGGTTTCCTTTTGTTCTGCTTTGTTTTGTTTTCAGTAACAACTTTATTATGAACTTGACTTCACATATAAAGTTCTAATGGGAACATCGCTTAAGAATCTCCTCATCTAACGGGTTTAAATATCACTTTATAGACATATGCTTTCCAAAACTCTGTCATTTAATGGTTACCCCTCTGTATGCTTCAAGCATCCCAAGATACAGATGCCCCCAAGACCCAATCTCAGTTCTTCCAGTGAATTATAGGATATGGCCCTCCTCTGGGCAGGCAGGCTCAGCCTCTTCTCTCCCTGCAACGTCAGAGCAGTCTGAAGGCACCAGGTTCAGGATGAGGCAGCTCCAGTCTTGTTTGGGGTAGCCTTTACTCGTGTGCTGGCGGAAGGGAGCTCCTACAGTGTATGAAGCTTGACAGGTAAGGCAAAGACTCTCGTTCCCCTAGCTGTAACAACTTGTACCAACTTTCACCAAAGTGAACCTCACAGTGGTGTCGTGGTTACAGCTCATGTGGCCTCACGGCCTCTGGGTCTTCCTCAGTAGGGATAACATGTCAGCTGCCAAAAGGAGAGAGCCAACGTTTAATTTCCTTTCTCCTGACTATTGCTTGACATAGGTAAAAATTTCTGAATTTTTCTATTCTTATGATCATCAATTTACTTATGTACTGCTTTGTTGTAATGTTCAATAAATACTGATCCAATGTAAAAACTAGACTCACATTAGATGTCTGTTATAGCCTTGATCCTAGAAAAATGTCCCAACACCAGTTTCTCTGCTCTTCTTATTTTTCTGGAGCCCTAGGTATTTTTACAACCTGTTGAGTGAGGTAGAGATGTGTGTGTGTGTGTGTGTGTGTGTGTGTGTGTGTGTGTTCAGTTTTGGAACCAAATTGATTTGGAAACTGATTCCTTCACCAAGACCATCAGAGGCACAATTCTTTGGGAAAAAAATCCCGAACTGAAGACTTTGCCATAAGCTACATGGCATTCTAGCTACACATGCCTTCTGTCCATGAACTGGAGTTGCTTGTTGATTTTTGCCCGTGAGGAAAGACTGCCACACTCGCTTCTTTAAACTAGTGTGTATAACTCATCTAAGGCTTTTCCTGCTTAGGTACTGGCCCAGCCTTGTCTCCTGGGGCACCAGCTTCATTCTTAGTATGGGTTCTGGGTTTAGTATCTGGGCAATGGAATGACAGGAAAAGTCAGAGGCTTCTGCAGAGAAGATGCCTGGTTCTCTTGTTTCTCTCCATCTCTCTTTATTAGATTTATTCATTTTATTTTATGTGTGAGTGTTCTGCCTGCGTGCGTGTGTGTGTATGTGCACCATGTCTGTGCTTGGTACCCTTCGCTCCAAGAAGAGGGCATTGGGTTCCCTGGAAGTCGAGTTACAGATGTTTGTGAATCACCATGTGGATGCTGGGAATGAACCTGAGTCCAGCAACAAGTGATCTTAATGGCTGAGCCACCTCTCCAACCCTGGGTCTCTAATTTATGTACTATAGTAAAACGAGAAGGCTGCTGCCCAAGGCCCTCAGTCCAGGCATGTGACACAATGGTAGGCAGCAGGGAGAGGGTAGTGGAATGTTTTCCAGAGAATGTACTCTAGTGAGTGCAACTGACTTCCTTTATTCATTCAGTGAACACTGGGTAGCCATGCATGACTATCCCTGTTTCACCGGAGTGAAGATTCCATGTGAGCAGGAACTTTGATTCATTTGTTCCTGAGTTTCCTGCACCCAGATCAACGCCTGACAGGACGAGCTGAAAACCAGACTTGCTTCTTGGTCCTTAAACCTGTCGGGTAGGATCTCACTTTGGATCTTCGCAGGTTTTCTCTGCCTGGAATGTCTCCCTGGTTCACTCTGTCTGCTCTCTTCCCTCAATTCTTGCTCTGAGGTCTTTAGCCTCACCCCTACTTCCTAACCTCCCTTCTTCCTAACACCCACCATCCAGCCTGTAGCTACTCTGCAAGAGTGTGTCTTGTTGTTTATTGACACTCTCTGTCTCCCCTGATGCAACTTAGAATCTAGGAGCGCGCGCGGTTGCTCTCCAATAAAGCAGAAACTTTACCACCTGACACACTGTGTTCAAAGTACCAGCCTATGAATCCCGAGTGACGCCTCAAGTTGACAGCTGAAAGATTGACAGGAGCGACCGGGGTCCTGCAGGACGTCTAGAGGCAGAATTTACCAAAAGGCAGCTGCTCGCAGCCTATGAAAGGTCTAACTAGCGTGCGTGCGCATCGCTGGCTTTTCTAGGAAGAAATCAAAGCAAACTAGATCGCACAGCCGCTTTCAGCAAACAAGCGGCGACTGCAGCGCGCGGCCACCAGAGGGCGCCGGTCCGCTAGACTCACGGTGACCCAGCTTGCGGAGGACAGGCGGCTGCAGGCAGAGGCTCTCCAGGGACATTGAGGCAGGCAAATGCAGGCAGAGGCTGGATGAAGTGCCCAGTGTCACCAGCCCCCAAACGAGCTGCGACGACAGAAAGCAAGGTAAGATCGTTACTCGTCTCGGAGTTCCCTGTAAGTACAGCACTCCAGGGGTCTGTGACCAACAGAAGTAAAAATCTATTTTAACACATCTTGCTGCACTATTGGCTCCCCAGGTATCTGAATCATTCTTCCTTCAGGACCTGGGTGACCTACCTCAGTTTCCTGAACTCTGTGAGAGTCTCTCTGTGTGTAGCCTGTGAAAAGAGCAAGCTTAGAAGTTATCACACTGGGAAGGAGAACACGAGGTTCCATTTTTTAAAGATATTTTAAATTGTGTGTGTGTGTTGTGTGTTCTGGTGTTGATCTTAGGTGGTCAGGCTTGGCAGCAACCCCTCTTTTACCCTCTGAACCATCTTGCTGGCCCAGGTTCATCTTTTGTTTGAATAATATTTTATATCTCATGCCCAGAATAGCCTGACATTATAATAAGAGCAGTGGCCAATCCAAGTTCATGGAACACCTATGTATCCGAGCACATTTAACCCTTACAGTGTGCGTGTGGTCCATGTCACAGCTGAGGCTGTCAGAGGCCTTGGGTGGAAGACATGAGACATGGCCCGGGCCTTATAGCCTTATTTTATTCTGATGCCCTTTGGCTTAACTGCTGCTAAATATTTTCCTAGTTCTCAGCCCGAGCTGCGTATTAAAACCACCTGGTGGATCTATCAGCCAGGCTCCTAATAGACAAACAAAGTGTGTTTAGAGATAAATTGCCTGAAGCTGGCTTGAGTAACTGCAAGCTGGCTAAGGAATGGAAAATCCCGGGGCAGGCCACCGAGAGAAGCGAGCTGGAACTCTCCAAAACCAATGGAAGCTACTGTCTACGTGCAATTTCTTCATCAAATAGGAAGCCTTGACTCAGTCTGAAGACCTTTCAACACCCATCCAGATCCTCCAAGATCGCTTCCCTTGTGTAAAGTCAGGTGGTTATGAACCTCAATTACATCTACCGGGAACACCTGGATTGACGTTTGCCTGGATAACAGGGTTCAAGACAAAGTCCCTGCCTCACAAACACAGTCACAGCTGGAAAACGTCAGGGTAGAAAGGTAGCTTGACCCTACCTCGGGCCAATTGAATCTGAACCAACCTGTTGAATTTATTTCAAGCTCTCCAGGTGATTCTGAGGCATCATGAGGATTAAGAAGTGCTTCTCTTGGACCTTAGGATTTGAAATGCACCGCTAGCCTTGTTTGTGTCAGGATCGTGCTGCGTGTCCCCGGACAGGTCATGTCATTGCCCAGCATCTTCTATCTGTACAAGTAGGAGAGTGTGGGAGATAGCCTGCCACCGGCCCGCCAGCTTGCTGCCCACGGCCACTCCCAACTCTGACTATAGAATGTTTTGTTTGCCCTCATTATTCCCTCGGAGTGCTAGTGACTATTAAAAAGTAGTCACAGACTGGTAAGAGATGGTTCAGTGGATAAGAGCACTGGCTGCTCTTCCAGAGGTCCTGAGTTCAATTCCCAGCAACCACATGGTGGCTCACAACCATCTATAACGGGATCTGATGCTCTCTTCTGGCATGCATGTGTACAGCATACAGAGCACTCATACATTAAAAAAATATATATATCTATATCTATATATATATATATATAAGGATTCATAAATAAAAGCTGGGCAGTGGCACAAGCCTTTAATCCCAGCACTCAGGAGGCAGAGGCAGGTGGATCTCTGTGAGTTCAAGACCAACCTGGTCTACAGAGTGAGTTCCAGGACAGCCAGAGTTACAACAGAGAAACCCTGTCTTGAAAAACCAAAACAAACAAAAGCAAAATAGAAGTTAGACTTCATCAGCGGGATGAGTGGCCTCTGACACTGTTCTCCCTCTTGGCAGTCTAGAGCCCTTCTCATGATTCTACCTGAAGCATTTGCTCTCAGGATCCCCGGAGACCCCAGGAAATGCCTCCTTAGCAGGTGGGATTTCGTAAAAGAGGCTTCAGTCCGAGGCCCAACAGCTCCCCAAGTCGGCACAGCATCTTCTTTCCCCCTTTGTGTCTTCCTGGCTGACTTAAAACCTGATTGAAAGAGCTATAAATTGACTAAAATTCCTCTCAAGGACATTTTACTATCCCTCATACATATTCAGCGGTTTCATGTTAATTTAATTGCTTCAGGCCCACTTGCCCAAAGACTCCTCTCCTTAATAGACCCCTGCAAAATGACTGCTCAAGGATGTGAGACTCAAGCCATGTGTGATGGCCCGTACCATTAATCCCAGCACTCCCTGCTTCTCCGTGAACACTGGATTGAATGACGGCCACTGCTCTTGTTATTATGTCAGGTTATTCTGGGAACAAGCTATGAGATGCTATTCGAACAAAAATAAACCTGGCCTGGCACAATGGCTCAAAGAGTAAAAGACTTAGGCAGGCAGATCTCTGTGAGTTCGAGGCCAGCCTGATCTACAGTGAGTTCCAGGACAGACAGGACTACACAGTGAGATCCTGTCTCAACAAGACAAACAACAACAAAACAAAAAGAATGCCAGCCTTTACTTGAAGAGGCCCAAATAACAGGTTATATCCAAGCCAGAGGAGCTTTGCCCACTGCTGACAGGCTCCAATTTTCCACCATCATGATTTCTTTGGCTGCAGTGTCCCTGCTAAAAAGCCAGGTCTCTGCGGTCGGTATGTCCTTCACTGTCATCACTGTCAAAACCAGTGATGATCTATGTTGAGAGAAGACAAAGAACAGTCCCTGCCTCCAGCTGTGACTGCCCAGGGCTTAAACCCTAGGTGAGGAATGGTACCCAGCTGCCTCCTCCATCCCAAGATGTTCCATCTGCCAACAGAGTCTTCTCAATAGCAATCGAAACCATCTGTAGCTTGCTGAAACCTTCCTTCAGAGGGTGGGAGAATTTAATCCAGGCCATGTCTAGATCCATCCCTTCTTGGAGTAGGTTCTTGGGGTAAGAGGGACAACGTGATCCAAGAATGCTGACCATGGCACATTCTGTTTTAGAAGTTGGGGAGTTATTTTTCTTTCCCAGGCAGTAACTTGGATCCTTGTTCACGTTTATCTTTTGAGACGGTTGTCACAATATTGGTTGTCGATTTGACAGGCGTTAGAATCACTGTGAGAACAAACCTCTGGGTGTGTCTGTTAAGGAGTTTCTAGATTCCGTTAACTGAGATTGGAACACCCACCCTAAATGTGGGTAGCATCATCCCAGGGCGTGGAGTTCTGCACTGAATAACAGAGGAGAATGTGAGTCGGGCATTAGCAGTCAGGTCTCTCTCCTTCTTCACTACCACGTGACCAAGCGCCTCATGCCCCTCCCACCATGATGGACGGCGCCCTCAAACTCTGAGCCCAGATAAACCTTCCTTCTTGAAGTTGCTTTTGTCAGATATTTTATCACAGCAACCAGAAAAGTAACTAACACACCTACAGCCCTCCCAAGAGTGACTACATAGCAAAGGATATGGAGAGTCTGGGTTTGCTGGGCACAAATATCCCAGGCAATCTGTGACCCTGCCTTAAATAAGAATCACCCCAAGGTGCCACTGAAGCTACCTCACAAATTGCAACAGAAGGATGAGGCCCAAACTCCTCACAGTAGGAGACTACAATGAAGCCTCGTGAGAGCCACAGAGGACTGCTTACTGGCCTGGCTATATCGCTGGCCCCTCCCTCCTTCACCGTCGCTGTGCATCTCTCGCTATAGCTATTTAAGGAAGGATAAACTGGAGCACATCTCTCCTGGGAATGTGAGGTTCCCTGTAGAGGTCAGGTGAATGTGTGTGTGTGGGGGGGGGGGGGGTGGATAGACCCAAGAACAGCTTCCAGGACTGACCTCTTTCTCCTGGGGTACCCTGAGTAAGCCCTGTGACGCATCAGAAGAAGGGTCACATTTCCCCATGGCCTCTCAAGCGTCATATATCTCAGGTGCCGAGTTCAAATTCTGCTTTGAGGGGCCGCTTCTGGAGCAGTGAGCAGTGGTAGACTTAGGGGTAAGGAGATTGAAGGCAAAGACATAGAATCCCCTCTTGGATTGGGTTCCTCAGTTGAGGGCCACCTGGGGCCAAATTCATGCTCCCTGCCTCGCAGCAACAGCCCCCTGCAAAGTCTGCCCTCGTTGCCCAGCAGATTGGGCTCAGGCCGCCTCGCTGGCTACAAAGCTGGTGTGTACACCTCTTTGGTCCTCCTAGCCGCTAGTTCCAAAAGTTTTCCAAGGGTTCTTTCAGCTGCGGTCAGAATCCAGGGCCTTGGTACCACCCTAGGGAGGAGACGCATTTACTTTGGCAACCTGGGCATTTCCTATGATGGCGGTGGCCGTGAATGTATGGAACAGAACCTTTTGAAGAAGGCTGTGGAGAAGACACTCGGAGACTGTGGCTATGCCATTGAACCTCTCTGGGATCTGCCATTCTTGATCAGGATTCCTCCCCATGATGGCTTTGAGGTTTGAGGGAGGTGCCCATAAAGGAGCATCTGATGGAGGGTTTGTTGTAGCTCCTGGAAGATATTACAAATACACAAGTTTTGCTAGTGGATATTTTTCCTCTCTAAAACAGGGAAAATAGATAATGTCTGTCTTGAGGAATCTAGTCAACAGATACATGGAGAAATAACCTCATAAATGAAGAAATAAACAGTTTTTCCTTCAGGATCAGCAGGGCAAGGCAAGGCTCAGGAGTGTGGGGTTAGCTCTCTAGTCTTTCTAAAAGTGTGTAGATCTGACATGTTTTTGGCATAGGAAGGAAAAGCGATGTGCCAGGACCCATGGCTGTACCAAAGCCACCCTGAAGCATGTTTATAACTTGGCAATGTTTATAACTGCATGAAGGCCACCAATGCTAATGTCGGAATTGCTGGCCCGGGCTGGCTTCTCTCTCCCCTGTCCCACCCAGGAGAAGTATGGCCTGTCTTGAGGTTGTTACCTATAGATTGTCCCTTCCTTGATATTAGTGTAAAGGCCGCCATGTAAGCACCTCAGCCTCCCCCTACCAGGTATGCTGGGAGCAGACTTAATGTCCCACCAGAGCTGGTCTTGCTGCTCAGCTGAACCTTCAGTGCTGTGTCTGTAGATGGTCTGAGAGGTCTTGGATTCTATGTGTGTTTGCCTCATCCAGCTCTGGGTAGTGGCTTGCTTACATCTCGAAGGGTTGGCTCCCGGAATTGATCTTTGAATATAGTTGGTTTATGGGACTCCCCACCCCACTGTGTACTAGGGAGTCAGTCCAGGTCTTTGCACATGTCAAGCAATGTCTCTACCACCAAGCTATATCCTTAGCCTGATATATATATATATATATATATATATATATATATATATATATATATATATACACACACACACACACACACATATATATACATACATACATACATTTATTTATGTCCATGTGTTTCTGCTATAAGGTACAGTGGTGGAACACAAAGGCATTCCAGAATGGAAGTGGTGAATCTCAGTGCTCTGTCAATGGCAACGACAAGTAACTCAGTCCTTCCTTCCTCTGGACCTAATGCACATTGCCTTAACTCACAAGACTGTATTAAACCCCTTATTAAGCGAATTGCAGAGTTTCAAGGGTTCCTTGTTATTCTATAAAGCAACGTGTATGCCATGATGAATATCCCCCCACACTGCCACCTCTTTGCTCCCATAGCTCTGGGGCAGACTTCTGAACCTTAGCAGACATTCTCAGCTTACAATGGTAGACTTGCTGCTTTTCCAACTGGTGTGAGAGACTGCACCCACCCAGGCATAGTGCTTTTCATGTTCAGTGGCATGTTCATGGAAGGCCATGAACTGTTCGGTACTTTATTATAAGCTCAGCTGTGTTAGATGCTTTTGCCCGTCTGTAGGCAAGCCAATTGTTCCAGGAATGTTTAAGGTGGGCTCATGTTTAAGGCTGGAGGGTCAACTGGCTAAGTGTATTAAGTATAATTTCATTTATGATATTGTCAATGTATGGTAGATTTATCACAGGTAATTCCCCTGTAAGCCAGGGGGTGCCTGTGAAGTTCTCATACCACACTGTACATATCCTCCCATTTATCTCTCCTCCTACCTGAACTGACCACACTTAAAGCAAGGACTTGGCACACTTTGTCATGATTTCTCCTGCGTCCCTGGCACAGACCAGGGCTCAGTAGCTACTTGTTGGATGAACATTCATGCCAATAAAGTATGCTTGTACCTTTACCTCCCCATTTACAGGAGGCTACCCCAAAGAGTGTGGAATTGGACAGGAAGCAAATGTGCAGCTTCTGGATTGAAGCTCCGTGGTCTGGCCTGTGCTTGCCCAGCCGTGGCCCCTCTGCCCTCTGTCCTGTGTCCGCCTCTGAGACTTTAGGTGCCAGATGTACAGCACAATGAGGGGAGAAAAGCGTGTCTTTATCCCCATCAGCCAAGTGGTCAGTGGGTCAGCTCTCCAGTCCAACACCACCCATGCAACTACACAAGCGTTTCCTTTTCAACCGACTCACTTGGCGGAGCGTGGGCAGAGCCAAGTGACCCTTCACTAGGACCTATCAAGGATGCCATTGTGTTTTCATGTAAGCCAGCATTGTGACACTGAGAGAGTTCCTCTCCCACATTCTCGAGACCGTGCGCGCTTGTGTTTTGAACGCTGCCCTGTGCAGGGACAGCTGCATGGTGACACGAGGCATAACAGTCAACGGGGACCTTTCAGTGGGTCATCTGGAGAGGTACCTTAAACTTCCCAAACAGTGTTTTATGTGCACAGCCAGGGCAGAGAAAGTGGCTCACACTTGTGTTTGGGTCTTAGTCCCCCTGGTGTGAATGTCAGAAGTACCTACCTGGCATGCAAAGGGTTAACCTCAATGTCAGTGCTGGAAGAGCACCCCCTGCCCCCCCACCGCCAGAAGATTTCTTCACTTACAAGATCAGAAACTTGCACAGAATTATATCTTTTTTTTCCCCGCCCCACTAACTTCTAATTGAATCGTATCATTCTCTTGGGTTCTGAATATAAGCACCAGCCATCAGCAACATCACCATCTGTAATGGCACCAATGGTCACCAAAACCATGGGCATCTTCATGCTAACTCTCAGCACTCCAGGCTCCCCACAATGTTTTACACTGTCGATTCCTCAAAATCGTGAATCTCAGACACACGTGGTCGGAGCTGCTTTTAGCATACTGATGGAGAAGTACTTTTGTAGTCTGTGTCTCAGTCAGAGTATCGATCCCATAACTGGGGAAGTCCCGCCAAGGGCTCTTATGTGACCATCCAATATTTACTTGACACTTCTCAAGTGGAAACAGATAGCTGCCTTCCTGTCTAATGCTTTCTATAGTTGAGAGAGAGGTAGGTGAGCTAGATACCAATTTATTGGCTGTCAACTCAACTTTCCCTTTCTTTGTTTATCCCACCATGGAACTGAGCACTGAAAACACTTCTCCTTCCCAAGCCTGCTAAGAGAGAGCATTAGCTGGACCAGGGCAAGAGGCCAGGCTCCCCATCATGCAGGGTATACCACTCTCCTTTCCTTGTTGCTTGTTTCGTCTTGCTACCTGAGGAGCGGGCATCCACTGTTTGCTACCTCCATCAAGGGATGGCACTCCACAGTTCTTACGGAGTTCTGCCATGTTCCTTCCTGCCTACGAGTCACATTTCATTGGCAAAAGAAGTTTCTAGAAGCTTCTGGCTGAGTAAGAGAGCTGGGATATGCTTCCTCGGATGTGTATGACTGGAGCCATTCCTGACGTGGGCCAAATCAGCATACCGATCTATAACCTGTAATGGGCCCTGAATTCCAGGTGGGGGTGAGTCCCCCGGGGCTGCCATGATGAAGTGTTGCTGATGGAATGGATAATGGCGGCGGTGCTGACAGCGTTCCTTCCTTTGGTGGGCTGGGAGTGTGTTGAGTGCTTGCAGGGTCTTGCTGGAGATCTTTGCCACTGGAAAACATCATCATCTCTTTGTCTTTGTCTTTACATGACGCTTTCCCTGTTTGCATTTCTGATGTCCAAATTCTATTTCCCATAAGACATAAGTTCTATTTGACTTGGAATTCACTCTCCTCTCGTATGACCTTATTATAACTATTAGATCAATTCTAGCATAACTAATCAATGACCTTGAATTCCAAATAGAGTTATCTTCTGGGTAGAGCGTCAACATATGCATTTTGGAGGACACAAGTCTCCTCACAATTCAACCTTCCTTTTTAAGTTTGCTCAGCATTAAGATATTTGTTTTTGTCTGTTTATTTGCTCGCTTTGTTTGTTGAGCAGGAATTTGTGTAGCCTAGGCTGACTTTAAACTCAGTGTATAGCAAAGGCAGGCCTTGAACTCGTGACTCTCCTGCTTCCATACCCCAAGTACTGGTATTAGAGGTCCAAGCAACCATACCTGATATGATATTTAGAGATTTGTTTTACCCCTTTTATAGCTGCTGTCCTTGTTAATGGAGTATTATCCATGAGTTATATTCTCTCTAGTCTGGCCTTGAGGAATCTCTCGAGAATGAGTGCCTTCCTTCATGACACAGCTGAAGATTTGGTCATAGATGTTCATAGTGTCCTTTCGTGGAATATGACTTTTTTCTGGGATACAGCCTAATGTTATGTGTCCAGCCTATGCCAGGGAGTTCCCCTCCTAGGACATATGTGTATACTGGAGGACAGCTTTGTGGTTCTTGTCTGACTTGTGTCTGGGTTATTCCTATTAAGATAGCTATCTCTAATAGAATCCTAGTCAAGAAGGAAGTTAAACATTGGATGTGTTGATGACACACTGGAGAGGCAGCAAAGCACAGCACATGAGGTGACAGGAAGCAGAGGCCAGCCTGGGATGAGTGGGACAAAGATGCTCAACCAGGGGAGGAGCCAGAGAATGCAGGAGGAGAGGGGAACCCGTGAGCCAAAGACTTGGTTACTGTCTGGGGTGCTTCCCTGGGGTTGTGCCGTGATTGGAAGGTGGCCCCTATAGCACAGCACGTGTAGTCCCTGCAGAGTGGAGGCAAAGGCGTGAGTTGGACACACTCACCTGTGGGTCCCAGAGGAAGATGAACGGCAGGAAGAGGTTGTTTAAGACATATGCATGAATGAGCCACTTTTAGGGAAACAGAAAACTTTGTTAAAGGTGACCATCCCTTCTAATATGAGAACAATCAAATTATATTTAAAATAGCGAGGCAGCACGGAATGGTTAAGAGTTCCCTGCTGTGTGGGAAGTGTCCCTACCTTCCTGACTGAATCCCAGCTGTCATACCGGTAAACGGAATGTGTATAAAGAAAGTACCAGACATTTTAGTCTTGCCGTTTTCCTCCCTTATAACAGGGGTATGTTTTCATGCCCATGTACAAAGATATTGTTAACTGTAAGTGGCAGTGCTGAGTGAGACTCACAGTTTGTGATCGTCCTGATCCTTGTACCTTGTCTGCATAGTGCCCCTTCATACAGTACATGTATGTACGTGTACAGTATAGTACAGTACATACATGTCCCTGCATGTGCTGGTTAACTGTCTTGCCTCTGTGACCAAATACCTGACAAATAATTTAAGAGAGGAAATATACACTTTGGTTCATAGTTTCAGAAATGCCGGTCCAGTGTGCTAAGGAGCGCGTGTGGAACAAAACCTTCATATTATTGCAGCGAGGAAACAGAGCAAGGGAGATACGAAGGGACTAGTGACAGACATACCAAAAGGCCTGCCCACAATGACCACATCCTCCAGCCAGGCCCCACTTCTTTTTTTTTGTTTGCTTGTTTGAGACAGGGTTTCTCTGTGGTAACTCTGACCGTCCTGGGGAACTCGCTCTGTAGACCAGGCTGGCCTCTAACTCACAGAGATCCACCTGCCTCTGCCTCCTGAGTGCTGGGACTAAAGGCATGTGCCACCAAAGCCCGGTTCAGGCCCCACTCCTTAAGTTTTCAGAATTTACCAAATGCTAGGTATTTACCAAATACCTCCAGCCGGGGACGTAGGCTTTAATGCATGAACCTGTGGAGGGCAGTTCACATACAACCATTACACTGTACTTCTTCGTAAAGATTTCTTTAAAATTTTATGTATATTGATGTTTTACTTGCACGAACGACTGTGTGTGTCAGCATGGTGGGGACGGGCCATAGGTTTACGACATCCTGGCCGTCTTTGGTGGGCCTCTGGTGAGTCAGCGAGTGGACAGACACTCAGGACACGTTTCAGGGGACGTCTTAACTTTAATTCGGGGTGTAGGGTACATATAAAGGGCCACAGGCAGGGGAGGAGCTGGTGACGCTGAGAATGCTATCCTATGTTGGAGAGTGGCCTTGCCAGTGTGTGGAGTTTGAGTCTGTGTCTTCCAACCCACGGGGCAGAAAAGCATGTTTGCTTAGTGAAGGCTCATGTCTAACTTTAGCTGGATTTTGGCCGGGACTAAAAGGTGAGGAGCACCTGAATTTCTTCCCGTTCTCACCCTCTAAGGTTGAAGCAGGGTTCAAGGCGAGCTTCAACCCACTATAGCCCTTGGACAGTCCTCAACAGAGAATGACAAGGGAAGACGTGTTAAATATCGCCGAAAGGCTTCCCTAAGGTAACTCATGGATTCACCTCTTGAATTATGAGTTTTGGAGGACAGCAACTCAGGAAGACATGAAGCACAATATTCTGCAATAAAGAAAGAACATGGACCAGGGCATTGAGGGAGCTGGACATGGTTTGTTAGGAAACTTACATCAGGATCGGTGAAGAAAGTGAAATATGAAATCTAGAAAAAGATAGGACACTCCCATAGCCTTAAGCTGTTTGTGATCTGAAACCACACACATTGCCACAAATGAGTCAGAACCCCAGACGATCAGCCAGCTGTGCGCAGTGTGAAACATGACGAATATATGAAAGCTGCCACTTTGTTAACAACAAGAGTGGTATCCCATCTGTTACGAGATGCAGCATGACTCCTGAGATTTTCCAGTATGAGGCAAATAGACATGTTAGGAGTGTTAGAATAAAATATTCATGAGACAAAAAATGAATTTGTAGAAAGACCCAACTTTATAAACACTCAGGGAAGCCTAGTGAGAACATGAGCTTCAGAGATTGACCTGGCTCGATATATGTTCGGCTGCTTAGCGCCTGCAGCACCAGCTGCTAAAGCCACAGAGAGTCAGCGTCCTCTTCTGTGTAATCGGACCATTATCATGTCACTGAGCCGAAGGACGTGAAGTGCATAAGGCTCACGTCTGATGGTAAGACCATAGCTGTGCACTTGGAGGAGTGCTCGGGGCCACAGTATGGCACGTTGTCAGGCTGCTGTAGGGTGGAAATTCCTCAGAGCCAAGACTCCTCTCTGTGATGTAATTCTGGAGAAGAGATGCTCTGTGAGCCCATGGTTTGGCAAGCTTCCCTAACCTTGCATACCTATCTATTGCAAAGTTTTGAATGCACTCCACAAACACAGGTATATTTACTTATCAAAGAATTTTGTAAGCGGTCAGGGATATCGTTGTTAGCACTCGCTTTACTAATGTATCAAAAGTCCTTAGGCTTTCGCTAAACCGCAGCGCGGTTTTTCACGATCACATCCTGAGTATCTATGCATGCTTCACTCTGGAAGTCTTGAATTACATTTTGCGATTCATTCATTTGGAGGCTCACTGATGTGCTCAGGTTGGATGGCACTGGCAGCTGACACAGCAGCCTCAGAGGGATGCAAATGGCAGCCACGTATCCATGGGTGAGCTTATGAAAGTCTGATCGTTGTTGTTGGTGTAGCCGGCCAAATGGTGCCTGAGGGTAATATCATGATACCTTCTCTTTTCAGACTTGCTCGGAAATAAATGAATGCATATAAAACCAGGGAGCATTCCGTGTTCGGTGTGTAGCAAATCGAAGTGTATTAACTCAGAGCAAATTTGAAACAGAAAATTTCTCTGATGGGTGTCTTCGCTGTTCCCTGTTGATTGACACCTAGGGATGTAAGAATCTTCCTATTCCCATGGTCAGTCACATAGCAGCTAACTATGTGCAGACAAGCAGTCTTGGAGGCAAGGAGAGACTGCAGTGGCTTCAGACCTGGCCTCAGACGCTGCAGATGGCCACACGCACTGCATTCAATCTACTGCGTAGGCAGCTCTGGTCTGATATGGGGGGGTTGGCACAGGCAGTGAGGCTTACAGGGGATGGAGGATGGCTGTCACAGGACATGCTTAAAAGATGAAGCAGAAAACGTTCGACTAGGATAAGGAAAAAGAAAGAAGAGCCAGGAAATAGACACAAACCAACAAAGAAACAAAGTCCTGGATAAAAACCATGTGACGGGCCTAGAAAGGAAGCAGCTTTGGTTGTGTGAGAATGAGTAACAGAGTGTTTGCGGCAAAGTCTGCAGAGAAATAAGATAAAATAATGGGAAATAGGTGCTTGAGAGATGGCTCGGTAGTTAGGAGCATGCACCGCTCTTGCAGAAGACCCAAGTTCAGTTCCCAGCACCCCCATGATTAAAAATTTGTTTAAATTAAAAATAAGGAAATGAAAAGGAGACCATCCATTACACTTTAGCATCTTCAGGGCAGCTGAGGAGCTGGGGCAGTGGCTCAGGCAGCCAAGCGCTTGCAGCACAAGCATGAGGACCTGAGTTCGATTCCCAGCATGCGTGTACAAAGCCAGGGCAACATGGCAATGGATCTTTGGAGCTTGCTGGCCACTCAGCCTCTCCAGGCCCAAGAGCTCTAGGTACAATGAGAGACCCTGTCTCAAATAAATAAATAAATAAATAGATAGATAAATAAAGGTGGAGGACAGAGGAAGGCATTCAGTGTCCATACCCAGCCTCCACACACATGTACACACACACAGACACAGCCTCACGGGCAGACTCACACCAACACCTGCACACATGTATACATACGCCACACACATAAAAAGACCTCTGTTGATATATAAGCAATACGGTGGAGATCAATGAAGCCTTTAATATACAGGAAATCCCAAAGAGAGAAAACGGCACGAACACGCTCAGGAAAATAAGCCATCTTAGAAGAAAAACAATGATGATAGAGGACTTCCATTTTGCAGAGAATGTGATGTGTGCAGAAACAGTAACATGGATGCCAGCATCGAGCTAAGGTAAAATGGAGGATAATGGTTGTGAGGACGGAAAGAGAGGAGGCGGAGGCTGAGGGCACAGGGACGCTAACTCTTCATAGGTCAAAGCAAAACTCAAGGGACGGCACCGAGTTGAGAAAACGTCCGTCAGCATGCTACTTAGAAATGTAGAAGTATCAAATGAAGCAGGTGAAGAATTGAATGTGACCGCCCCCGAGGCGTCTGGGGGGGAGGACATTCAGGAGGTAGGCAGGAGACAACTGTTCATTGTTACCAACCATTTAACTTTTTTTGTCAGATAAAAGACTAATATAAACAATATTTATAAAATAGAATGACTACAAACCGGTAATTAGCATTCCGGATTTCCATACCATGTTTTAAATTTAAAATCACAATCCTCGTGTTTCATGTACATTTAGACAATCAGAGCTTACTTTGACTCAAATTTAATTACTTTTTACCGTGCCACATGAAGTCAGTTATTGAGGAAAAAAACATTCAAAATATAAACAAATAAATGTCTTTCCAAATTGCCACTTAAAAATATATTCAACCCTCTCAGAAATCGCTTCTACCCTTGAGTTGTGTTTCCTCTCTTTTTGTCCTTTGTATTTTGGGGTCCTTTTCCCTAAGATCCTCTTCAAGATCTTCCTTGAGATTTTAGTGTGTGTGTTTGCACGCATGTACGCATGCATGTGTGTGCACACACACATGTGAAAATTAGTGGACTTCTTTGTGGAGTCAGTTTTTCTCTTTTCACCTTTATGAAGGTTCTGGGGCTCTAAGTCAGATGAGCAGGCTTGCGAGGCAAGCACCTTTACCCACTGGGCCACCCCACCTGCTTAAAATTTAATGTCTGCCTTTGCTTTCATTTCCCTCTCAAGTTAAGAGAGAGCTTTCTTTCTGTTTGGTTCCTGTTGCACTTCATATATGATGTCTTAAACTTCTGCCTTGTATATCGGTGTCATGTTTGGGAGGGGGTAAGGTCTGTTTTCCATTGGTACTTTCATCCTACCAATGTACTTTTTAAATAAGGTATTCCAACAAGATATTAATTTGGAGCAAAATGGAAATGAACACTGATCTAAGCAGTGTCTTTGCTGCCCCCTACAGACTGACACTGGAACTGCATCCCCCTTTGCAGTTCATTTGCTTTGTTTTGTTTTTTTCGTTTTTGAAGCAGAGTTTCACCATGTAATCCAGCCTGGGTTTGAACTTAAAATACTACTGTCTCCACTTCCCAAGTACTAGGATGATAGGTGTGCACCATTTCACTGTGTTTAAGCTCTTTCTTTAATTGTTGAGTTATCTTAAGCAGTCAGATATCCTTATAAAAGTTTAAGGTGGTTGATGGCTATGATGCAATGCAAGACTTTTAAAGAAGTCATTACTTAGAAATTTAGAGGTTTAATTAATCTAACTGGGAAGCCACGGGCTCCTGGGGAATATTTAAAACAGCCGAGGGAACACTCTGGCCAATAGATGGCTCTCTTTCACGGTGAATTCAGTCAACTTTATTCCTTCATCTTATAGATGTGCTTTAAAAATGAAGTGCCCCAGCCACAGGCAGGCTGTTCTGTACTCTCACTGAGAGACTTAACTGCTTTTGAGGCAAATGGGCTCCATTAAGACATGAGCAGGTATAATATCCTTACATGGAGGACAGTTTTGCATAAAAATTTAGGGAAACAGAAAAACTCAAGGAAATACCCCACAAGCCAAAGCCTCCCTTTTCTATAGAGATCTCAGTATGTTATCCCCAGAAGTGTCGCCCTCTGAGGGCATGCCTATAATCTCTAGCGGACTGTGGGTGACAGTTCATTAGAATGAAGGGTAATATGCTTTGGAGCACATCTAACCTTTATATGAAAGACAATTTAATCATTTCATGCGACATATATACATATGTATGTATGTTGTGGCTGATATCTATTGCCTTATGTCACGGAGGGAAATGTTCTGTCACTTGGCCAGAGGGACAAGGGGTAACAATACTCCCTACGCATTTGCTCTCTGGATAATTTCCCAGTGGATTATATTTCCATATTAAGCATACAGGTGCTTTTCAAGATTATATTACTGGATCTCCCAGAAATGGTGCTCACAGAATAGACCAGCGGACAACGACTCAAGCCCACCCATGCACAGCCAACAGAGGCAGCATGACCACAGAATGACTTCCCCATCAATAATATTAAGATGCACGTTAATGATCATCTAATTATATCTTCTAAGAAGTTGGTTTTAAAAATTGAAACGATCCAGAAAAGACTCAAAATAGAGACCGGCACACAACCTCTCAAACAATGTGACCTCACTGAAGTGCTTGTGGTGCAAAGAATGTACGCTCTTAGGAGAGAAAGACAATTTCGACGTCAGCATCCAGAACATGAAAATACTTCTTTCTGATTGGAATAATAAAAGAATAGTATTGCATTCTGGGTTTCCCTAGAGTATGCCTGTGGCACTATTCCTTCCTTTCTTTCCTCCTCCTCCTCCTCCCCCTCCTCCTCCTCCTTCTTTTTACTCAGACATTATACATTTGTTGTTGTTACACTGGATGAGCATGTAATACTTCCGTGTTCTTTAACACTCACCCTCTCTTCCCTTCCTCTCACAGTCCCACCTTACTCTTAGTGGATTCAATAAAGACATTGACGGTAGGGTGTTCCTATAAAGAATGTTCATTGCGAGACCTGCTGCATCTACCATCGTCATGTTTTCTTTCTTGCAAAATGTTTTATTTTTTCTGGACTTTTCATTATTTTGCTTTTTGTATACATGGGTCAATTTCTTCTTCTACATTGTTTACATATAAATCAACTTTTAAAAATGCTTAAGAATATAAAATGATATTTAAATTTATCGTTGCCTATTTTTCCTCCTTCCCACTGAGAATTCATTGTCTAAATACAATCTGGACTGTTGCATCCCAAAGCCTGCTGGAGTAGCATTCTGTGTTGGCCCTGGGCTAACTGGATAGCTAGTTGCAGAGATGAGTTTCCACAATGCCACGGAAAGGTTGGTTTGCCACAAGAAGGAGTCTGGATTTCATTTAGTCACTGGGGACCGCAGAACTATAGAAGTGACAAGGTGAAATTTATGTTTGAATGAGTCACTGCTCCAGCATTACTGAGGGTCAAGGGGACGTGTCTGTCTATCCTGACATCACGTTCCCCGGGATGCTTATAACAGCATGCCCTCTGTGCTGGTTACCTTTTGTCTACCTGACACAAATTAGAGTTGCCTAAAAAGAAGGAACCTCTGGTGAGGTGTTGGCCTTTGAGTATGTCTACAAGGCATTTTCCTGGTTAATGATTGACATAAGAGGGTCCAGCCTTCATGCTGGTTGTATAAGAAAGCAAGCTGAACAAGTCCTAGAGAGCAAGACAGTAAGCAACATTCCTTCATGGTCTCCCGCTTGACTTCCTTCTGCTTGAGCCCATGCTTTCAGACTGCTCCCCACAGCTCCAAGTGTGTTGGAATGATGTTTTAAGGGTTTGCTTGTAGGAAGAGCCTTCAGTCACACATGTGCACATGCACGTGTATACACACACACACACACACACACACACACACACACACACACACACAAAATTCAGATGTGAATCGCAAGTGTTCAGGATTCCCCTAAGATCCCAGCTCCTTCTTCCTCAGCATCATAACTACTCAATGAAAACTCGCTGTGCCAGGCACTGCTCTTATGTTGTTACAAACCTTATCAACCCTTCAGGCATCCTGTGAAGTAGAAAGCGTGGCTCTCTTAGTGGGAAAATTGAGGCTTAGGCTTAGTGGTGTTCTCATGCTTTACGGCTAGTGGAAAAGGCAAGATTTGAACTCAAGCTTTTGTGAAATTCGGTAAGGCCTGAAATCATGTATTTCATGATGGCAGCTGCAACAAGTAAGCATAATGGCTATCCTGGGTGTTTAGAGAGGTGTCTCTGAGTGTAACGTGCTCCCGTAGATCTTCTCTCAAGGGGTGATACCATGGAAGTTAGGAGTCGAGTGTTAGTGCTAGGTGGATTGCCTGGAGCTTCTTCTCTTGTCTCCCATCTCCCAGTCCTTGCTGTCCAATCACGTTTGCTGCTGCAGTCCATCCAGCTTAGGGAGAAATTTCTGGCCTCTTGGCCTTTGCATATGCTTTGTTCCTGTGACCGTTCTCCCAGAGGAGTCTGTGGCTCCTCCCTTCTTCAGCTCCCTCCTCACAGACACCTTCTCTGGCTACCTTGGCTTAAAAGAAAGAAAGAAAGAAAGAAAGAAAGAAAGAAAGAAAGAAAGAAAGAAAGAAAGAAAGAAAGAAAGAAAGAAAAAGAAAGAAAGAAAGAAAGAAAGAAAGAAAGAAAGAAAGAAAGAAAGAAAGAAAGAAAGAAAGAAAGAAAGAAAGAAAGAAAGAAAGAAAGAAAGAAAAGAAAGAAAGAAAGAAAGAAAGAAAAGAAACCATTCCCAGTCACTTCCTAAACCAGTACCCAGATTTCCACGCATAGCTCTGAACCTCTCTGCTGCATAGAGTGCCTGTGGACTATTTCCAAGCTCCCATCCATCCCCTCTGTAGGAATGTGAATTGAAGAGAGTAGAAACTTGGCCCGGTCCATTCACTGAGGCATCCTCAGATTCTGGATGAGAGCTTGGCCAGTGGCTCTGCAATGGATCCATGTTGACTGAATGGCTAGGTGACATCAGCTGTGACAGAAGCTATGCTTCTGCCCTATGGTTTACAAACTAACAAGTCTGCAGTGCACACAGTGAACATAGATGCATCTGTGGGACTCGTGGAAGACGCTGACCCTCAGCTGCTTGTATATTGTTCTGATTTAACAAATGTATTTAAATCCCTGACAGATTCAACAAAGAGGACCAGCTAAACATGCCTCTCCTTAGCAGGCAGCCCCAAGTAAGCCTGGTTCTACATTCGTTTTTAACCATAGAATCATATTTATACCTCTGGTTTCTATTCTTGCTTAGATTCAGTGTGCCTTCCCAGAATCCTTCCCAGTGTGGCTCTGAGTTGGAGTTGGATAGCTCCCTTTTGGGAAAGACTGACACCAAGATGCCAATTACTGCTAGTTCATTTGCATGCTTGCCTACTACAAAGCTGGACTCTTCTTCACAGCCAGCCCTGTTGCCTAACGGCAACATTGACCCACCACCAGAAGAGGAAGTGCAGTTGGCCAGACTCATCCCCACTAGCCCTCTATTGAGGTTCCTCTCTAGCACCTGGAAATGTCTGGTTTCTGGGTTCTCTGAGGTTTTAGATCCCCAGTGTCCCCAGTGTATCAGAAGGGATGATGAGGGACGGGGTTTCCCTGAACATCTGATATTTCTTGCAACATCTTTACTTCCAGCCTCTCCCGCAGTTCTGAAGTATAACTTCTGCAATACAGCCCTTCTGTACAGTACTCATTGCTATCTTTGTTCCCTGACTGACCGAACTTGCACTTATGAGAAGTTTGTTGTAATCCGTTTGCCAATTAAAAATATTGTCAGCAACATTATCAGCATACTGCATACTGAACATGTCTTCTGCTGTACAGAATAAAGTCATTATCATCTCAACAACAACTTGATGTAGCATATATTGTATCTAACATACAATGTAACCCATTATTTCCCAAAATATGCTTTGGTACGATATAAATTTTAAGTAGGATATAAACTGATGATTTAAAAAGAATCACTGTATTTTTTAAAAATATTTATTTCTGTTTATAAATTGTATGTACGTATGTGGCCTTCGGGTCTGTGCACCCGAATGTCGGTGGCTAAGGAGGCTAGAAACACAGGTTCCCTAGAACTGGAATTACAGGTAATTGTGAGTTGCTGGATACGGATATTGAGAACCAAACTTGGGTCCACAGCAAAAAGCAGTATGCACTCGTAACTGCTGAGCCATTTTTCCTGCTTGGAAATCCATCTTAATAACTACTTCGAGTAGAAAATGTAACTGACACAGAAACAATTGCATAATTATTTTAGTTTAAATGCAACAAAATATATAGAGCTGAAAAGTATAAGTGCAATGGAATAACAGTATAAAACTTCTGGGAGGATGGCTGGCACTTGTGGAGCTCTGAGCGGTCACTGCTACAGTCGACCCTTGCTTAAAAGATGGACTCCCTCTCCCCAAGGGCATTTCTTTTTATTTGATGCTAAGAAGTCAGAGATGAGATCAAGTTTATTCAGCGGCCACAGAGCAGAGAAACATAGCTTGCAAATCAAGTTCTCACCCATTATGAGCGGGGAAGTTGTAAATATGGAGCACAAGTGAAGCTATCTTCCCTGTGTTTGTGTTCTGCTGTACCAGTCATTATCAGTGAAGGGAAAGATTGTCTGATAAACGGAGGGATAGCCATGTTATTTTTCTGAGAAAAGGCAGAGATTTTCTGGAAATTCATGTGCTATCTATTTCTTCTCTCTCTCTCTCTCTCTCTCTCTTCTCTTTCTCTCTGTGTTTGTGTATGTCTGGCTGCCATTGTGGTAGTCAGCTCTCTGAATACTATTAGAAGTCATTTAGGTAGCATCTTAGATCTAACCAGTTTCAACTGGTTTTGCCATAAAAGACTCTCACCCTGACTGTCCTTGTCTTAGAAATAAGGTGAGTTAGGTGTATAGTTCAACTAATAATACAGTTGGCATAAGAATTTACAGGGTAACAATATGAGAAAGACCCTAACTAGGAGCCAGGGGACTCTGGTTGTATGAACTTTTACAGGAACAGAGTTGCAGATACAAATCGGTGTTCAATGTGTCCAGTGATGGGCGACCTGCACAAACACTTGGGCTAGAACTTCCAGCCACAGCCTGTTGCTAGAGCCTTGGTGTCCTCTGGTACTTCATACTTCGTACTCTTCAGTGACTGAGCACTGCCCCCACCCCCAATACTCACAATTACTTATGCACTTATTTCTTTTATCACTAAAACTTCTCTCACCACCTTGTGCCTTTGTATGATGATTGACCTTCATTGACAACATGGATTTCCAAACACCTAGGAGACACATCTCAAGTTACAGGTTTGAGTGTACACAAGTGGCTATTTTGGTGGGCTTCTGTCAAGGAGAGGGAAGCTGAGAGAGCTGAGCTGAGACCTTGGGGACAGAGTGGGAAGTTCCTGTTCAGCATCTATTCATCCCAAGATGCACTCACTTGATGGTCTGATGACACATCAATAGGTACCATCATATCCAATGTTAACTGTCCTTTTAATACGATCCCAGTGAGAAGACGACATCTGTCACTGGTCTGGTGTGTTTGATATGTTGATGGGCTTGCTTATTCTGATGAGGTTTTGAATCATTCTGAGCCCATGTGTTCCTAATTTAACTTAATAGGCTCATGGGTGGTAATATTTTATTTGGATGAATGAGTTATTTATCAGCCTGTGCCTCGTGGTCTGTGTTGGAAAGCTGTGGGTGGTTAACCAGCATCAAAAAAATGCTGCCCTCTTCCTCAGGATATGCACTCGAAGTGGAACAAACTTTGTAAAACTGAGTCACTTGGGGCAGGGAGTAGCCTGAGAGCGACTGTTTTGTACAATAGAGAGTAACTTAGAGCAGGGAGCAGCCTGATCCTCACAAGCCCCAACGTTTCCATGGGCAGTGTAATGGCTACTCTTGGGCATCAACTTGACTGCATGTGGAATGGGCTAAAACATAATCTTCTTGGCATTCCTGGTTATATGACGCAGGAAGATGCACCCTAAGTGTGGGTGACGTCTTCTTGTTGTAGCCTGGAGAAAAGGAGGAAGGAAAGTTTACTTTTTGTCTTTTTGTCCCCACTCTCTGTGCTGAGGTGACGAAATATCTGAGGATAAGTCTGATTCCCTGCCATGCGTCTGAGTTTGTCTAAGTTCCTAGTTCTGATAAGACCACTAATACTCACTGATATTTTGCTGCATTAATATCAGCAAATTCAGCTAATACTCTTTGACTCATATGCTATGCTAATATATTCTATTCCGTTTCTGTATTCCAACCATTCAATGAGATTGAAAGAAGTTAAGTCAACCTGCCCATGGTCACCCCAGGAGAAAATGGGAACAGACAGGGAAACAAAACCCACTCTACATAAGTACAGACAGCTTCTAGCTGTCTACAGCCTTGCCCCCACTATTGGCTCAGCTCAGCCAGACCAGGAGTGAAGTAATCTTTCTTCTGTTTGTATTTTGCTATGTCAAGCAACCTCCAAAAGGCTAAGAGACTTGTAGTTATCCATCTTAACTTGTTAGCCCCGAGAGGTCTTTACACACAATGGATACTTAAATCCACTTGAATGATGACTCTGCTGCTTTGTAACCTGACAGCCATGAGGACTGGAGTCCAGTGCTGGCTGCTTGATAAATCCCTTGTCAGGGCAAGTGCTGATGGCTTGTTTTCTTTCCTTTGCCGGACTATTTATAGAAGAATTCTTACAAGCTCCAAATCATAATACTCTCCAGGGATAGGTTTTGAGCCTTGAAACTACACCCTGCGATCAGAAAAATATTGCTAGGACTTTGGAGAAGGCTCAAATATTGATTTTTCCAGTACTTCATCTTTGCATTGTTTGATCCTGGGTTATTCCTAGTACCATTATTTTAAATGAGCTACTAAAATATTTGAATAAATTCAATTCAAAACAGAAAATTTTAAATCGTTTTGGTAATA
This sequence comes from Cricetomys ansorgei, assembly GCA_026225945.1. Classification (NCBI taxonomy): domain Eukaryota; kingdom Metazoa; phylum Chordata; class Mammalia; order Rodentia; family Nesomyidae; genus Cricetomys; species Cricetomys ansorgei. The sequence goes on along the minus strand of JAMJFZ010000191.1, from coordinate 9,429,196 downwards.
AATTTCATTGCCAAAACAAATTCTTGAGTACATTTAAAAATCTTTTCAGAATCCAAGGGTCGTACAGGAAATTCGGGGTTTGTTTATTTCAATAATGCTACTTTTCAGGACTGTTCAGAGGTATGATGGGCTGTGAACTTGCCTATGCCAAACCCAGTCTTTGACTCAATTACAAGTAAACAAATAAAACTCAATGGCTCTGATTGATGCTTTTGGATATGGCTGTCCTTTTTCTGAATTATTGTTATTCTTGTTTCTTCCTTTTTCTTTCTATTTTTGCATCCTCAATACCTCGTATGATACAAGTACTCAAGAAATGTTGACTATGTTATGATGATGTGCCCCAAATGAGAGATACTTTCAAGTAAAATATCTGCTGTCTTCAGTTAGTAATTCAAAGTTCTTAAGAAACAAAAAGGCACGCACAGCATAAAAGAAAAAAAACTTACAACAGGCTTAAGTGTCAAGGAAGACTTTATTTAAGACTGTCTCAAAAAGAGGAGAGAGACTGGATTCACCTCTGCAAAAATAAAAGGTGGGAGTTTTTAGACCCTGGAGTAAGCTGAAGAGGAAGCTCCAGAGGCCAAAGAAGAACACAACAGACTGTGTACAGCAGATAGAGAACCAGATGTCAGCAGCATTTGAGGTGAAAGAGCAATCGCAAAATGTTCACGTTTCTGGAGGAAAAGACTTTTCAGAGAAAAAAAGGCTACCTAAGTGGACATTTCCACCTACGTTCTTGTTTGTAAGTAAGGTCGGATAAAGACACCCCCACTCCTAGCACTACTTGTGATGGCTTGTATTGTCAAATGGACAGGATTTTCAAATCACCATGGAAACAAATCTCTGCACATGTCTCTGAGAGAGTTTCTAGATAGGCTAGGTGAGACGGGAAGATCCCTTGTAGGTGTGGGCAGTGGTTTTCCATGGGTGGGATAGGGCGTGAGGTGTACAGGAGAGAATTAAATGGAGAGAGCACGTTCACAACTCTTTGATTCCTTACCAGTACTGCAATGTAACAAGGCCTTCCAGCTTCTGCAGCTACAGTGAACTGTCCAGTCAAACTGTAAGCCAAAACACCCTCTTCTTCCCTCAAACTGGTTTTGTTAGGTATTTTTGTCACAGGAATGACTAAGTAACTAATACATCACACATCTCCAGAGGCTAATGCCACAGACTTACTAGAAAAGGACACAAGAGGAAGGGATGCCTGTTAAGTAGATGCAAATAAATCCAAGGTAGGAAATAGAAGAGGAATGATGAGGAAGGTTGATTCCAAGGTCACAAGCATGCCTAGGAGAGGACAAGTTAGACTGAGGCAGAATAGGGGGTTGTTAGCACTTTGCTGTACGAAAATTTAAAGTAATAGAATCCCCTGGAAGCTAGAATACATTTGGGAGAGTCTGTTACATTAAAGACACAGAACCCTGGGGAGAGATAGCTCAGTGATAGAGCGATTGCCTGGCATGCATGAGGACTAGGTTCAAGCCACAGCGGGGTGAAGCCAGTTTTCAGACACACAGGAAGTCAGACCAGTATCTGTGGCCACTGGTATGAGAAGACAAACAATAATCTGGGCAACAGCCACGAAAGCAGCCAGGACTTGATTGCCAACTAACATTTTCCTAATGTTTCCTGCCATTTCCAATTTAAGCCTAGCCAGAGGAAGCCAAGCGTGCAGTCACGGAGGATGGTCCCAGTCCCCCGCAGAGTCCCCCGCAGCTTTGCCCAGCCATAGCTGTCTGCTGCCAGTTGCTGCACTCCCACCTGAAGCCTTATTTTTTCTTCAATATCACTTTCCTACTCTCTTACATGAGTTTCTGCCGAACCACAGATAATGGCAGCAGACTCCCTTGCAAGATCTCAATAACATCAGAGCCAGGGACATCCGTGCTCTTCTTCAACATAAAAAGATCCAGGGGAGATCGTTTTCTCGTAGAGAACGAATGATTTCTGATGCATGTGCTTTATTTCATGCTTGCTGTTCTCCCTCATGCTATCACTTGGCTTTCTTTGCTCTGTTTGGTCAGTTCGCACTTATTTCCATAAACATCACCAACCATTGAAGAAGCAGTTTTTAAATTAATGGAAAAGCAAAGGTAAACGTGCAGCCACCCCTAAGAGAAGGGATCTTCCCTTCTCCAATAACCCTCAATTGCCAGGGACTCCTAAGTTAGGGGCGGGGTCTTTGGGGACCCTCTCACCTCCATGTTTGATTTTTTTTTTTCTTTTGGTTTTTCAAGACAGAACTTCCCTGTTGTAACTCAGGCTGTCCTGGAACTCACTCTGTAGACCAGGTTGGTCTCGAACTCACAGAGATCCACCTGCCTCTGCCTTCCTAGTGCTGGGATTAAAGTCATGCGCCACCACTGCCCGGCTCACGCTTGGATTTTTAATTGGGTTGAACTTGCGTAGGTCCTGTGCAAATAACCACAGCTGTTGTGAGTTCATGTGTGCAACGGCCGTGTCATGTCTAAAGGTTGGTATGTCACAGTATTCCTCTCATCTGGTGGCTCTTATTTTTTCCATACACTTCTCTGTAAAGTTTCCTGAGTCTTGCAGGGGAAGATGATGAATGTCCCATGTATTGCTGGGCACTCCCAGTAGCCTGTTCTTGGCACCAGAACAGTTATGAGTCTCTGCCTTACCCTCTGCAGTAAGAGGCTTCTTTGACCAAGATTGAGAACAACACAAATCAATAGATATAAACATAAATATGTAGAAGGCAGTTTGCAAATATAATCATTTAGCAAAACAACATAAATAGGGTCTTCTTGGGCCCATGACTCCTCCAGCCTTGGGTGTTGGCTGTGTTATGGTCCCAAGCATGATCGATCTCCTGTGGAACACACCTCAAATACAATTACGAGAGCAGTTGGTTACCCCATAAACAATCTTGCCATTTTGCACCAGTAGGCACATCTTGCCTGGTAAGTGGTTATTGTACCATTCAGGGTCCCATGCTAGATAAGACCGTTGGTACTTTTCTCCCCTAGCAGTCTGCATAACACCTTCCAATACTGTGAAATCCAGCTACTAAGGAGAGAATCTCAATGTCCCAGCATATGACCACACACCTCTCCTTTGCTTTCCAAGTCTTGGCAGTGGATTTCTCTCCCTGCAGTAGGAAATACCGCTTCCTGCACTTTGTGTCTGAAAGGAGCATGTTGAGATGTGTGTGACCCACACATCCCACCCGAAAGCCAAGCTTTCCCAATGCAACAGAAATGACTTTATTGATTAAAACGAGGACAAACTTTTTTTTTTTAAATATCACTTACCATGTTCTAGTCCTGAAGTTGATTTTGTTAGGATTGCCTTGTTGGAAAGTAATTGTTTTCTTAGGACTCACATTTGTTTCAATGTTCTTTACATCAAGGAGTGAGAAAATATTTTTTCTCTGAATCTACATAGAGCCAGGAGAGATTGTTTTTTTCAGGGTATAGACGGCTTCATTTTATGCATTTGTCTGTGGCAATGTTGCCGAGCCCCACCCCCAGGTCCCCACCTCTTCTTCCTTTGCAATCTAATTTTAAAATTATGTGTTTGTTGAATGTTCATAATTTATAAACTACAACATATAATTATATACCTATTGCTAATATATGCTTTACACATATTTATCCATTTGCATGTGTGTGGGGTGAGTGTGAATGTGCATGTATGCATACACAAGTGTGGAGGGCAGAGTATGACTCTCTGGAGTCAGTTCTGTCCTCCATGAAGGTTCCAGGGAGCTAGCTCATTCTGTCAGGCCTGGGGGCTAATGTTCCCCCCTACTGAGCCATCCTACCAACTCAAACCAAGAGTTTTATAGCGAAAATCATTATTAACTCCTACTAAATAGAAAGCGAACTTGAATTATTTATGGGTTCTATTTTCCGAAGGTCAGGAAGTTACTAATGGCAGAGCTAAACCCAAAATCCATGTAAGTTTTTCACCATATCATGGCATCTTCTTCCCGTTAGTCCTTCTCCTCATTAGAGGTAAAGGTGTTTTTGTTTTTTTTAAACTTTTTTCTTCCAGGTCATATTGCCTCAAATTTCACTTTGGATGTGACTTAAAATTCATAGGCTTTTAATTTCTCAGGAATGACAGAACAATAACTCCTGTACAAACGTGTTAGCAGGATCCATTTTGTTTCAAAGATTTATACGTACCTCTGGATCCCAGTAGGTGAATGTGCAGATGTGTGTGTAGGTAGGTACCCACGAAAGCCAGAAGAGGGCATTGTTTCCCTGGAACTGGAGTTATTGGCCATTATAAGCCACCCCAGATTGGGTGCTGGGAACTGAAACTGGGTCCTCTGTAAGAGTGGCAAATGCTCTTAACCGTTGAGCTATCTCTCCATCCCCAAGAATCCTTCTGAAAATAAGGTCCACAGTATAAATGGATGCTGTCTGATGCTTCTCTTGACAAACGTGTAAGGATCTTAGAAGCTGTGGGTCACCCTTGGGCTTTTCAAGACGTAACTTCTGCGTCAGTTAATGTATCCGTATCTGGGTAAAGTTAGGTCTCTCCCGAGAACTGTGGGTATTCATGGCTTTAGGTCTGGATTGCCTTTCTTCTTGGCCCTCTTCCTATTGTTCCCATCATTCTCTCTGCTTTGCACTTTTGGACACAATTAACTTAATGATGTTAACAAACTAACAAAAATTTCAAATATAATCTGGCCTATAGATGTGCATGTGTTTAGTTTGCATGCTTTGCTTTCAGAGATGCAATTAGCTGTCTGATGAAAAAAAGCACTTTCTTACTTAAAAAAAAATCAAAATTTTTACACCATCTTGGAAAATTGGCACATCTTGTGATGATGGGTTCCCACTAGGCTAGGACTGAGATTTGACTATAACATCGAAGGCCTTTACTTCCCATTGTCTTCCATTAGTTTGATTTCATTTATTTATTTTGGCTGAATACATGTTTTGGGCCACAGTTCAAACCAAGACCAAAATGTCTATGGTGCCATGTGTGTTGGTAAAACCTAGAGATAGTGGGCTGTTGCTCTGAAGGGTAGCTTTGATCTGAATGAACAGCAGGGCTGAAAGTACGTGAATAGATGTTAGACATAAACATCACAGCATCCTTGTGTCCCACACCTGTGTAACTGCAATGGACCAGGATTCATCCCTTATCTTTGACAGAACTTTCATGATACTCATGGATGTGTGTATACACAGAAGATGGAAAAGTGAAGAGCCTGCCACCTGCTGCCTTTGAACATTCTTGCTGGAAACCCAGCATTACATTACATTACAGGACTTTGTTCATCTGGGCATTTGGAAGAAGTATTGCCTTTTTCATATTGCTATCAAATAAGACCTTTTACCACATAGCAAAAGGGGCATAGCTCTTTGAATCAAAGAGCCGACTTAAAGCCTTACTTCTGCTATTTACTGGCTATTTGATCTGCAACAAGTGCCCGTATTTCTATAGACTTTGGTTTTCTCATTTAAGAACTGGATGAAATAATATAGTTGTAACTTAGAAAGGTTGTTGTGCTATCCAGGGCCCTGTGTAAAACCCAATATACTTGGTTATGGCATATTGCTCTTAGAAACAGTGGAAGGTAAAAGTTCAGCCACACACCAAGCTGATTTACAGAGTGTTTCTGGCTGCAGGTTCAAAACACATTCATTATCCTTGAAAACGAGTTTTTTATATTTAACCATAATGGACACATTTTAAAAAGAGCCCTTTTATTGTCTCAGTACTTAAACCATTTGATGAAGTCCGGCAGGATCTACGCATAGTTCTGTTGCTATAGCATCTCTCAGCCACAGAGCGCTCCTTCCATGTGGACCTAACTGGCTCTTGGATGTAAGGGTTATCATCAACACAGCTCTGTCCTATACTTCTGTTCTCTCTTTACAGACTGTAAAGAGACTAACTAAAGTTAGTTAGTTAGTCTAACTAAAGAGACTAACTAAAAAGTTAACTAACTAAGACTAACTAAGACGTCCTTAGAATTCTCAGCCATGGCCATGGCCCCAGGGTCACAGGTTTGTAGGTAATTGTTCTTTATGGCCTGACACCAGTGTCTCCCACTAATTGCTTGAGAGATACTATCATGTGGATTTCCTTTCATTATCTCAAACCCATTACTTTAACACACAAACATTTCTCAAGTAAAGTAGCTTCTGAAGTCTCCTCTCTGATAGTAATATCCACATTTTCTCAATTTTATGCAACATGTATCCATTCTCTGGCCATAATGGGTGGAGTCTCTGGAATAACCTGGACCTATCTGTCTCCTTTAATTCTCACTTCCCCTCTGGTTTTTCTCAATGTCAGTTACTAATCTCTCTCCTTTTTCAATTTGCTTGTACCAAGTTGGGCTAAGGCTTCCTAATTGTTCTTGGATCACAACACGAGGCCTTTAGTTACCTCATTTCTTATCCACTGGAAACATCCTGCCATCTAACTCTTTGTCAAAACCTCTCTGTGCTTTCTGATACATCACTCCACCAAGCCTTGCTCCCATCTGTCTTCAGACTTTTTATTTCCTAATTTTGTACATTTTGATAACGTTCCTCACCCATCTAAACCTCCAGCCCACCGGTCTAGCCTGGGCATACATGTCTGCCGTGTTCCCATGGCTTTAATATTTTCCTTGCGTAGAAATTCGTCCTCTGTGATGTTCTAAGTCCAACAAGACTTCAGAAGTCTCAGTCCACCCCCCCTTCTCTAACTCTTGCTTGGCGCTTCCTTTCTCCACTCCTTTCCCTCTCTCTAAATGTCTATGACAGCAACAACCCGCCATGCAGTAATCACGTTTGTTTAGTCATCGTGAACCTTGTTGACAATCAATCAAGAACGCCAACTTTGTGTTTTCAACTAAACTGAGCTCACTGAGGAGGGATCTCACGTCAGGCTGGCTCTCTAGCTCACTAAGTTCCCTGTGTGCGGCAAATATTGATTGAAGGAAAATTTTAATTCCTTGTTGATTTATTAACATAAGTAAATCGAATATTTGGTTTAAATGGGTTTTGACAAGACTTAATTTACCCTTCAATACATTTGTCTTTCTTGGGCAGGCAAGTCGCATTTTTAAATAAATGCAGTAAAAGAAATGCTATAACTGACTTTGAAAGTAAAAATCTGGGACCTGATGTTTTGAGTACAGAATGTACTTTAAAGAGCAATGGCACAGCCTACTTGAAACCAAGCCCATTCTAGAAAAATTTGAGCTATTTGGGAACGATACCATTCTATCTAAATGCATCCGATTTCTAACACCTAAATACTACTAAGCCTCTCAAAGAAGAAATCGGGACAATATTGGCTGTAAGCTCTGACAGTGGGATTGATCATCCAAAGGAAGTTACAGGAATTTCCACCCACACAAGTACCAGGTCATTTTTCCATGAACCGGGCCTGCAGTGATTAAGTATGTGTACTTGAGAATGCATCCAAAAGCTTGAGCAATCCATCTGGCTGAAGTGTCCGACTCTATGGGATTTGCCGTGCGGTGCTGTGCCAGCATGGAGACTTATTTCATTGCCTTAGTCATCAGGCCACGGTGCCACTAACGCTGAACTCACTGCGTGCTGCCCGGTGTGGGTGTCTGGAAGGCCAAACCAACAGAGCCAGACAAATACAACATTCTCCCAATCCGAGTGTAAGGTTTGGGGGCTCTGAGTTTCCAACGAGTCCTATAGCACACCCAGAAGTGTTTTCCCTGTGCTAAAGAGGCACAATCGAGAAAATGGCAAGCATTGAAAGCTTCCTAGAGGCTTTGTCTGTTGAGAACATGATTGCCCTGCCATGTGCTAAACATCCCCCAAACGCCATTAATCTCTGTATGTATAAGCAATGTGCTCTAGAAGTTCGAATACAAATGCAAATGTACCAATTGTTAACCACTTAGTGCTCTGTTTACACGGTTAAGAACCAGCTAGCTTGCTCTGGTTGGAAGTGGGGCATTGAAGGCAAGCCAGTTTTAATGGGCTCAGGATGCAAAGGTTATAATTTTAAGCATGGGAGACTGTGAATCAGCAAGAACATCTTCACAAGGATCTGTGTTGAGAAACTAGCCATCGTACGATGAAGATGCAAAAAAGAAAAACAAAAACAAACTAACAGAAACCTACTTCAACATGCTCCCAAGTGATCTGACATATGTACTCTCATCTGCCAGACAGCATTTGATAGACTTACTTGTTCTGTAAGGCCCTTCAGTTTTGCCAGTTTGCACATTCGGAGCTTACTCAATACTTCCTCCCAACTCTAAAAGTTCAGCCAGGAAAGGGGTGGGGACGCAGGAAAGAGAAAAAGAACCAGACATTCTAGTCCAAGAAAAGAGATTGACTTCTTTCTGTTTCTTAAAAATTTCTCTTTCTACAAATGTTGTCCTAGAACAGAAGATTTTGGTTCTGCAGTAACACTGCAAGACTTTGATTGGAATAAAGTGATCTGAGAACAACCAAGCTCCCTGTTGCCTCTAAGAAGAGAATAAGAATACTTTGAAGTATTTGAATGTCTGAAGAGAGAGAGAATGTTTGTGGCCTGGGTGGGGGAGGTAGTGGTGGCAGTGTCTCGTTAGAGGGGTGACTGGCTAGAGCAGGATGCTGCCCTCTGCTTCATGAGAAATAATTCTCCAGGAACAGAACATCCTACCTGACCCTCTTGTGACTTCTGATATGAGACCCCATATCATTTGGTTACAATATTTTGGGTTACTCTGGTAGTGGTTACACCAGATACTATAAAATTAGTCTTCATGATACAAAATAGACACCATCACTCCACCCCCTTTCAATGATGACGTTCTGTCCTTCAACAAAATTTCCTTTGCCGCCAAAGCTATGAGAGGAAGAAAGATGCTGAGTACGATTTAAAACGTGTGAAATTATCAACAGTGCAAGTCAAGGCAATCTTTGCACATTAGTTAATAGTCCAAAGAATGTGTCTTCATGTACATGGAAAAACTTATGGATGCCCACATTACATTATTAATGTAGGAGGGGAGGATAGGGAAGGGAGGGGGGAGAGGGGGAAGGAGGAGGAAGAGAAAAAGGACAAGGAAGAGGAAGGAAGAAGAGAAGGAAGAGGAAAAGGTGGAGAAAGAATTATTTTTTTCACAATCTAAAAGCACCCTTTCTGCTGCGTGATGCAGCAATGCTGTACATGCAGCCCAGGTTGGATCACCCTGGCCCTCTCTGCCTGCAGTAGAAGGCAGCACCTTATTGCAGCTGGCCATGATGGTGTCACTGGTTTGTCTGGTCAGAGGTCATGAAGAACTTCAGTTTAGATCTGCACTGTCCTTCCCCAGATAGCTGCACAGAGTCACCGCTCTGAGTACCCCAAGGCCTGGAGCACTCCAGAGCCACGTGAGTACTTCCTGTGTCCCACATCCTCATACTTGGCAAGTCTACACCATCTCAGTTCAGTTCAGGACTTGCAAGGACCAAGAGACTGAGAAGAAGTAGATTTTGCTCCATTGGCTTGGAGTCGATTCCTGGCCCGAAACTCAGGGCACTTACTGAGTAGCCAGATTTCCAAATCGCTAAAGGCAACTGTCAAAGGAGAAAGCATATGGTTGGGTGTGGAGGAAAGAATAGTGAGAATAACAAGCTAGAAACCAGATCTAGCCACTCTATGCAACGTCTCCTTATTCCCCGGGCTGGGTGTTCCTCCTTCGCCTCCTCGGATCCTCAGATTTTCTCCCTGCTCTTCTCTACTGTGACCTTTCCCCAAGAAGCTGCCCTCTATGAACCTCAATAAGGAGCCCTCGCCAGCTCTAACTTCCCGAGGGATCAGTCGGAGGGGACTATCAGCACTTCTGGAAGCTGAGACTGAGTGAGGTGTGGGCATCAGGTGGGCAGTGCTCTCTGAAAGCTTCATATCCTCTCTGCTTCTCCGTGCGGCCCTCGCAGCATCGATAATTCTGCTCCCTGAGATGTAGAGGCAGTAAAGGTGGCAGTAAGTTCCTGCAAGTGCCAGTTTGGGGGGGGGGGTTCTACACTCTTCTTTGTCAGCTCCCCAAACCCCAAAAGCTCTATACATAATCCCTTTATTAACTTTCCACAAGTGAAATTGAGTGGGCCACTGGCCTCCTTTCAAGACTTACACGGATGTACTTCCTAAATGCAGGAATTTTTATTTTATTATGTATGATTTTTCTTATTTATTTGTTTGGTTATTTATCAAGATTGAGTCTTATTATATAGGTCTGGCGGACCTGGAATTCATTATATAAACCAAGCTGGCCTCAGACTCATGGAGATCTGCCTGCCTCTGGCTTCTGAGTACTGGAATTAAAGGTACACCATATAGCATGGTGTATCACCATGCTTAGCCTAATTACTTTTCACAAAAAGAGTTTATAAAGGAGGTGGTGGAGACTGAACTTGAGAAAGGAGGATTCAAATCAATGTAAAAACAGTCTCAAGTCTAGTATGAGTCACAGCTGTGGGGTGGGCTCACCTTTTTGTTTCTGTATGTAAACAAGTAAGAAAAAAAATACAATGGACTAGGCCTTGGAAGATGGAGTCTAAAACTCACCCCATACCAGCTACAAAGTTTTGGTGAATTAATTTAACTTCTTGAACTCATTTCCCATTTACATAATGGAAATAATGTGCTCAATGTACTTTGTAGCACTTTAAGGAGATTTAAATCACCATAATATATATATATATTTTTTTTTGGTGGGGGGAGGCTATTTCATGTTCTTCTATTGTAAATATCTGGCAGGTTTTCCCTCTAGGGCCAAGAATAATACCATCTCCTTTGAAGGGTTCCCTAGATTTCCCAAGAGGATGGATTTTTCTTCAACTCTGTAGATAGCCATGTATCCAACCCTGGAATAAAGCACCTAGCCCATTGTATTATGGGTAAGGAGTTATAAGCTCATCACTTTAGTTAGATGATGAACTCTCTGCAGGTGTCCTGAGCACTAGGCACATAAAGAGCTCAAGAAACTGTCATTGACTAAAGGCATGTGGTACTCCATTTCCCCCTCATCTCTCTCTCATATTTAAATTCTACCATTTATCTTACCGTCACCTTGGTTACAAATTCTATAAGAGTTTGTTTCACGATGGTTGTCGCACTCATAATTTCTAGAAGAAGCACAGCCAAATGCCATGCGTAATGGCACTGATTGATGGAGGGACAGATTCCAAAGGCAGCCTGAGCAGCTCGCTACCCACACGTAGTCTGGCTTAGCCACATTCGTCTTCCAAATCTGTTTTCCCAACCTCCGTTTGCACTATTTTCTAAGCAAGGATTTGAATCAAGAAGTGCTGCTCATCTGGGGCCCGCCGTGGGCATTTCTGAGGTGGTCGAAGGCCGAGGAAGGCAAGAGCAAGAGAAAAGAGAAAGCAGGCAGACGGAGGGAGATTAGAATCCATGCCCCCACCCCTGACAAATGAAAACCCCATTCCTGGGCCTTTTCTCGTGTTCTTCTGGAAGATGGCGTCATATTTCCTTTATCGGACTTAGCTTCTGTGATACTTCTGAGACAGTCTTCCCAAGTATCTTTGCAGCTGAGCCAGCTTCCCTGAGTTTACGTCTTGATAATCCAGTGAGCTCCCATTGGTCCACACAGAGCCACACGACCGGGTTAGTAGAGGCGCGGGTTAAACTTGAGTAGCTATCAGGGCGGGCGATGGCTGCCTTCCTGTGTCAGCTATAGTTTGTGGTGGCTTGCCTTCTCTGTCAGATCCATGAGTTTTCTTTTTAACCACAGGGTTTCCACAGCTTCAGTTAGATCCTCTTTCGTATTCATTGAGCAGATGTCCCCCTCCCTGTCCACCGAGTATTAGAATCGTTTCTTCGTTAGTCACTTTGTTCTCATAGCTCGCTGCTCCTTTGCTCTAGTAGCTCTTGCATATCACGCACATTCTGACGCTCCCCAAATCTCAAAAAATTTAAACAGGACAAGTGAAGAATGAGGTTGTCAAGCAAGCAATTTGCATAGGTATCCCCCTGCCACCAAGTTCTAAGTTGGGGTCCCCAAGGGCTCTTGGTTGTCAGTGATTCCGTTAGATCCAGCCCATTATAAACCAGAAAGATAAAGCTAGTTTGGAACTTCTTTCCTCACTTGCCACTGAAGACACATGATGGAGAACCTAAAGCCATCTTCCAGAACAGCGGACAGCCCAGCCATATCCCTCCAAAGCTCAGAACCCACCAATCCTTCCCAGCATCTACTACAAAAACATTGTTCCGGGTAGTGTTAGCAGTTGGAAACGCTCAGGGACAGAGCTCACCAGTACGGAATCTACTCTAAATTTAGAGTGCAGCTTCCGGGGGCCATGGTTTCAAGAGTAACGAAGCAGGAAGGTGAGAGTAGGAACTGAAAAGAGGAAGAGGGAGAGAAGCCCCCTCAGATGCTGTGTGCTACTACTGTGAGCATTGGGCTTTATGGCCACTGTCTGCTTCTAAAGTAGTTTCGGGGGGTGGGGGGGGGTGGGGGAGGTGGGGGGGGTGGGGGGGTGGGGGGGGGGGGGGGGTGGGGGGTGGGTCCTAGATCATCTGAGTTAGTTTAAATGCATTCTGCTTTTAGAAACTTTATTCTAATGGAGTCCATTAAGTAATTACCCATAATAATAGATTCATTTCATGTCTAATTAATTATTAAAGGAATCAAGCATCATCTAGTTATAGAATCCATTAAGAGCTTTTAATAAATGTTGTAAAGTTGCAAACTTTCTGGAAATTTTTCATTTAAAAGTGCTTCTTTTCCTTTCTTCTTTTTCATTATTTTTATTCCTTGGCTTTGTAATGTCTTCGACAATAAAAATGATAGTACAAAAGAAATATTGACAGCATGACCATCGGCTTGGCTCCACTTCCAAGGATCCTAACTGATCATCAGAGGTTATGCCTTGGCACTGGAGACAGGGGAAAACCAAAGCAGGACGTCTAAATGTTTTAGCCAGATGTTCTGTGTGTTTCTACAGACCCCATGCACCATCTTGTTGAGTGTTTGGGATGAGAGACATTGCATCACCCTTCACATGCAAGCAGGAGAATATCCTGGGGTGCATGTGTCCTTACAAAGGGGTGCTCTGCTTCCAACAGAGACACTAAAACCTAGAGTTTATTAAAAAAAAATCTTATTGCAAAAACAGCGAGTGATAAAATGCAGTCACATCTTGGCCTATAAAGGAAGAATATAGACATTTTAAACAGGAGGTAATAATAAACACGCTTGACCTGCTAGTCTGTGGTGAGATATAAATAAAATCCCGACTGTTCTAAACCCAGGGGTCCTTTGCCATGTGCGCCTGACAAGATGGACTGCAGCCCCCTTCTGGCTGTATCCCAAATGATTCACTAACACTAACTTCTCTTCTCTGACAACAAAAACCAACAAAGCAGAAAGAAATACTACCATTTCTCATGGTTATTATAGAAATAAAAAACTGGATATTTTGTTTTATAAAATGTTATAATGACACAGGACACTCAACAGTTTGTTGCAAAGAGGCCTGTTCTTCACATATCAAATATTTTAATTAATCAGAATCACATTCAGCTCCCTCTGTTATGAAATCCAAACAGTAGGGTGCCCCCTTTTCCTCTTGGAGGACACCTTGCAGCAACCAAGCCATGGTCTCCCTGGACCCGGGTCAAGAGCCCAGGAAGGGGTGACTCAGTCTACTCCAGGAGATTCAGCAAATTTTGTGTATTTCATTTCCTGCTCTGTCTTCTGGTGCCCTGCAGATGCTCTCTCCAGCCTGTCTCCTTTCCTCTCCCCTCTGTCTCCCTTTCTACCTGGTCTGTTTACTACCCTGTAATTTCTTAACCAGAGTTCACATGTAGAAAGTGGTGTCAGGAACACGTCTGTTTTAGAGGAGAGCTAAATATGGATGTGACAAGAACCAGCTCCATCATCTCACAGACTTAGAAAAAGGACTAGGCTGATCTCTCTGTATTAGGACCGAAGTCTCCATTTGTAACCCTCACCCCGACTCTCAATGCCTCCTGTTTTTGTTTTTTTTTTTTTTTTCAAATATCAAAATGCATGATGAAACGAGATCTTGTAAACACAATTCTTTAAACAATTGCTTGGTACGTTATATCTTATTCAGCAGCTTTCATTCTTTCATTCTCTGATATCTAATGGACCACGGGCTCGTCAATATGTAACTGCAGACACTGGAATGGGCCATGCCAGGGAGTCATTGTCTTGCTGGAAAGACAGTAACAATTCAGTTTGAATAGAAATGGCAGAAATAAAACTCCGGTTCCCAGAGGAAGCTAGCAAGTTATGAGTGGTGCCAAGTGCACTGTTAGTATCTTTCTCTTTTGAGGTAGGTTTATGGATTAGAAACCAAATGTGAAATGTGATCTGGAGTAGAGAAACGATGGGTTTGCAGCTGGCTGGATAACCAGACTCAAAGGGTAATAATGAATAGTCTGATTAACCTGAGATTTCAAGTGGTGGACCACAGGGCCCTGAGGACTTGTCCTACTTAGACTGTGTATCAGTGTTGTGTGTGGAGACACAGAAGCCATGCTTATAAGCATACAGAGGATGCACGTGGCTAAACACTTCATTCAGAACTTGATGGAACTGGGAATGTGGCTCAGTAGTAGAGCATTTACTTACCTTGTAAAAGAGTCCTAAGTTTAATACCCTATAGCCTATACATACACAAACATAAACACACACATACACAAACATACACTTTCACATATATACACATACAGATGCAAAGATGGTATCAGGATGTATAGTGAGCTTCATATGTTCAAGCATTATATGAAAACAAATTATCTCCAACATAATAAAAAATTTCCATTTTATGATGAGGAAAGTGAATATCGAGAATTTACCTGTCTAATATCATATCATCTATTCAGCAAAAAGCGAATCATAATTTGACACATTCTGCTCCCAAACCTTGTATTTTTATGCCCATATACCTCCAATTTCAAGTACCTAATGCACCACTCTCTAGACAGTCCTGGCTTCTGGTGTAATCTACTCTCTTTCATTTGGAATAGATAATACTACATTATCTCTGCTAGCCTGGGGTACAGCTGGGACCACTGAATACCTACTGAGGGTTTTCAGAGAGTGGTCTCTCTTGACAGGTAACAAAGTTGCAGCTCCTGGGAGCTTGGTGACTCTCATCTGAAGGTAGTCAGAGACTTTCCAAGAGTAGAGTCTCTTGGCTCTTTCAGAAGGGACCATTAGGAGGAGCTAAAGGACCCAGAGGACCTGTCCCATTCCTCTGGACCATATGTTCATGTGCCAATCTGCGAGTGTTCGGAGAAAGGACTGAGACAGCAGCGATGGCGACTGTAAATCTCGTGTATTTGTCATTCTATTCAGAAGAAGGTGCACATAAGGTTCCCCAAGGGCCTCTGTAACTTTATAGTTACCTTCTGGTGGCTCTGAGACTCTGTGCCATTTTGTGGATGGAGAACTCAAGGAACAAAATAATCACCTAAAGTTCTTATGAATAAGGTCAGACATATTTACGTGTGTAGGATCTCTGTTAGAGTATGTTTTCAGAATCTCAATTTGTCTCTTTTTATTCCTTACTCCATGTTTTGATAGCCTCTTCATAATTTGCATTGTGCTGAGTACTGTGACTTTTCCTTGGCCGTGCCCTGGAAATAGCTCGAAAATGCGTAACATGGTCGGGCTTATAGGTAATGAGGGCCACCTGTGAAATGGTTCAGGGGACACAAGCTGAAATAGTGACACCAGTGTTGAGCATATTACCCAGGTCTCGAGTGGGACGGTAATAAAAAGAGGGTGGGAAACAAAAACAGAACAAATTATTACAGAGTGAGCCGTGACATCAGTGCTGAGCGATAGCTAAGATAAGGCCCTTTGCAGACGCTCAAACTCAGGGCATGGGCTGGATTTTATAATTGTGTCTGTTTCTGAACTGCAGTGTTCATCTAGAAAGAGAGAGAAAAACCAAACCATACTAAACCAAGAATGTGTATGTGCTCTTTGTAAAAGCTTCTCTCTTGTTCATCTGTAAAGGCATCCTGTCTGCCCAAGCTTCCTTCTCTTGTCAAACAACTTTCTTACATCGAAACTCCATCAGGAGCATCTAAATGATGGGATAAACAAATACACAAGAACTCAAGACATCATCTTAGCCTCTGGCGTGACCATGTGAATGTGAGCTTTTCTGTGCTGTTAGCAAGCCAATCAGACTCGGCTGTTGCCCTCCCAGGGAGCTGCCAGGTCTTGAAGGCATTACCCATTATATTACATCTGAACTTTGGAGAGCACAGGGTGCTTGCTACTTCATCTGCTGTGCTTTTAAAAATAGAGTTCTGTATTGTCACAAAGGAAGAAAAGCTAATGGCCTGACTGGGGGTTATTTATCTAGAATCTGTAGTCAAGTTGCAGGAGCCTCAGAGATTCAGCCATGTTGAAGAGAGATGCTGGCCAAGGCAGCAAGATCAACACTTCTATTAACTTAATGTGACCATAAATGATTTGGCTCAGTAAATTTAATTTCACCATAAACGATTTGGCTCAGTATGCTCTCACACTTGGTTTTTCCAGTATTAAACTCATAAGCCTTCAGACACCTTTCTCCTTTACGGGAGATTTGGGGTGAGTAGGTTTGGAGAAACAGCTTAAAATAAGCCTGATAATTTGCATCACCCAGTAGCTTAAGCTGTTTAAGTACTTTTAACCTGAAAAATGTTTAAAAACATCTACCACTCCACCTCCGGAGGAGGGGTCATGGGAAGAGGAGCAGTTTCCGCAGCTTAGTTAGTGTAGGTCTGCGTGTCACTAGACAGACCACGGACAAGTGGAGTTTTAGGAAATGAAGCGATATGACTTATGAGTCAAGAGAGATTTAAAAAAAACAAAACTGGTTGTAAACTTTTATTACAAATAAAAAAAAATGAAGTTCTTAAAGATCTCATAGTGACCAGATATGAAACAATTTAAAAACCTTCAAAGGTGTTTTAAGAGAACAAAGGCTTTCTCTAAAAGCATGGTTGTCATTATCAAAAAGAAAATGTCTTTAGGAAGCAAACAAAAAGCCACACACTGCATAGACAGCCCAGATAGGTCAGTGGGGGAAACGCAGGCACCTGGGGCTTGGACTCTTTGTCTTTTGCTCATTTCCTTGCTGCTGGAAACTCACGTTGGTTTATTCTTGTGGGCAGACTATCCCTGACTGTGGTAGAGATGGTGGGTCTCGGTGCTCTGAGACCCCATGCACATTATGTCTCACTGCTCAGCCTTGCTCTTCAGCCTCGTTATCAACAACCTCCATCACTTCTCCCTGCCCAGGAGGGAGGAAACTCTAGAAATACCTGAAGTGAGGTGGGGAAGCCTCCAATAGGGTGGGCGATGCTGGCCTGGCCTCCAAAACCACTGAGTCCTCCTAATTCTCACCCCCTCTTGCTGGTCAGATAATTCTGATGGTAATTTCTAGGAGGACTTCCTACAATGTGGACCAGGTCTAGAATGACCATTGTCTGCTGTCCATTTATTGCCTGAAACTGGATCTCCACCAGGGCCTGAAGCATTGGCTGTCTCCCCTCCCACTCCCCTCCACCAGCGTCAAACTCCTCATCTCCTAGGTACTTCCTAGGGGCATCCTTCTCTAGAGCACTGTGGCGTGCAATTACACCTACCTTTGTCACTCCTATCGATGCAGCAACATTTCCTTTCTGATGCTGAACCATTCTACTCTTCTGAAAACCTGTCTTCCAAGGACTTATCTATGCCTGGTGGCAGGCACAGTGGTGTCATTGCTGTCTGGGGCGGCAGGGGCAGGGATGGCAGGTGGCTGCCGAGTCTCTTGCCTCACTATTCCTAGCTCAGAACCGAGGGGTATGGTGTTGGAGATGTTGGAGGCTGTGGCTTCCTGCTGTGTTGTGGTGTTAACTTGTTTAACAGCAGCAATGCCCCTCAGGGCTCTGTAGGGTCTGTCCTTAACCCCCACTACTCATAGAACTTGAAAAAATAATCTTATTACTGTGTGTGTGTGTGTGTGTGTGTGTGTGTGTGTGTGTGTGTGTGTGTTTGATAATAAAGTTACTGTTTGGTAAGTGATAATCTGATATCACTTTTATTTTTTGGAATCATCATAAAAATATTTCCAGGTGAATCAGTTATAAAAGACGAGAAAGTAAGTATTTTATCATAAATTAACTAAATCTGTTAGTAGAGTTCAACTTCTCACAAATTAGAGTCACACAGGAAGAGGGAACCTTAACTGAGGTATGTCTGTGGGCCTTTTTTTGATTAATGATTGATGTGGACAGAACAGCCCATTGTAAGCCCTGTCACCTCTGGGCAGGTGGTCCCAGACTGTATAAGAAAGCACACTGAGCAAGGCTGTGGGTGGTCTCTGCTTCAGTTCTTGCCTCCAGGTTCCTTGCATGTGGACATAGCCTGCAACCTGCAATAAACCCTTTCTTCCTCAAGCTGCTTTTATGCTCTGTTTTATCACAGCAACCGAAAGGCAAATTAGAACAGTAACTGTGCTGGCTAGTTTTATGTCAACTTAATACAGCTATGTCATTAGACAGGAACGAGCCTCAGTTGAGAAAAACTCCTCCAGAAAACAGAGCTGTAGGTGAGCCTGTAGGGCATTTTCTTTCCTTTCCTTTTTTTGATTTTTCAAGACAGGGTCTCTCTGTTGTAACTCTGGCTATCCTAGAACTCATTCTATAGACCAGGCTGGCCTAGAACTCACAGATATCCTCTGTCTCAGCCTCCTGGGTACTGGGATTAAAGGCCTGTATCACCACCACCATTTTTTTAATTGATACATTGATTGGTTGATTAACATTTTTATTTTTCTAATTAGTGATTACTATATGGGGACTTAGTCCATTGTGGGTGAGACCACCCCTGGGCTGATGGTCCTGGGTTTTATAAAAAAGCAGATTGAGCAAGCCATGGGGAACAGACTATTTAGCAGCACTCCTCCATGACCTCTGCATCAGTTCCTGCCTTCAGGTTCCTGCCCTGTTGGGTTCCTGTCCTGACTTCTGTCTCTGATGAACAATGCTGTGAAAGTATAAGCCAAATAAACCCTTTCCTCCCCAGGTTGCTTTGGTCCTGGTGCTTCATCATAGCAATGATAACCCTAACTAAGGCACTAACTAATTTGAAAATACATGTAGTAAGATTGTGTTATAGAGAGGACATTTAGTGATAGATGAAATCAGTGAGTATCAGTTTCAAACAGCAAAGGGACACTGGGGTTAGCTGGAGTGAAGGGGAAACTCCTTAGAAAATAGCTCTGATTTCCCACAAGACAAGGCAGAAATCCCCACTCGCAAACTGTGAGGGAGTAGAGATCACCCAGCCAGCTGCTCGATGCTACAATTGCTTTTTAATTGGTTCAGTCACAATTGCATGCATCCTCACTTAAAAATAAAGCAATGAAAATTTGAGGCTTTGTAAAACGAAGAGTTTTCACAGAGACTGTAAGGTCAGAGCCTTTGTAAGTCGATGCCATTTCTCCATGATGTCAGAGTCTCAGCTGTAACTAGAAGTTTCCACTCAAACTCAGGTGCCCTGATGTCAGTGTTAGCTTTGGGTTTGGTTATGTTGTCTCCCAAGGGATGCCTCTGTATATTAATTATTTAGATAGATTTAAAACCTGGGATGATTCACAACAAGTTATTTGTGAGATATTAATAAGAGTATCTTTGAAAGTTTGCTTCATGGCAGAAATTGCTATTAATTTTTTTAAGTCAAGTTGAACAGAGCCATTTGGGTAATGTTAAAAAGTATTTACCTAAATATGTTTTAAAACTTCATTTCCTGGAATCCATGTGTTTAAATAACATCACCATGATGAACAGATGAATGTAATTTTGCTAAAAAGTTTATTTTGGCTGGAAACCCTCAGATTGGTTAATTAGTAAAAGATGATAGTGTCTCTGGGGAGAAAGTATTTAAGTGTGACATTTGAAAGCTCCTTTTTTAAACATTAATCCCAAGTCTTTAAAATATTTAGAGAGAAAAGTTTCAAGGTCATAACATTAGGGAACTGGTATATGTTTCTGTTCAAAATAATTATCGTGTAATTTCTAGCACCTATCCAGCTCTGAAAGACAGTCGGTATGGAATAAATGAAGAGATATTGATAATTACAAAATCTTATTTTGGGGCAAAAGGTTTCTTTTTAATATATATGTATTTATGGTATGTGAATGGAGGCAAAGAGGCCAACCTCAGAGCCATCTGCCCTGACTTTGAGACAACTTCTCTAACTGTGGCCGGAGGCTCACCTGTGAATGAGGCAAATGTGTGTGGTCAGCCTACCCCAGGACCTGCCTGCTTCTGCCTCCCTAGTGCTGGGATTGAAGGTGTCCACCAACATGCCTGGCTTTTTACATGGTGTTGGGGACGAAATCGGGTCGTCATGCTGTGCAGCAGGTGCTTTGCCAATGGAGCCATCTCCCCAGCCCACAGAGAGTTCATTAAGACACAGTTTTCAGTTGCACCAGTCACTATGATGCAAGTTTTTAAATTTTTTTCAGAATTGCCAGATCCTACTTTTTTGCTTTTAGGAAACATGACTGTCAGATAAGTTTTTTTTTTTTTTAAATTACTAAGCCTTATCAAATGTTTTCTTATTTTTTTTCCTTTTTTTTTTTTTAAAGAAAAAAATGTGCCTACTCTTTTCCTGCCAATCATTGGTCACTGAAAACAGTGTAGGAGAATCTGAGATTTCTGTAGCAACTGAATAAAAATAAAGCAATGCACATGCAAGCAGCTGGCAAATAGCAGAGCTTTAACAATTGCTTCAACAATTAAGTAAGTTCATCATAAGGCTGGAAATTCATAGCAAAGACTCAATAACTTGAAAATTTCCCTTTCAGGAATGACAATTTTTATCTACTTAGTTTGAAATATATGTATCCCATTATTCATTTGAAGAGATCTTGGAATGACATATGTTTTCCCACAGCCATGTAGTTCACGTGCCAATGATTAACTATGAATGTTGTTTATTTTGTCTTCATTAGCGAGGGCTGACAAGAGACCCTGTTTTCTTAGCCTCAGAGGAGACAACTTTGATTAACTTGTAGGATTTATTTCAGCACCCCTTAAATAGTGATCAAAACTCGACGACACTGCATGAACCAACCGTGTTTTTAAACTCACGCAGAAAGAAGTCATAACCAGATTGCGCAGGCACTCCATTTGCTCAAACAAAAGTGTCAGATAATGCACAGATATGTACAGACCTGCTTAGTCCGTCTTTGTCCTACCGTGAAAATCTGAGAAAGGAAATGTTTGTTTATATGGGAAAATCATACCTGATGACTAGACTCATCACCGCATTCTGGTCGTTGATTGGTTGTTTTCATGTCTTTATCAAAGGCCAGGCTACTTTCCATTAGAGAAACCTGTTTCAAATACCAACAAGCATGCCCAAATGTACATGGAAAAGAGAGAAATAATTCCTAATGAGCACAGGATGACAGACAGTGCCCCTTTCTCCTGTCTCTGATGGACTTACAGCCTTGGTTAAATTCTTAGCTCACGAGTCTTTCAGCTGAACCAAATGAATAGTTGTGAGTACCACCTAAATAGTTTCAGGGTTTCTACGAATTATTAATTTAAAAGATATGAACAAAGGTAGAAAAACACACATTTATAGTCCTAATTTCAGTCCGGTGAGAGTTTACCTTAAACTTAAGTGTGTCTTTGTAGTAATCTTTCTATCTATTTATTCACCCATCTGCCCATAATTATGCAAGACACAGTGAGGAATTTGAGAGGAAAAACTTTACAGATTTTGGAGAAACCAGATGCGAACAGTGAGAGATCATAGAAAGTGCTAAGGAAAGCCAACTAAATACAGACCTTAATCCTCATCTCCTTACTGGGTGTCTGTCGTCCCAGAGATGAACAATGACACCCAGTCTAACATCCACAAGGCTGTTGTGGGGATGTGGTTGGGCCCCATGTGAGCTAAGACTTAGCATATAATGAGCATTAGTGTTAACTGCACAAGGTCCTATAGATGCCATGCTAAAAACAATTTTTGATAGAGGGAAAGGTGAAGGCAAGAGAGGCTCTCTTTACTTTTTGTGTGTATGCTGTGTATCTCTGTGCATGTCCATGTGAGTATGCGCACACATGGCCGTGAGTGTCTGTATAGAGGTCAGACTTGATGTTAAGTGACTTCCTCTGTCACTTTCCACCTTAGTTTTTTGAGACAGGGTCTCTCACTGAAGCTGGAGCTCAGAGATGGTCTAGATTGGCTGACCAGAATAGAGTTCACAGGTGCGCATTGCCACACCCCGGGGCCAGCACTGACGTCACAGGTACATGTTGCCATGTCTGGCCTTTTTATGTGTACTAGGATTCTAAATCTGAAGTCCTCACCTCATGTGAGGTGAGAATAGCATAGCAGAGCAAGAACCTTACCTACTGAGCCATTTTCACAACATGAGAAGCTATCTTCTGTTGCGTCTTCTTTATGAAGATGCTCCTTCTATTCCTTACGTTAAATAAGAACCTTTTCTTTAAAAAATGTTTCTAGAACATGTTTCATTTCAAATCACTTCTAATAACTTCGTGTTTCTCATCTCCACCATTCCTGTTCTATTTGACCATCTGCTCAAATGCAATGAGCAGTGAGAGCTGGGGTCTGAAGACAGTCCCCGAGTGATGGCCTGTAAACTGGCCAGTGGAAGAAGAGGACGTTTTGGCTGGAAGAGAGAGAATTGTCTTCCAGGAAAAAGCATCAGCATAACTGAAAACAAAAAAAAATGTTTGGGTTGGGCATGGGAATTCATCTGGGACAATTCCTTAAGACTGGTTTAAATATGGCTCCAAAGATATTTTGGTGTAGTTTTACGATTTTACTTTATTTTAAATGCTGTGTATATGTGCACATGTGTGCGCACACAGGTGCACACTGAGAGCAGAAAAAGGAGTCAGAGTTACACATGTGAGTAGCCTGATGTGGGTTCTAGGAACTGAACCCAGGTCATCTGGAAGAGCTTCACGTGCTCTTAACCCCACCGAGCCTTCTCTCCAGCCCTCATTTAACATTTTAAAATGTTTTTTTTTTTCTTGGTAGTCAATTCAGTGGAGAATTTTTATTCTCCATGAATCCTTGCTATTTTGTTTGAGTCTTTATCTTTCTGGGAAAAATGCATTTTAATCAAATCTGCTACTTGGAAGGCCAACATCAGAGTCAAAACGGACTCAGAAAATCTTTTATAAAAGTCTATTTTCTTTTAGGAGAAAGTAGCCTTAATTTGTTCAAATATAGTGGGAATCTATTTTCAGTTAGAGCTTTAGGGAGTCTCTTTTTGAAATATTCTTTAGCTGACCTTTTGGAATCAAATGAAATGATCTTTTTAGCCACAGGCAGCCAAGTAATTCATGAAGGCACCTGGCTCTGTCTTAGCCGTGAGCCAAGAAGATGTACTTTAATAGGTTTTATTTTCAAGTTGGTAGGAAGGACAGGACACTCTCCTTCCTGCAGAGCAACTTTGTCACTTTCTCAGGCCTGATAATATGGGATGGATGGAGCCTTTCTATCGACATCTGGCATATAAACTATCTCCACAGACATGGGTAGCATCTTCAGATCTCTATGCTCAATAAAAATGCTAAACCCATTCCCTCTCTCTGGAAGATTCTAGAAGAGTGTCGAAAGAGGAGGCTGCCGAATGGAGTCCAGAACTGAGCTAATCAATTCTCCTATGTCAAAACAGTGCCTGAATGATGAATCTCTCAGTAGATTTCTGGGATGGAGAACATTTGGTGAATTTGCATATCACACCAGGCACCTCTTACTTGCTTTGCTGGTTAAACCAAAGCCAAGAATTCAAAGGGAGCCAGCAAGTCTTGGGGCCTCACACAAGTGCCTTTTCACCCATTCACTCACAGATGCATACCTGGTGCCTATTGTTGCAGGACACCTGTGAGAGCTGGGAAGACAAATGGTATGAACATACTGAGCTGTATGCCAGCACAGATTTCATTTGTAGGAGAGACATGCTTATATACAAATACATAAAATAAACAAAACCAGTCAATAGCCAGACAGTGGTGGCTTATGCCTTTAAATCCCAGCACTTGGGAAGCAGAGGCAGGCAGACCTCTGAGTCTGAGACCAGCCTGGTCTATGAAGCAAGTTCCAGGACAGCCAGGGCTACACAGAGGAACCCTATCTCAAAAAGACCATCACTACCACCAACCATAACAACAACAACAACAAAAGTCAATAATATGAGACATAATTCATCTTTCAACAAATTTTATTGATCATCTAACATTAGCTAGGTACTCTGCATTGTTAACAATGGAGAGCTCATCTTGTGGGCACTGGATGCTTGTAGAGTATTTTAAAAGGAACTAGAAGGACCTAAATGTTGTTGAGTGGCAAGATGGAGGCAAAGCAACAGAAGTTCTTTGAATAACCAAGACAAGAGATGCTTGGCCTGAACTGAAGCAAAACAAAGGAAAATGGGAGACGTCAGTAGACTTGATGAACAGCCAGTGTGGGAAAGCCGGCTGTTGATTAGATGTGAGGAAGCTGTGGAGGAAGGAGAAACCCAAAGACTTCACAGATGGTGTGGTAGTTAGAATGGGTCCCTATAGACCCAGAGGGCGTGGCACTGTTAGGAGGTGTGGCCTTGTTGGAGGTTTCAGAAGCTCAAGCCAGGCCCAGAGGTTCATTATCTCTTGCTAATGTCTGCTGATCTAGACGTAGAACTCCCAGCTTCTACATGCCACCATGCTTCCTACCATGACAATAAGGCACTAAACCTCTGTTGTGGAAGATTATTTTTATTTTCAGTTGTGTTTAAAATAGTTGGTTTTTTGTGCACTGTTGGAAAAAGGGACACATAGGCCTTGGTGTTTTGTATTGTCTGCAGGTGTTAGATTTATGTGGGAGATGTTTGATTGCTTATGATCTGCACCCGAGGAGCTCTGAATCATTAAAAACACCTGAGCTCAGATGCTCAGGGTTCCACTGTTGAGGATGGTTCCTTCCATGACAGTTGTTCCCTGAGCTCTGACAGGGTTTGAGTCTATGAAAATGCTTCTTTATCTTCTTTGCTGAGCCACCCCAGCAGCCTAACAACTATAAATGGCGAACCAACATGGGGCAGGACATCACACCAGCAAATTAAACGTGGAGACAAGGAAGAAGAGAAAGAAACTCCAGACCTCGCAGAGTCTGGTAAATTACCCTCAAGGAAGCTACCAGATGATAGAGATTAAGGTATTAATTGAAGGCTCCTGAAGAAAGAGGAGAGAGAGAGAAAGGAAATAAGTCCCAATGAAGAGAAAAGTCCGTGAAATTAATAAATAAATGAGAAAGAAAGCTTTGAGGCAAAAGTCACAGAATGGAGGCCCTTAGAGACAAAGAATTCAGCTGGGAGCAGAAAAAACCAAGGTTCTTACTGCTTTTCCTGATCATGGAGCTGCCGATCCCTCCCACCGCTGGTGGTACTATACTGTTTCACAAACTGAGTTTTCTGATAGCTGTGTTGCATGTGTGCAAAGCTCAAGATGTTGTGTTTGAGATCTATGGGAGAGGTTGTATGTTTCCCTTCAGTGGTGGTGCAAAAAATCGCCAAACAGCCTGAATGTTTCAACTGAAGATTCTTCCCACTGGCTGAGGACCCCCTGCTGTTGTTGAAGCCACAGCTTAGAGCCAAAAGCTGCTTAGTTAAACTGAACAATCTTGTTTGTTTGTTTGTTGTTTGTTTTTCCTGCAAACCTGTCTATAAGAGGTCCTGATAAGACACATCTGGTATTGTGATGAGAACTCCATCCCTCAAGGGGACCCTTACTGCAGTCAAAGTAACCAGTTATTTTTCCAGCAAACCAGACTCTATCTTAAAACCTGGGAAAGTGTTTCCTTAGGGTCAGCACATAGAAACTGTTTTCCAGAATTGGCTGAGGTCATATCTCATGCTGGCAGCTGAACTTGGTGCTGTAAGAGTCATGCAGCTGGTGCTGGTTTTGAAGGCACAAAGTGGTCATGGAGAGCAGCTGGGGCTTAGTACTGTGAGAGGTCAGGAGAGGCCATTGGTAAAAGTGCAGCCTCAGTAGCAGTTGAAGGCCCAGTCATGTAAAGAAGTTGAGGCCTGGCACCATGAAGAGAGAGCCCAGGAGAGGCTATTGGTGAAAGTGCAGCCCAGTTGCAGCTAGGGACCCCAGAAGTTTCTGAGATGCCAGTACCATGGGATGACCACCAAGAACAGCAGCAGCAGTGGAGGGAAGCCATTCAGACCGTGGAGGACAACCTGTGTGTACTGCAGAGGTCAGAGCCAGAGAAGTGACCCAAGCCCTGTGGAGGAGCCCAGAAGATTGTAAGCGAATTCCAGATAATTGGACAGTGATAATGTTTTTCTGCTGTCCAAGGACATTGTGAAAAGCTTGATAGATGTTGGGTTTCATTTGGTCCTGGGCATTAGCAACCCTCGTAATTGTTTCTCTTGTAATAGTTTTGCTAGTGTAGTGTTAAATTGTGTTGAAAGGTAAAGCAATTTTTTTTTTTATACAGAAAAGGTAAAATGTTGTGGACGTTTGTTTTTAGTTATGTTTAAAATAATTATTTTTGTGCACTGTTGGAAAAGGGGATGCCTAGGCCTTGGTGTTTTGTATTGTCTTCAGGTGTTGGATTTATGTGGGGGATGTTTGATTGCTTACGATCTGTACCCGAGGAGTTCTAAATCAATAAAAACACCTGAGCTCAGATGCTCAGGGATTCCACTGTTGAGGCTGGTGTTTGCCATGACGGTGGTTCCCTCTGCTGAGCTTGGCAGGGTTTCAGTCTATGAAAATGCCTCCTTGTCTCTCTTGCTGAGCCCACACAGCAGTGTACTACTACAAGCCCCAATGAAATGTTTTCCTTTACAAGAGTTGTCATGGCCATGGTCATTCAGAGCAATAAAACCCTAACTAAGATAGGAGGGGATATGAGCCTGGGTTTTGCAGCTCAGGGCAAACACAGGGAAACAAGAGTTGGTGCTCTGGCTCCAGTTAGGGCAGGAGGCAGAGGGACCTTCCTGAGCAGTTTAGTGCTGAGGGGAGTTTACTTACATATAGTTAGTTCTGCAAATGGATCACAACTGAGAAGATCAAGAAATTGAGTTACTGGGCTTTGGCCAGAGTTACTTTTAACCCTTAAGTAGGTTTTTTGAAGACTAATTTTACACATTATAACATTTCTCCATTGTATGTGTAGACTTCAGTGTCTCTCAGTAACGTTAAAGCACGTTAGTAAAAGATTCCTAATGGTCCAAAAAGCTTCCTCGTGCCCACCCACGGTTCCTGCTTCTTCCTTCCTAGCCCTGGACTGCTTTGGCTCCATAATTCTGCCATTTTTGAATGCTTATATTAATGGGATCACACAGTGCTTTGTGTCTGGCTCCTTTTACTTGCCATGCTGATTTTGCATCTCATCTATGTTTATCATGATATATGTGATATTGTGTGTGTGTGCGCGCATGTGTGTGTGTGTGTGCATGCATGCGTGCGTGTGTGTGTGTGTGTGTGTGTGTGTGTAGCTACAGATTGAAGGACATTTGAATTATTTCCAATTTGGGGATCATGCAGATAATTCTGCTATGAACATCTGTGTAAGTCTCTAGCTTGACATGTTTTCTCTTAAACTGGATTTCTAGGAAAGCAGAATCCCTGTGTCACAAAAAGTTCATGCTTAATTTTATTTTTTTTAAAAAAAAAGTATGTGTTTTTTGAGATTCTGATTACATCATTTCTCCCTTTCCTCCATCCAAATCCTGCCATATTCCCATCCTTGCTCTCTTTTCGGTCATGACAGGGACTGCACCATTTTCTCTCCTGTCCCATGAGGGACATACTGGTATTTTAGTTGGTCTACTTACTCCAGTTGATAGTCTTTTTTTTTTTTAAGTATTGTGCCCCTAGTGGGTGCGCAGGGGATTCTCACCCTGGCTCCCCTTTACACCTGACAATGTGATCAATGAGAGTCTGTGTGCTTTCCACCATTTACATATCTTCGAGCCTATTGTGTGTTTTGTAAATGGGTTGTTTTTCATTTTGTTATTCTGAGTGTCCTTGATCTATTTCCTCTGTAGATGTATATAAAACCCATTACCAGTCAGAGAAATGAAAATCAAACCCACAATGAAATAATAGTGGGTATTATCAAAAAATGCAAAGCTGGTGAGGGTCAGAGAAAGGGGAGCTTTCCTGCACTGTGAGAATGGAAACTACTATCGTGATCATGGAGAAAATATAGAGGTTCCTGAAAAACCCGAAATAGACCTGCAATCCAACCCAGAAATCCACTATTAGATTGTCTTTCTGTTGTGAGACAATACCCTGGAAAAAGTGTCTGAGGGAGAAAGTGTTACTTGCCGTCACAGTTTATGTTAGGGGCCGTCGGCAGTGGTAGAGACTCGAGCCAGCTGGTCACAGTGCATCTGTACTTACGAGTAGAGACAGACAAACGATTGCATGCATTCTGCTCAGTCCATTTCTTTCCATTCACTTCAGGGCCCAGTCCTGGCTACTCTCGGGGAAGTCTTCCCACCTGTTTAATACAATTAAGAAAATCCCTCAGCGTCATGCCCACAGGACAACCTCATCTAGACATTTCTCACGACACCCTTCCAAAGTGATTCTAGAGTGTGTCAAGTTGATGATTAAAACTATCCACCACAGGGATGCTTATCCAAAAGAATCAAAGCCTGCTCAGCTTCTTTATTGCAGAACCAACCACTTAGCTAAGATGTGGAACCATCTTTGTCCTTTGGCAGATGAATGAGTGGCATATGAATACAGTCTCACCGTTCCGCCACACAAAAGAACATGGTTCTGTTATTTGCAGCGGTAAGGATGGAACCGGGTGGCAGTGTGTTACATGAACTGTCAGGCTCGGGAAGATGTGTTCTCACATGGGAAGCTAGAAAGCTGATCTCAAAGAAACAGAGAATCAGACTGTGGTGACTGGAGCCTGATGAGAGTGTGAGGTGTGGAAAGAGGCAAGAATAGAGACAGGTTTCAGGGTGCAGTTTGGGAGGAGGGATGATTTCTAATGTTCTATAGCCCAGCAGGATAACTATGGTTAACAACAATGAACCACATCGGAATACCTACGAGGAAAGATTTTGAATATTCCCAGCACAACGATAGATATCTGAGGTGATAGACATGTTAACCACCTGATCGGATCATCACATATTGAATTCAATTGTCACACTGTACCCCACAAATATGTATAATTTCTGTGTATTAATTTAAAATAAGATATATTAAAAATAATAACTGCTATATGTACTATAAGGTAAATGCAATGATCTTGGTTGTCAACGTGACTATCTGGAATTCACTAACACTCAACACCTGGGCATGCTGCTCAGGGGTTTCTCTTGATTGGATCATTTGAGGTAGGAGACCCTCCCTAATCTGGGCCACACCTTCTGGTGGCAGGCTACATAAAAGGACAGAAGGAAGCTCTTGGCTGTCTGTCTGCTTGTCCTCACTCTCACTGGCAGGTTCATCCATCCTGACCTTCTCCTTCACTAGTACTAGAATCTACTTCTTTAAGATTCCAACATGGTCTAAAAACCGGCAGCTCTGTAGGACCGCCCTGGGACTCCAGCAGCAGGTTGGAACTGCCGTGACATCCAGTCTCCTGGACTGAAAAACTACTGGATTTTTGGTCTTCCCGTCAGGAGTCAGCCATGGTTGGTTTGGTTCCTTAGAGAACTCTGGCTAATACAGTAAGAATATAAGTTCATTATTTATGTGTGTGTTTGTGTTCCATAGCTTTCCATTACCGTAATAAGTACGTAGATAAATAAATAAATTTATAAGGAGAAAAAGTTTGTTTTGGATCAATTCTGGTGGTCTGTATAACTCTTCCTGGGAAGACACGAACAAGTATCTATTTGGTACAGATAGGATACCAATAATAGACCAATGACACAATTCCACCAAAATCTAATTTGGTGAACCAGTGAGTTTACTGGTATTACTTATGGAAAAGTGGGTGACCCCCAAACAGCGGTACCACAAAAATACCACCTCAGAAAGGATGGGTCACCTGATATCTCCATAGACCAAATGCCTGCTCCTTCAGTTAACATAGTAGCAATTATTTTGCAACCCACAGTATTGCTTTAAATAATAGAATAGAAGATACCAGAATGCACTTCATATTATCTTACAAAACTTGCATGTATATCCCATGTGTTCTAATTTGTGAAAAAGAAAAGGATATATTGTGCTGATTTTTGGTAAATATATCTCCTAAGGTATACAGTACGGCTTTCAGAGTATATGGTGGAAGACTTGGGAAGGAGGAAAGGGAGAGGGGGGACGCAGATGATCGTGAGAGAGGAAGCCCAGACTCAGGCTTTCTGTGCAAAACAATGATAAAGCACAGAATGACATGCACTTGTGAGCATCCCATAATGTCAGAGGATCCAGGCTGTAGATAAAATCCAGACACGAGTGAGGAAAATGTGTTAAAGTGCAATGTTGAGAGTGTGTACGGTATGGAATGTTAAGTTGCTTAGTGGACAGAGCCTTCCACTTAGACTTGAAGAGCAGAACGAATAAGCTTTGTCTGAAACCCCAGGGAGGAAGGCTCACTGCTGCACAAGGGCAGAGGTATGAAAATGGATAATCTGCTGGAGAAAGCAGAAGAGCCCAGGCAGTGGGCAGGTAGAAGAGGCAAATGGGATGAGGGCTCTGCTGATGAAGGAAGCCTGGGGACCACTGCCTAAGTAAGCAAGGACTGGAATCTGAAAACTCAACTAAAAATGATTAAGGATTGCTGTACATACATGTAAGAAAGTATTGGTTATTCAGTATCTGGCCATCCAAAATCTGTACTCTTTCTTTTTAAATACTAGCATTTGCCCAGTAGCAAGGCATTTTTTTAAAATATTTTCCCATAATTGTCAAGCCTTAAAAACAGAGGGAGCTGGAGAGATGGCTCAGCTTTTAAAAACACTTGGCATTCTTGTAGAGGGCCAGGTTTGGCTCCTAGCATCCCCTATGTGGTTCACAACTCTCTGCAACTCTATTCCAGGGGATCAGACACACTCTTCTGATTTTTGTGGGCACGAGACATATATGCGGTGCACATATGTTTACACAGGCCAAACACACATACACATAACAAAAAAGGTAATTAAGATCTCTCTTAAAAATAAAATCTTTATAATTAAAAGACTTTTAAACCCCAAGTCTGTCTCTTTTCTGTTGTCCTTTGTCACCAAAACCATATACATCAATATATAATTCCCTTCAGTACAGGACATTCAGCATAAAAGCTAGGCTAAGATAATGACATTTTCAAGTAAAATCTTTAAGCCCTCCAGTTTTAGTTTGAATTATTCTCTAAATGTTAATTTTAAGCACAGTGACTGAAAAAAAAATCAGAGGTATCTGCAGATACATGGGTCTTTACAACATACACACACACACACACACACACACACACACACACACAAGCCCTATTTGACATTTATAGCAAATTTTGTTGTCTGCTATTCTCTTGCTTTTAAACTTTCAACAAATAAAATTTTCCAGGCCCCGACGGTAGAAGCTGTGGG
This sequence comes from Cricetomys ansorgei, assembly GCA_026225945.1. Lineage (NCBI taxonomy): Eukaryota > Metazoa > Chordata > Mammalia > Rodentia > Nesomyidae > Cricetomys > Cricetomys ansorgei. Next base: position 9,397,684 of record JAMJFZ010000191.1, on the reverse strand, counting down.
TTGAGAGACTTGCACTATTCTAAATGTCTATGTTGTGTTGGAAATAGTGCTGTTATAGGCACCCACAGACACGCTTATGTCAGTTACATTCTCCAATACAAAGCAATATCCAAGAACAACAGATAAATCCACCCACTAGACAGGAAAGCGCGCTCACTAAGAATTATGGCCATTCACACACATTTATAAAAAATAGAAGTTTCTTCTTATATTAAACTTTTCAATCTTAAACACATTTAAATATGTTGTATTTTCCTTTGCAGTCAGTTTGTAGCAGCTATGAGTGTTTCCTGTAGGTTTTTATTTATTCAGCTGATATTTCTTGAGCCATTTAGGTCCTATAAAGACCATTGAAAGTGGTCATTTTAAATATATAGAGAGAGCAGGGGCAGGAACCCAAACAAGGATGGTCTTCGTCAATACAGCAGGGCAGAGGAGTTACAGATCAGAGTTACTGTGAAGTGCAAGAGAGGAGTAACCGTCTCCAATGATGACAAAGAAGATTCCAGAATGTAGGATTGGGGGGCAGTCCTTTATTTCCCAGGAGGCATGGGCTTCCAAGAGGGATGTAGAAGGCCAGATCAGCTCGGCAGGGGAACAGCACATAGCCTGCGTGAATGTGAGCCTGTGAACCAAAACAGATGGAATTCTGGGTCTGGAACCCTTGACAAGAGCTTCCAGGATGTTTCCAAGAAATGACCCTGCAGTCCAGTATTTTCTTCTCTGGCTCTTAGTTGAGATTCAGAACCCTATCATAGAAGGGCAAGCACTACACACTAAGGCTTAGAAATGTTTACTGTTAATTGAAACACAACTTAGGTGATATTTCAGCATGCCATTTAAATGTCACACTTTTCTAAGCTGTCTTAAATCCTAACTGATTTTAATATCTTCAAAGACTAAGGCATAGTTTCCTACTGGCTTACTTTCTGGCATTTAAAAAAGAGATGATTTTCTTTTTTGCTGCTTGTTTTGTTTTTACACGATTGGAATGGAAACCCCCGAGGGTCTGGGGCACACGTAGGTAAGCCCTCTACCACTTAGCTACTTTCTAGACTAGCAGTTACTTTGGTTTGTTTGCTTTAATTATTTTTTATTTCGTTGTTGTTGGTTTTGTGGGCTCTTTGTTTGTTGTTTGCTTTTGTGTTTGTTGTTGTAGTTTGTTTTAGACAAGGTCTCACTCTATAGTCCAAAGCGGCCTGGAACTCACTGTGTAGCCTAAGCCAGTCTTGAACTCACAGCAGTCCTCCCGCTTCTGCCTCCTAAGTGCTGAGATTACAGGTATGAGCCACCATGCCTGATATTTTTTAATTCAGTTTTGAAAGACAGATGGTGGTGGCAATTTGCAACAATTATCTCTATGAACTTCCATAAGAAATCACAGCATACAAAGGAAATCACAGGGCTCGGAGCAGTCAGGGCAGGGATAGTGACTAATTCTGTCACTAACTAATTGTGAATGCTTGGAAGAACCCTTACTCTGACTTAATGCGAGTGTTCTCAGTACTATGATTTTCATGTATTGAGATAATTGAACTCTAAATGCCCTATCCTAATCATTTTTGTCCAAATGTTTATTGGCGAATGTCCAAAGTTTATTGGTAACTATGCACTCTTTCATGCAAACACTAAGAAAGTTGTGACACTCAAGTGGCTAGCTGCATGAACAGATCTGTGGCCAGAGTGTGCATCCTTGCCTAGCAGAGCAGAGACTGCAGCCCAGCGACTGCCTTTTGGTTCTGTGTCAGTATTGATAACAATCAAATGGTTAAATCAGCTCTGAGCCCTTTGCAAATCAACTCAGCTCGTTTGCAAATGGGGAAATTCCCAGGAAGCAATTACTTGGCATTTAGCTTGAGAGCTGTAAATAGAATGAGTTAATTGCTCGATAATACAAAAATAATTAATCTCACACAAATCCAGTGGAAAGTCTGGGTATGTAGAATAAAGTAGACCCCCCACAGAGCACAAAATGTGGTAGCCAGTGGAACAGAGGAGATGTGACTGATGGACTGAAGCCAGGGTACTTCCTGAAGGGCTTTGGTCCCAAGTCCAGTTTACATTCTCATTTTATACTCTAAAACCACAACGTGGGGCAAGAGAGCAAGCCAGTTCTGCAGGAGCATAAGTGGCGGTCAACTTGGGAGCTTGAGGCATATGTTACGGTTGACAGGTGTAACGCTTCTGTGGTCAGGCTGCTAAGGGCAATGCCCATGTTGTGGTTCGGCTATTTCTCCAGGTCAATCTATTCTGTGAAGTCACATTTGGCAATAACACAGTGCCAGCAGTTCTTTAAGCAAATCACTCAATCAATCAATAAATCAGTACCTAATAATTGGCTCTTCCTACCTTATTCTTCTTCATAATGAGCCAAGAGAAAGAGGACTGTTAATGGACAACAGCCCATCTATTTGATATGGACAACAACCTATTATTTACACTGTCGTACCAATATCAAAGTCAGCAACCTTTTACGTGGATGACAGATGTCACCATGCTGAAAAAAAGAGTCTTAGTTAACAACTGAACTGTTCTCTGTATCACAGATGAAAGAATGAGAGGCCAGAAGGCTTGAACCCAAGGCTTCACCTTAAGGTCTTTCATTCAGTTTGACTTTTGCCAAGAGTAAATTTGGAAAGCCGAAAGCGTCTGCTCCCAACTCCCATGGCACTACTTTGGCACAGACAACGGCCTCTTTCTCATCTGGGTCCATGATTTCCAAAAAGGTGTTGAGGCTGGCACTTCCCTGAGGATGGGTAAATCAGACATTTTCAGATGAGTGTCCCAAAGTAGCTGGTAGGCAAAGGCTGTGATTTTTCTCTGTGCTTAAAATGGATTTTCACCATTGTCCTTAGAATCAATGAATTAAAAGGCCATGTGAAGCACTTCCAACGCTTGTTCTAAAATAACCCCTTTCATTAGAAGTCCTTTGTGGGATTCAGGGGGAGTTGTTTGTTTTGAAGATCTAGAGTTTCACACGCTTTTCGGTTTTATAGCCGACACTTGAAAGACAAAAAAGGCATGGCTTTATACTGGAGATTTTAGCTGAACATGGGGCTATCCTATGTAGTCCCAATAACACAGGCATGGGATTGGGGAGGAGGGTTCCTTAAAATGAGGACTTCCAAAATGGCCTGGGCAATTTATCAAGACCTCTGCTAAAAAAAACAATACACAAACACACACACACACACACACACACACACACACACACAGAGAGAGAGTCTTAATTTCACTTCTTTCCTTTCGATTTCTTTTCAAACATGTGCTCTGTACACAAATGAGCGGCAAAGGATTCTGGATCAGCGTCTTCCTTGGATCTGAGTGCCCCATGCCTACCTGGAGCATTCAGCAGGGCAGATCTCACATGATTTTGCATTAACAGTCTGATTTGGCCCCAGGGAACTCCACTTCCCAGCCACATACATAGCAGCTTCTGCCTGAAATAGCTTTGACTTGTTCTGGTGACCAGAGATCACAGTGGGAACATCAGGCAGAAAATGAGCCTCTTCCTTGCTTGGGGTCATGGCTTCTATATAGTTGATGGTTCTTGTTGGCTAGAGAACCACTGTGCTTACTGCCTGCTTCATTCATGGCTGCCTTTGGCAAGCCTGTGCATTATTTAGATGGCCCAGGTGTCATCAAGCTGGTACAGGAAAAGAGCAAAGGAGGGATGTTATAGCTGCATCATGAAATGTTGGACTCAAATTCACCACACTGGATGAGAAGACAGGCAGCCAGCTAGGAGACTCTTGCTGGTGGAGAAGAATTTGACTCATTCAGTGAAAAGGAAATCCTGAAAGGTTGTGGTGAGCCAGTGATCCCAAAAGTTGGAGCCGTAATACCGCTGAGAAACAAGGCATTGTGGGAAAGGTCCCTTTTCTTCTACAGCCTTCTCTGTTCTGGGGCTACAGGGTTTCCTCCTCACATGATGGTCAACATTCCAGAACTTTCTAGGCTCCTTCCTCTTTGTTCGAGATCTCATTTTTTAGGGAGCCCTTCATTTTAGGTGACTGGATCACGCCCCTCAGATCTCTCTGTGAGTTAGCACTAGCCATAAGGTATTTTAGATGAATCTCTTAGGAAAAGCCTCAAGACCCAGGAGCAGCTGCCATCTCCCACAACCTGCAGGCCCATGGAGTTTCCTTGGGTCATCTAAGCAGATCCAGCTGGACTCAGAGCGCCTGGAGACGCCGTTACCACCACATGCTAAGTGGTGACACCCCTTTTCTTTTGCAATACTAGGGATGTAGCTGAGGGACTTTCTGAGTGAGCCCTCTGTCAAAGACTATCTTCCCAGCCCTCACATGCTAAGCTTCAACCTGTGGGTTACAACCCCTTTGGGGATCAAATGACCCTTTCACAGGGGTCACCTAAGACCATCTATGTATCAGATATTTACATTCCAATTCATAACAGTAGCAAAATTACAGTTATGAAATAGCAACGAAAATGATTTTATGATTGAGGGGTCACCACAACATGAGGAACTGTATTCAAGGACCTCGGCATTAAGGAAGGTTGGGAACCACTGTTCGAAGATAAGATTGACAGCAGGATTAAATGCTCTTCTCAGACTATGCTTTCTCAACTTTCAAAGAGTCTTCCAGGAAGAGGATCAGCTTTGTATCTTTTTCAGGGGTCCAAACACTGCCGAAGGCCTCGACAAGAGACAAGGTCACAAAAAACAGCAGGAAGGCCACAGCATTCGAAGCCATCTATGGACACCATGAAACTGTTTCCTTGTTCAAAGCAGACACGGATGTAGACTCCTCATGGCCACTGGTTGGGTCTAGATATGAAGACTTGCCTAACAAGGGAAGGTCCCACATGGATGCACCATGGCTGCGGCTCCCCATTGTGCTCCCCCTCAGTTTTGTAGGGTGTTGCCTGATGGTAAAATTGCTGAGTGACTCTGGCAGGCAGCTGTGATGGTTGCCGCTTTCTTACACGTGGCAGCAATGTGATTAGGCAACTTGTGACAGCTCTGGTGCCAGCCCAGTCATGTGGGGCTGATGGACTGTACATTTTCATCAGGGTTTCCATGTGACTGCGGACAGCATTTCTTCCTGCCCCAATCACGTGAGTCATCTAACAGCTGCCGGGGCAGTAAACTATTCTGCGTCATTTCAAGCACAGGAGGACACCTGGGACTTCACTACATGACAAGACAATTCAGACTTTTGTTTTTTTAATTACAGAATAAAGAAAACAAAGACAAATAGTGCATCTTTTTAGGGCTCTGGATAATATAAAAGAATGCAGCAACTGGGGCTCCCTGAAGCCCCAGAATGTCGTTTATAGCCTGACTCACTTAATTGGTTTTTGTAACTTGCATCTGATATCTTTATGTTATTATTACCTTTCCCTTGGAATGAGTTTATAGGGTGAAGTCTCCCGGGTGAAAATAAAACTGTATTTACTGACTTTATCTTTTAAATGGTTTCTCAATATACTTTATTCAACTCTCAGTGCTGAGGATCTATGAAAAGATAAAAACTGGAATATAAATTAGAATACAAGCAGTATTTTTTTTCTTAAAAACTGGAATATAAATTAGAATACAAGCAGTATTTTTTTTCTATCAGCAATTAATAAGAGGAAATTCATTTTGATAACCTCCAGGAAAAGTCACCCTTCAGTGATCATTTGCTACTCCTGAAATAAAGGAGGAACTTGCACATGGCTTAGTGGACCCTGTTTCCTGGCACCTACAGTTACTGATCCAGATGTGTGGGCTTCAGTTTGCATAGATCAAACATTTAAAGAGGGTTTCTGCTTAACCAGAGGTGTGTGATTTAATAGAGCATGGCTGAGCCACCAAATTAAGAATGGCAATTCTTTCTGTAGATACTAATCACAAATATCCTTGCCCATTGTTAAGCAGAAATAGTTACAATGGAATGATACACAAATAGGAATTTTACTCATCAGGGCTGGGGAGAGTAATGGCTCAGCCAGTAAAGGCACTAACTACAGAAGCCTGACAACCCAACTTTGAACCTCACAACCCATGCAAAAAGCTGGATGTGGTGGTGTACATGTGTTCCCAGCACTCCTGCACTGAGACGGGAGGTAGAGATGAGGACGTTGCCTAGAAGCCTGTAGGCCAGCTAGACTACACCAAGCAGGGCAGCAGCAGAATTAAGAGCGAGCCTGGCTCCAACAGGATGGAAGGGGAGACCCAACTCCCAAAAGTTGTCATCTGAGCTTTGTGGGGGCACCTTAACTGACAGCATTCACAGACACACAAAAGAAGTAAATAATATATACAAATATTTTTAAAAATTACTAGAGTAAATTAATTTTTAGACTTCAGAAGAAATATAAGAAAGATACTGTGTGCCAAGTGTCTCAGCATTACCATATGTGCTATCTCATTGCTCATACGAAGTGAACACTCCGAACTCCAGTTTGCAGGGAAGCAAGCTATCAGAGGTGTTTGCTTTACCTTGTCAAGAGAATAGTCTTGGGGGTGTGGCTGAGAGTCCGTCTCAGGCTGATTAATCTTCCCACTTGACTATGTTAAAACCTAGCTACGGAAATATCAACCGACTCAAGTCTTTATCATTGCTACTGTTATCAATGAAAGGCAAAAATGTTACCAGAGGCTTCTAGTCAGAGAAAATCTCCTTCTGACCTTTGACCCCCTGCGCATCTATGCTGTTGTCTTGAATAAAGATGTGTGCTGCATCCTTGCATGGCTCCAGGGACTTGGACCTGATTGGGGTGATGAGGGAATTAAAGACAGACAGACAAACGGACAGGATGCTGGGGTAGGGTAGACTAGGCTCTCTGCAAGAGAGACCGGTAGCACCCAGAAACTCAGAGTATTTGTTATATAAGAATTGAACAGAGAGATGGGGTTACTACATACAGCTGAACAGGAAGGCACAGTTATATACGCAGCTGAACAAGGAAGCAGGTTTAGCTAATCTGTAAAAACAGTTTCTGTAGGGAAGCAGTCTTCAAGACTAAGTATTGGCTCACAGGAGGGAGGTAGCTATGGTGGACAGTTTCTGCATACATGTCAATACACACACTTGGTTCCCCGAGGAAAGCTTTGCCATCCCCTATGAGCCTAGGCTCTGGGTCCCTGACATAGCTGCGCCCGTGTCAACAGCACATGTTAAAATTAACTTAGGACTTCAGTCACTCCACTCACGACAGATGTGGGTTTTGCTGGGGACTGAATCTACAGCCTTCCACTGAGCCAAGTCCTCAGCTTTATGAACTCGTCTTTCATGGCACCATTGCTAATTAAGACATGTCTCTATGGCTTACTGCTCATGTGGAAAGACAATGTTCTTGCCTAGAAAACTTCACCAATTTATTAGCAATGGTTGTATTTGGAATGGGGAGATTTTATCTTGTCTCTCTGCACTCCACATTTTATGGTGGAAACATACTTTTAAAAAGAAAACAATAGCCAGGCAATGGTGGCTTTAATCACAGCCTTTAATCCTAGCCCTAGGAAGGCAGAGGCAGATGGATCCTCTGTGAGTTCGAGGTCAGCCTGGTCTACAGAGTGAGTTTCAGGACAGCCAGAGTTACAACTGAGAAACACTGTCTCAAGACAAAACAAAAACAAACAAAAAAGCAAAAAAGAAAAAAAAAAAAAAGAAAAAGAAAAGAAACGATAAGGTCATCTTACATGTACACTTCTAAACTTACCTTCCTTAATATTGTTCATTTTTGAGACAAGGTGTCGTGTATCAAGGCTGGCCATAAACTCAGAGTCTAATAGAGGATGATCTCGAGCGTCTGATGCCCCTGCCCCTGCTTCTAGAGTCTTGGGATCACAAATTAGATGTGCTGGGGATTGAACCTGGGGCTTTATGCATGCTAAGAAAGCACTCTATCGATCCACACGCCACCACCACGCCCCCAAACTTTTTAATTGGCAAGTCAAAATTATGTATAACTTGGAATTGTGAGCTAAAAATAAACCCTCTGGCTTAAGTTACTATTGGTAGGATATTTCTGTTTTATCCCAGCATCAGAAAGGAAGCTGGGCCATCACATCGCCCAGGCTGCAAAGGCACAGCACTCCTGGTGCCGGGCAACCGGTCACATTGTGTTCACAGTTCGGAAGGACAAACTGAACAGGAAGTGGAGTCGCACTGTCACGCATCAGGTCCTGCCGCCAATGGCCTGCTTCCTCCAGCAGGGCTCCGCCTCCTGAAAGTTCCACCACTTTCCAAAAACCAGTGACCTCAGCTGGGGGCCAAGTGTTCGAACTTAGGAGTTCGTTAAGGACAATTCACATTCAAACCTCACACACTTAATTTTTGTGACTGTAAGTCTTAAAATCTCACACCAATTTCAAGTTTACATTTTAACAATTTTATTTTTTTAAATTTATTTATTTATTAGAATTTTCCTTCCCTCATATATTGCATTCCAACACCTTTCAGCCCCTTCCTTCATTCCTCCCAGCTGCCCCCCATCTTCGCTATCTCCTAGATCCACCCCACCCCCCCATTTAAATTAACTACAGACCCCAAGTTATACAGTCGATCTCTTGACCTCATCACTCATAACTACAGTGTTGTATTCGGACAGGTACCTACCCATTCTTCCCTCTGGTTTTCAAAAATAAGTCTTCAATCAGGAAAAATAAAAGACTGACATACACTAGTGTCATGGAAGAGTATTTGGAGTAAAGCCCACTGTCTGGGAAAGCCCAACTTGTAAACATCCCAGAATGTCAACAGTCCAGTGACTCCGGTTGTCATCACTTACTTGATTTAATTTCCTTTACAGCTTTGAATGGACGTCCATGTGCCTTATGGTGACATGTGACCGAGGATAGCCCCCTTGGGATCTGCACATCAGGGGCTCTTCTTGCTTAATCCTGCTGGCATTAACTCTCCTACCCTGCCAGCCCTTCATCTGCCTCCAAGGTTTCCCCGGGACAGAGACAGTTTGACTTTATTTTTTCCTGCTTTGGGGTTCTTTTCCTGCTTTCAACTATTAAGTCATATTATCCTATACACACACACACACACACACACACACACACACACAGAGGAAGGCACACACATTTGTTACAGAAGCAGCATTTTGGAAGAATATGTGAAAAGTAGGTAAACTAAAGGTCACTTTTCATTTCTTTTGTCAGAGTTATCTTAAGATGGTTTAATTATGCTACAGTTGCTTTGGAAAGGACTTCTCTGTTTATCTAACTCTCTGGTGATTTACGTAAAGTATCAAAAGCGGATCTTGACCATAGCTCGATCACTTATCCTAAATAGATGTGGTTTTCTTTCCTTGAACTCACTCTAAAACCTACCCCGAGAACCCTACCTCCATGCCCACCATCCTGGGCAATATTGAACGGGGGGCTTTTCAGTTCTTTCCCCTGTTCACCATGGGTTTTTGTGGAAGATGGGGTAGTCCAACAGGCTCTGAACAGAGCCAGTGCAGAGGAGGAGAGCCACATCTGTGAGTAGCCCACACCCAACTCTTTCCCGTTCTACCTTCTCATGCTGTGAGCTCAGAAGAAGGGTAGCTCCTGCCTCAGGCTCTCCAGCACCACAGCCCATGTCTGCTAGTAGGAGCCAGCCGTGCCTAGGGGAGGAGGAACCCATGTGTTCTCCCAACTCTTCGTATACTCTTGCCTCATTTCCATCTCCTGCCCACACATCAAACTGGATAGAACCAGAGAGGATCTGGGAGTGTAATGTAGGGCTAGAGAGAGGGCTCAACGGTTAAGAACACTGGCTGCTTTTCCGGAGGACTTGAATTTTACTCCTAGTGCCCACACTGTGGCTCACACCTGTCTGTAACTCCAGTCCCAGGGGATCCAGTGCCTTTTTCTGGCCTCCATGGGTAACTGCACACACATATGTATGCACATATGTGCACATATGTGCACAGACATACATCCAGGCAAACGCTCAAACACATAAAATAAAAATGAACTCTGAGAAAACATTTTGAAGAACGTAATTAGAAACACCCTCTATCCCAAGAATGGTATCTATAGAATACACAGTATATATTACAATATTCACATGTGTGGTGTGTGCACATGTGTGATATACAAGTATAAATTACTACATACGTGATGTGTGTGTGAGTATGTTATATAAGTATGAATCATTATATATGTGGTGCACACATCTGTATGACATATAAGCATAAGTTATTATATATGTGGTACTCACATAGATATGGTG